>JAODLC010000113.1:20969445-20986684 GCA_026781145.1 Hippopotamyrus pictus
ATCTATCTATCTATCTATCTATCTATCTATCTATCTATCTATCTATCTATCTATCTATCTATCTATCTATCTAAATAGACTTCAATTTTTACATTTTAATTATTTACTTGTTTGTTTGTTTATTTTGAGAATGTCCGTAGCACAATTAGGGGTTAAGGGCCTCTTGCGGGGGCCCAACGGTGACATCATCCTGCTAAACCAGGGAATTTGAACCGTCCCCTGGCACGACTTCCTAACTCACTGAGCCACACGCCCCCCTCTGTTCACTGCTTTTCCATGACTTCATTCCAAAGATCTGAACGTTCCTTGTTGCCTATTGTACAGGCTATTTACAGCAGCTGAATCACAATCATTACAAACTCAGGTGGGAGTTAATTAGCTTCCTGCGTCATCTGGAATGAAATTGGTGATATAAAGCTTATTAACAATGGCTACTACTGAGAGGGATGCAATTACACGACAAAGGTTTCTTAATTTGTCATTTTTAATAAATTTTCAAAATACATTAATTGCTGCATAAAAAGACAAAAAATAACTGTATTTCACAATGTCAGAATGCCAATGTAACAAAAGTTACTGAACTGGAAAGGGTTTGTGGACTTAAGGACAGATCTTAGCTGCCTGCTATGGCTTCCTGCAAGAACCACATTTAGCTCACTGAGCTAAAGAAGATCAATTATTATTATGACCCCAGCACTGTGAAAAACTGAAATAATGACAAATATCTTGCCAAAGAAATTGTCAAAGTAAACACAACCACTAGAGGTTGCAGAATGGGTATATAAAACATCGTAGATAAAGATGTCTGCTAAACAATCAATCCATCCTCTAATTGCTTATGCAGGTCACAGAAAAGCCCATTCTGGGCAACCTAGAACTCAGGGCTCATACTGACACGCGCAATTATACACTATCGGCAATTTAGAGATGCCAATTAGCCTGACTGTATGTCATTAAACTGCAAAAAGAAACTGGAGTAACAGGAGGGAACTTGCATGGTCCAGGAAGAGAATACAAACTCCACAAAGACATGCAGAGGAGCTGGATTTCACCCCCTCCTCCCAAGCCCTGCAGCTTTGAGACAAAGTGTCCCGATGGCGTGGCCTCCTATAGCGACGGCACATCACACGGCACAAATGGCCATGCTGCAACATGCTTTTTGATCGCAGTTTATGCTTTACAGACACTCCACACTTAATGACCTGCCTGTTTTACCACCGCCCCGACTTACGACCGGCTCGCCCACCGGTCCGTATGGAACGCCGTACGAGAACTTTTGTCGTGGAAATGGTAGAGTGATGTCAAGCATCTCATCTCACATCACCAACATTAGAATGTGTGAATATCCTAAAAACGTTATAAATGTTGCAAAGGTGACATTAAACTAATATCTAAAGATGGTCAACACAAACCCACTACCAGTACAGTATGCTTGAAATATTGGTAAATACTGAAATATTGGTAACTCCTAGCTTATCGACCAATTCGCTTAATGCCCTAGTCGTAGGAACGGACCTCGGTCATTAGGAGAGGAGTGTCTGTATTGCTTTACAAAGCCAAACCAAGAGATGGGGGGGGGGGCATTTTTTTTGTTGCAGATGGGACACATAAGGTGGAAATACAAGGTGAAAATGAAAAGGAGAACTTTCCAGCCCTAAGTGTTGCCCTTCAGATCCAACATGCATTTAGATACATAACTGGCCATTATAAATAAGGGAAGTATCCAAAATACAATGGTAATCCTTAAAGCAACAAAACAACGTAAAATGGTATAAATTATTTGAGATAAAAGTGTCTTATGGGGGTATGTTTGTATGTTAGGTGCTTATATTTTTGCCTTTTCCCTGCTTTTATTTGTATCATTTTAAATCATGCCCCACTTGCATCATAATTCAGTAAGTGTGGTTACTGCCTGAGTAGTTAATTAGTTAGCTGTGTTCAGAGCCAGTCATCCGTGTTTGTGAATACAGTGCTTGCTGCCTATTTGTCTTTGGCTTGGTGCCTAATAGGGTGGCTGTACCTTCCATTGTGGCAGCTTGTGAGCCCTTATTAGGACACGAACAGGGAAAAAAACAGTGATGATCTAGTAGAAGATTGATGTTGTGAGCAGCTTGAATGAAGCCCCAGAGGTTTCTGGGTCATTAAATGCTTTTTTGAGACCAGGTTCTGGCGGTTTCTTTCTTGGTGACAGTCTGAATGTATCTCCCCTGAATCTTCTTACTAACTTTAATCCGATGGACTCGGGGCGTTATGATTGAAATGCAAATACCACAATGAAATAGGATATTATTAGTCAAGTCCAGTGAAAGATTTCAAACAATGCAATTTGCTGCTTCCAAGTGAGGCAGTTCACTCCATGTACAGGAGGAGTTTGTTCGCCAGTGTTTTGCCATTGAAGGACGATTTGATTTTAGCTACACTGGCTCCTCACAATACTGGCCACATTTTATGTCCAGTGATGAACACGCATGTACATATATGTTTTATTACCTTTTAAATAGCATGTAGGGTTTGTAAACAACCCCTTCCTGGTAGCTAGTTTTAGGTTTGTAATGGAATAATATAGATTTGCAGTAAGATGCACGCTATTGTATGAGCGTGAGAGTCTGAAAGCGTGAGAATCACGCCAGATGTGTGAGAGCTGCCAAGCCTGATAGTTGTTTTCACAAGGATATTTTTTGACAGAAAATGTTTTATATAAATAATGCTTTCACCCCATAAAATTTGTTTGTTAATAAAATTCTTACTGACTTCTTGTGTACTGTACATGAGAAAATATAGTATATCTTTATTACTTAGACGCTAAAGCAGAAATTCTAGTAGATATACTGCATTTTCTAACATACAGTATATAGCTTTCAGTTGCCAGAAGGTCATAGGTTTCAATCCTGTGGTTGACAGGGTAATGATACCACCATTTGGGCCCTTGAGCAAGGCCCTTAACCCCAACTGCTCCAGGGGTATTGGATCTTGGCTGACCATGGGCTCTTACCCGAAGCCCCCTCACTGGCATGTTACTTTGAATGAATGAGTCTTCTAAAATAAATTAACGTAATTAACTTCATATGCCCTATTTTTGCTGCAGCGATGCTTGTAATGGTTAGGCTATTGATCAACACTGTACTTTTAAGACTAAAGAGACACGCCTGGCGTATTGGAGCACTAAGGTAAAACATGCCCCAGCCAGCAGGGGGCAATCACTGATTTACCTGCTTTACAAAGGATAATATAACATATAATATAAAATGTTTTTCCATGTGTTATAACTGCTGAAAAAGAGTTAGCTTTATTAAAATACACACCACTTCCTGGCTGGTCATGAATTTTTGTTATATTTTAATTCAGCATCGTACATGACATTGCAAATCACTATGTAGAAGAAAAGAATAAGCCTTAAGCAGCATGTTCACATTCTTTCCAGTGTCATGTGTATCGATCAAAAGCAAAAATAACATTCTATACTGTTCATAAACATAGGAGGTTTGAGATTTTTTGTGCTCGAAAAACCTTTATTTATATATCCTGCTAATACGTCATGGGTGTTGTCGTACCTCATTGTTTTTTTTTTTTGTTTGTTTCTTTGAGTGTATAGAATGTTTTCTGCAGGACCTGCCTTGTGACGAAGATCAGAAATGCATCCTTCTTTCAAGCGGGGCCTTTAGTAAATACAGGGGGGTACAGCTAGTAAGAATGACGCCGTTGCCCTCCTAGATTCCAAACCATCTCAAATCAGACACATGTAGCAAAAGGCAGCCATCCCTCTTCCTGATGGAAGTGGGGAAAATCCCCTTTGCAGGTTCTTGTAGGATAAGTGGATATACTTCAGTATGTGACTTTATTCTGCTCCCTTTACCTTTTTATTTATCACTTGAGAATTCTGATATTTGTTCAGGGAGATGAGAGGGCCGACAAAAATGGAACGACATGTACAAGGGTATTAGGATTTATTCCATCCAACCATCTTCCAAATGCGTATCTTGTGGGGGGGCTGGAGCCTATCCCAGATAGCACAGGGCACAAGGCAGGGGGACACCCTGCATGTCCGCAGGAGGAAACCAAAGTAAACAAAAATAGCACGGAGGGGGGAGGGGGGGCATATCAACCCTGCTCTCAGCGCTGAAGAAGGATTCAAAGCCCTGAAGCAACAGTCCTGCCCACTGAGGCACCTGGCCACCCCTTACTCATTATTCTGATGCTCAAATAGCAAAATAAGTCATAATCAAAGCTTTGGAGTTGAGATGGAGGGACAATGTATGCACATGACAATGCATGTGCATATACTCTGTGCTTTCTCAAAACTCAAGACCATTTCTATGTTTAGGTCAGGTCATGATTGCTGCCTATTTGTCTTTGTCAGATCATGTGATCATGTCCCCTTTGTATGCAGCTTGGCATGTCCAAACATTTGACTGGTCCTGTATGTATATCTTCTGTGCACTGCTCATACACACACACACACACACACACACACACACACACACACTACAGGGACAAAAATATTGAATATCGGTGCTTCATTCAGACCCATTGCCACAGGTGTATAAAATCAAGCATCTGGCCATGCAGTCGGGTTTACAAGCATTTGTGAAGGAATGAGTTGTTCTGAAGAGCTCAGTGAATTCAAGCATGGTACTGTCATAGGATGCCACCGCTGCAATAAGTTAGATCGTGAAATTATTCCCCTGCTAGATATTCCACAGTCAACTGTAAGTGGTGTTATTGCAAAGTGGAAGCGTTTAGGAACAACAGAAACTCAGCCAATGAATGAATGAGAAACTCAACCATGATATCGACCATGTAAAGTAACAGAGCGGGGTTATCAAGTGTTGAAGCGCATAATGCATAGAATTCACCAATGCTCAATTGATTCAATAACTGCAGTTACTCCTGTATTCCTCCGGCATTAACCACGGCACAAAAACTGCACACTGGAAGCTTCATGGAATGGGCTCCCGTGGTTGAGCAGCTGCATGCTTCCATTTATCACTGTTGCACCAAATGTCCAAAAATCGTAATGTCATCATTTCAGCGTATGACCCCTGGATCATAAAGTGGAAGACGGCAATGCGATACTTTCACTTCTCTGTAAGTTAGTCATAATGCCAGGATAAGCCCCGCCCCCCAACCCAGGAGATGCCTGGCAACGGTGGGAAATCTCCAGACAGCACCCGCTCTCATCCATGCGGCATTTAGTATAAAAATAATTTGCTCTGTTTAAAAAGGTGGAGTCACTACAGCAGACATTATACTGCTAGGAAAGCCAGAGAAGCCTAGTGGTGTGAAAACTGGACTGAAAGTGTCAAAATTAAACTATTAAATTACTATTTAAATTAAATAAAAATATTGACAAGAGCAATATTTATTAGAAAAATAATAATAAAACACAGGTATATTTTTGGTAAACAGTTTATATGCAGTATATTGTTTATTTAAATACAGTATATACAGTATGCTGTGTATTCAGTTTATATACAAATTAGTTTTTTTTCCTGTATATTCATGTAGATGTAGTACAGCTGGTCATATTTTCTCTCATAGAGGTTTACATTTGTATGCTTGGTCGTTTTTTTAAAAACTCTTTTTCTTAATATTTAGTTCTTGAAAATTCCATAATCAGTGAAGTGATAAATACTAAAAACAATGAAAGAATCAGTCATTCTCTTTACCTCAGTTCTCTTCACTGAATAATATTTAATTAAATTAAATAGATGATAGTTAGCTCACACAGTGATGTGACTCTTAGTCGTTTTAAAACACTTTTTGATGTGAAAGAGGACTACAAAAAAATATGTAGCAATAAACACCATATGTCAGTGTGAGAAACAGAGAAGTTTTTTTTTCCTGTGCACAGAGTGAACATACAAGGGATGAGTGTCTGTAAACAAACATCTATGTAACTACTGAGTGGGGAAAGTTACCACAGAAATGGTATTGGAATGCTGGACCACATCCAGGGCTGCTTTGCTGTTTCTGGGGCCTTACTCAAAAAGTCCCCTCAATCCCTCCCCCCCAAGTGCAATCACTGTTAGCAGCCAATAGGGGATCTCCTAACTTCCAGGGCCACACGAATGTGTGGTTTTTGTGGTGGTAAATATTCCGTTGACAACATCTCAGTAATTCAGAGAGAGTAACAACTATGCAAAATATTGGATCTTCTGGTTACTTTAAAGCCTTTTGGAAATCTATTTTGACAAGGACAAATGGGAAAAAGCCAGTAGTAACCTTAAGCTATTCTCCTAACGTGACCTGCCTTGAAATTCCAATAACTGCCTTAGACCTCATCCAACTTGTTAAGAATAATTAAACACGTATTTGGTATTACAAGCACTGATTGACTACCTGTGCGATTTTGCATAAATCGCAGCAGATATTAGAGACTTAGATCAATTACAGTGCGTTGCTTAAAGGTAAACTGCCATGAATGTGGTAGTTGTCAGCGGTGCAATGGAAGAAAAAGATGCAAGCCACCCGCGGACGGCTGCGGGGATTAATGTGAGAGCTTTTCAAATGTCACAGTTTTCTCCATGGGTTTGGTGCTGGATGCAATCTGCTCGAAACAAGGCGTGTGACAAGAACGTGTGTCAAGGTGAAAATCAGCATATTTAAATGGGAGAGATTGAGCCGCTTTGGCGGCTGCGACAGCGCGACGGCTTACATTTTTCATGAAGGCGTTTTGTGTGGCGTACAAATCACAGACGATGTGACAAAACAACGTGACGGCTGGAAACGATGTGTGGAGTTACCCCAGTTCGGCAGATTGCAGCAAAGGCTTCATCCGAAGCACGGAGACGCTTTTAGGACGCACTTTTACCGATGCGATTGCCTGCACAATACTTTTGATGAGGATGCACACCCGCTGTCCCCACAAACTCTATATAACAGACCGCACCGTATTAACTATACGAAAGAATTAAAATCAGCTTTGTGGTGTGATGAATCCTGGTAACTGAGCAGTTGCATTCCGAGCACAATTTCAGCAAAAAAGTGATTACACACTTTTCTTCAGATATAAAGGCAACGTTTAAAAATGACAGTTAACTTAGCAAAATTGTACAGCTTTGTTCCATGCCTACATGCAAAAACCAGCGTGGGAACAGTAAAATAAATGTGCATTATAAAAGATTATAATTTCACGTATCTTGGTAAAAGTCTGCAAATCTTAACTTTGAAAGTCTGTCGGATATAACCAGTTGTTCAATCGACAGGGTTTGGGAGGGTTACTCTGCATCATTAAAACCAGGTGTTTTTTTATGAGTCTTAGGCCAGCCTAGCCTGTTAATTAGTTAACATTCACGCCTGGGTCCCTCAGTCTCAGAGATGTAATGGGTGTCAATAAGTTCAGTCAGGCAGAAAAAAGGTTAACCAGATTTAAGATTCCGCCAGTCGTCTTGCATCTACTTGACACAGCCCTGAAGCATCTAGCTGTTGAGCATGAGGCTGCATCTGCGGGGACCGGAATCAGTTGTTTTTTTAATTATCTGTCTTCTATTTCTAAATGAGTTTTCATAATAAAACTAATAATAATAATAGACGCTGCTGGATCTTGAGAAAATTAGATTTGCCAGAGCATTGAGGGAGTCAGTCTGCTCTCGCAAGAGACTGTCAACCGCACCATTATTAAAAATAAATAAATATAAAACTTGCAAATACAATCATATAGAGTGGTTCAGCATATGCATCGACAAAACACTATACTAAACAACCCGAGGAAATGCTACATTATATAATTCTTAATTAATTCATTATTATAATTATTATTGAATATCTGTATTGTGAAATATACACTATATTGCCAAAAGTATTGGGACACCTGCCTTTACAAAGAAATGAACTTTAATGACATCCCATTCTTAATACATAGGCTTTAATATGGAGTTGGCCCACCCTTTGCAGCTATAACAGCTTCAACTCTTCTGGGAAGGCTGTCCACAAGGTTTAGGAGTGTGTTTATGGGAATTTTTGCCCATTATTCCAGGAAATGAAATCATTTGTGAGGTCAGGCACTCATGTTGGACGAGAAGGCCTGGCTCACAGTCTCTGCTGTAATTCATCCCAAAGGTGTTCTATCAGGTTGAGGTCAGGCCTCTGTGCAGTCAAGCTCCTCCACACCAGACTCGTTTATCCATGTCCTTATGGACCTTGCTTTGTGCACTGGTACGCAGTCATGTTGGAACAGGAAGGGGCCATCACCAAACTGCTCCCACAGAGTTGGGAGCATGAAATTGTCCAAAATGGCTTTGAATGCTGCAGCATTAACAGTTCCTTTCACTAGAATTAAGGCGCCAAGCCCAACCCCGGAAAAACAACCGCATACCATAATCCCCCCTCCACCAAACTTTACACTTGGCACAACGCAGTCAGGCAAGTCCCATTCTCCTGGCAACCGCCAAACCTCGACAAATCCATCGGATTGCCAGACAGAGAAGCGTGACTGCTTTAGAGTCCAGTGGGGGCGTGCTTTACACCACTGCATCTGACGCTTTGCATTGCACTTGGTGATGTAAGGCTTGGAGCAGCTGCTCGGCCATGGAGACCCATTCCATGAAGTTCTCTACGCACTGTTCTTGAGCTAATCTGAAGGCCACACGAAGTTTGGAGCTGTAGCTGTTGACTCTGCAGACAGCTGGCATCTTCTGCACACAGTGCGTCTCAGCATGTACTCTCCCCGCTCTGTGATTTTACGTGACCTACCACTTTGTGGCTGCGTTGCTTTTGTTCCCAATTGCTTCCACTTTGTTAAAATACCACTAACAGTTCACCATAGAATATTTATTAGTGAGGAAATTTCACGAATGGACTTATTGCACGGGTGGCATCCTATCACGGTACCACGCTTGAATTCACTGAGCTCCTGAGAGTGACCCATTCTTTCACTAATTTTTGTAGAAGCAGTCTGCATGCCTAGGTGCTTGATTTTATACACCTGTGGCTATGGAAGTGATTGGAGCACCTGAATTCAATGATTTGGCTGGGTATCCCAATAGTTTTAGCAATATAGTGTATATACCTATACCTGTAGAGTTTTTACATTATGGCAGCAACAACCAGTAGAGGTAGTCTATTATAGAACTGACAGCTGAGCTATTTATCGTTAGCTATTCACTACATTTTATTATAATATTGCATTATTTATTGTTTTTATTCCACCCTGTTATGCTGCTGCTGTCTTACTTCTTTTTTACATACACACACATTGCACTATGTATCACCATGTATATAAACCCTTGTGTCCAGCACCCCAGACTGACACTGGTCACTGCAACTTATTATTATTTATCTGTCTATGGTTACTCACTGTATTTACTCCACCCACCTGCTGCTGCTGTCTTACTTCTTATTTACATACATATATGTTGCACTATGTATATAAACCCTTATGTTCAGTCCTCTTGTTTCTCACTGACGTGTGTTTTGCACTGTATTGTGATATCGTACCTCCCCGTCATTGCACTGCAGTCCAGGGGGAGCACTATTTCCTGCCACTATATGTCTGTATATGGTATGACAATAAAGTCTACTTGACTTGACACTTGACTTGATATTTGACTTGACATGCAGGACTTACGGTCTTTTCTTTGTGAATTATGTCTTGTGCTGCATCTGATTTGCCAGGGCATTGACGGAGTGACCATCTCTGCAGTTGGCACATAACAGATTTAAAACCTGTTGGTGCAGATGACCGTGCGCTGGAGCAGAGTCACCAGCATTGGCCTGGCCTTCTGCGTGCAATATCCGTCTATGCCGGAGCACGCCACAGCTGTTTGGAGGCAAACTGACAAAGAAGATACAGATGGATGGTAACTAATCTATCTTCTGCACATTATTCATGACCGCGTTTCGGGCTTCCGTTTGAATATTCAGGACTTGGCCGTGCCGCACCAGCTGCTGTACAAGGAACAAAAGGTTGGCAGTGAGATGGACCCTCTCTCGCGAGGCTCAGGAGAACATCGCTAGTGTGAGACCCATTGAACTGCTTTGCCCTTTTTTTGTTTTGATGTTGCTTTAAAACTATAAACAGCAGGTCTTTTTTCCCCCTATGTTGTTCTCCTCCAACAGCTTCATGACTATGCAGAAGCTGCTGAGGGCAGGAAAACATTGCCTATGCGACCGAGGCACAATCCATCAGTCGGCCCCCTTGGAGACGAAGAGACCAGCGCCCACATCCTGTAAAGTGCCTCGTGCCATAAATCTTGTCATCGTCAGTTCAAATCATCATGTCTGGGGGCAACACCGCCAGGGAGCCCCCTAAAGCTGGAGAGGGGCTATTACACATCTTCCAGAAGTCGTTTCCGAAAAATCAGGCCGATTGTGCGGGGGTCAAAATGCTCGTCGAGCGCCATAAAACATGCTTGCTGCTTAAAGAAGAGGGTCTTTCGTACTTTCCAAATATGTGAAATATGTTACTGCGCGTTTTCAGTCACTGACTGCATTTTGTCCAGTTTTGTATTGCTTTCACACTACGGTAATTGGTTTACACTATGTGTATTGTTTTACACTATGTGTATTGTATCACATTGTCTTTAAACTTTCTTGACCAAATGAGTAGGAATTCCAATGCACCTGTAGCACATGGCCAATAAACATCGTGAATCTTGAATCTGCCAGCTTCCTGTCATTTGCCATTTCATAGAAATGCCAGATACCCAGAAGTCTTTGGCCTTCCTAGGGCAGTGTAATGAAGCTCACCTCTGTGCTGGGGGAAGCCGGAACGCATTGCATGCATTCTGGGGAGGAGGAACAATGTCAGAAATATGTAAACCACAACATACAAATGGGGAGTTTGAATCTTCGCATTGACACTGCTGCAGCTCAGGGGTGTGGACGCACTTTTTGGAAGTCAGAGCAGGAAATTCACGGATGACTTTGCATGCGGCAGCATCGCTAGGGTGCAGCGTCGTTTATTGTTTTGGCCGTTCAGATCCCTGCATAAACACGGGGCTCCGGGGCAGCGGTATTATCGTGACATTTCAGAATGCAGAAAGCCAAACGCTGCCTGCGCATTAATTATACCTGAGCAGAACCATGTAGTAAACACATGCAGAGCAACCAGGCCGTTCATTGTCTCGCTGTCGAGCATGAGTGGAGAAAAGGACACCCTTTTGTGTTAAAAGCGTTTGTTTGTTACATTAGTTACCTGCCCGGATTTGGCACTTTTCTTGATTTCACTCCAGCTAGTGGCTTCGTAGCTAGGTGCCGGCAATTTGCCAGATCCTTGTGTTTGGCGTAATTAACCACACATGCTTGCTGTCTCCCTCCCTGCAGTGGGCCTCCGTCCAGGACTATTTGTGCTACTCATTAGTAGTCATACAATGAATTAGACACATGTTAAATTGTTGTACTGTGACTAGAGAGAATTCCTGCAGATCCTGTGTGTGTGTGTGTGTGTGTGTTTTATATATATATATATATATATATATATATATATATATATATATGCAAAGTCAGGTTCAGAGTCCCAGTTGGGGGTTAAGGGCCTTGCTTAAATATGAATTGGCAACCTTCCAATTACAGGCCCAGGGCCCCCAACCCATTGAGCTGCATGCCGCCACCCCATGCGATGGTGGAATATTGCTTAAAATGCATTACTGTTCCCACAGCATGTCAGAATTTCGATATGGGTTCTGATCCAATTGAGCTTTTCTACTGCCACCAGGAACCGAGCTGACGAGGCCCTGCTTACTAGGAGGGCCGGAAGTGTGAGCAAACCGAGCTGGTTGCATCACCACCATCCGATTGGTCAAAATCCACAGAGATACCGGTGGTCTGAGCATGGATTATATGAAGGAAAATCCGCATGTTCTATATATTTGCGATATGGCTCAGGTACGGGTCGGTTCCTGCATGACAGTGGAAAAGTGCCACAAGTGTGCATCTGACTTGCCTGATTCAAAAGCATGCCAGCTACAACCAAGCAGAACATTTGCCATCATAGATATAACTGACAAGCCAGTGTTTAAAACTATAATCCCAAGAGCTTCCAGAATAATACAATGTAAAAAAGACAAAGTGGGGGGGTTGGCTCAGTGTTACAGTACCTCTACCTCAGGGGCTGGGGGTTTGAATTCTGCCCCTCCACTGGTGGAGTTTCAATGTCACCCCTGTGATTTAATTCCATAGTCCAAAAACATGCAGCTAGGTGAATAGGCATTTCTGAATTGCTCAAACTCTGCGTGTGTCTGCCCTGTAATGGACTGACATCCTATCCGGGGTCTCCCCTGTCTTGAGATAGGCTCTAAGCTCTGCTAGGATACAATGAATTGATGGACAACTCATAAAACTGTTTGGGCTTTATTTAACATTGGTATTTGTTATTATGTAATTGATTTATTCTTAGAAGAAAAGGTATTGTGATTTTCTGTCCAAATAATCAGACAGAGGCACAGCAGCAAGAGGGAATGACAAAATGGGAAACAGCATAGCACATTACAAGAACACACGCACCAAATATGTTTTTTGCAAGGTATATTGTCTAGGGTGGCCTTGGGTTACGCACGACACACACGGTGGGTGCAATTCAGGCAGAATAAGGTGTGCTGCCTTTTTAAAGATCAATAAATGCTGCAAAGAGAAAGGGCTGTTTTTAATGAAGAGGTTTAAATATACTTAAAAATATACTTAAAGGCCAAGGTCACCAAATTACAAACTGTAATTATAAGCTTCAAACTGTAAAATCCAAATCAACAAATCTACAGGAATAAACAACCTATAATAAACAAGCAATTTTTTTTTTTTACCAGTACAAAATAATATACAACAGTGATACTTTATGCATCCTTGTGGGGAAATGGCCTTTTTGCCTACGCTATCTTGCTGTCCATGAGACACAAAACCACATAAACAGGTGAGAGTAAGCTTGAAGGTCACAGCACAGGGTGAGCCAGCATGCAGCGCCCCCTGGTGCTGTGGGGGTCACAGCACAGGGTGAGCCAGCACACAGCTCCCCTTGGAGCAATTGGGGGTTAAAGCCCTTGCTCAAGGCCCCAACAGTAGCACCATTCTTCCAGGATTAAAACCAGGGACCTTTCGAGTCCTAACATGCTGAGCCATACACCAGCCCCCCAAAAGTGACACTTACGAACCGGGAAAAATGCATTACGTAGGTCCAGGATGACATGGCATCTGCTATTAGCTACAATACAAATTGCAAATGAATTTCACAAAGAGACTAATTTAGTTTCCGTTCCCTCTGGTGACCAGATTACGTGAACGAAATTGCACGGTTTAAAGGCAATAGAACGAGATTTCATGTGAATGTTCGCCATTGTTCTCCATCACACAGACCTCACAGAACACAACACACAGACCCCAGCAGCAATTCTGCCCTTATTATCTACCCAAAAATAAAAAAATATATATATTTCAGGATGGATTAACTAAGCTGCTGAACATGCAGATATTCAGAAAGTCTCACAGAGAATAGAGCAGCCATATTGTTTAGTGTGTAAATCCCATGGGTGTATTCAGGTTGGTGTAATATATACTACACTGTGTAAATCTATCAGAAACTTAATTAGGGGTGAAAATGTATTGACTGTCCCAAACCATGTGTTATAAATTGCTTGATAGGTTTAAGATGACCTAATTTAATTCAATACTGACCAATAACTACAGTGTTGCATTGGTGAATAATGTATCACATTCTTGTGCTTATGTTACCTGTGCTGTGGCCATAATGACAGCTATACAAAACTGTCCACAGCTTTGACAAGCAGCGCAGCGTTTGCGGAGGATGGCGATCTCAGCTGTGTGAGGGACAAAGAAATGAAACGGTGGTCATCCCCCAAACCAGAAAAAAATGAACCACGGTGTAATTGTTTCTGGGGTTTGCCAATTACTACCTGCAGTTTATCCTCAATGTTTCAAATCTTGCTCAAAAGGTGTTCCCATATCCAGTCCAGTGGATGGTGTGTTACCCACCATTTCCAGCCATTAAAGTCAGGGGATTATTATTATTTTATATACAGTCAAATCAGACTGGGTTTTGGATTCAGTCCCAATGCTGAACATCAGCTTTAAGCTCCTGGCTCTGGAAAAGTATCACACTAGAAAAAAGTACCATATCACTAATGAAATGGGCTTTTCTTACATATTATGCCCTGAAAATCCACTTCACCGTCAGTATCACATCAACAGCTCTACCATACGTACACAATGTGGTCTTCTGGTCATTTTGCTTTCAGGTATTATACATGCTGAGAAAGGATGTAGTATACTGTATGCTGATTTCCTGTTGAGTACTGCATATGTAGTGGTAAATTACCTGAACAAAGAGAGACAGAGAGACAGGTGAGGTACATGAAGGATACAGGAGATCTACAGGAAGAAAGCCAGAGAAACTGGTGACCTACAGGAATAGAAACAGGGAGATGGGTGACCTACAGGAAGAGAGACAGAGTAGCAGGTGACCTACAGGAAGAGATACAGGTAACGTACAGGAAGAGAGACAGGTAATCTACAGGAAAAGAGACAGAGTAGCAGGTGACCTAAAGTAATATCAACAGGGACATATGAATTACAGGAATATAAACAGAGAGACAGGTAACTACAGGAAGAGGTACAGAGTAACAGGCGACCTACAGGAAGAGATACAGGTGACCTACAGGAAGAGATACAGGTAACATACAGGAAGAGAGACAGGTAACTTACAGGGAGAGTGATTGGTGATTTACAGGGATATAAACAGGAAGACAGAGAGATATGCCAACTACAGGGAGCGATAAAGAGAAACAGGTGACCTACTGGAGTATGAATGAATGAATGCTACATTTATTTAGTGCTTAACAGAAGCAATGGGGATCCACTTCATCCACCGCCACTGTGTAGCGCCCACATGGGTAATGCGATGGTAGCCATTCTATGCCAGTACACTGACCACACAATAGCCAAGGTGGTGAAGGGGCAGGAGAGAATTCACCAGTTAGATATAGGGGATGATTAGGAGGCCAGATTTGAAAGGGCCACAGTGGGTAATTTTAGCCTGGACATCAGCGTATGACCCCTACTCTTTCAAAGGTTGCCTAGGGATCGTTTATAACCTCAGAAGGCTTCTGTCTCATCCAAAGGATGGCACCATTCATAGAGCACAGTGTCCTCATCACTACTCTGGGCCATTGACAGACACTGCTCTGGGGCATGAACAGAAACAGTGCAGCAGGTGACCTACAGGAAGAGATACAGGTGACCTACAGGAAGAGATACAGGTGACCTACAGGAAGAGATACAGGTGACCGACAGGAAGAGATACAGGTGACCGACAGGAAGAGATACAGGTGACCGACAGGAAGAGATACAGGTGACCTACAGGAAGAGATACAGGTGACCTACAGTGAGAGAGACAGAGTAATCGGTGACCCAGCGGAATATCAACAGAGAGACAAGTGACCAATAGGAAGACAAATGGAGAGACAAACTTTTCTAGGTTTTTTTCTTCCAAATGTGCTTCAGTTTTTCTTCCTCTTTCCTGAAACAGCAGTAATTTACTTGCCCTGAGCCCCATTATTTTCCCAGAATCCATTATTCCTGAAAAGAACCATAATATCCCCAAATTAAATAAAACTCCCTATCCAGCCCTATATCACATGGTTCTGTTAATCAATATCAGGCAGATACACAAAGTTAATATTCAGACAATATTAAAACTGTCATAGAGCTCATCCATTGTTTTGACAATAATGGCGTGTTTGGTAATGTATTGCGGTGCTGAAAACATTATTTTGACATCTGCACATCTTGACCAATGCGATTCGAGCAGACACTAAAGGGCTGAGACTGAAGGCTACAGATTGTCTTTATGGGAGTTTTACCAACATCATTCCAAGTTCCTAATGTATTTAAGTAACTAATTAACTGGTTATTTTGCACAAGTCAAACATACATGTTGAACTATTTTCTGTAAGACTTTCATAATTTTCAGTTACTTAATTGCTGCTGAAAACTGTCACTGGATTTTTCATATGTATCAAAACACTGATACTATTTTAAAATCTGATAAAAAAGTGACAAGCATGAACCAGGTGGCAAAACCCTCCCAATATATTAATAATTTATGTGCCAAAACACAAGTGTATTAATTTTTCCTCTAGTTTAGCAGTCAGTTCATTCTATTTAAAATGCACTAATTTGGGCAAAATTTCACCTGTCAAGGTCTGATTTTCATCTGGAGTATTTCCCGAAAGCTTTGACAATAACTTGTGTTTTTCCACAAATGCTTTGTGACTGACATGGGACACAAACTTCCTTCTTAATTAAAATGGTACCAACCCACTCATTAATTGTAAAATGCTTCTTAAGTCTTGTCTCTATTTTTTTACTACATAGAGTAGCCACCACACATCACAAACAAATACAAGACACATCATGGACATGCACACAGGCTATTATCTAATGAGTTTAGATATGGAAACCTGAAATGGATATTTTATCCATCCAACCATCCATTTTCTAGCTGTTTATCCTGGCCAGGGTTGCAGAGATTTTTCATCATTTTCAGAATTTGTATGTATTATGTATTATAATATTTCTGAGTGTATATTCTTAGAAACATGGAAATCCTTACCCATAGGCATGTTGCTCTGTGATGAAGTCCAGTTAAACCAGAGAAATTGATTTGAATCTATAATTTCAAGCAATAGAACTAGACAAATGTGACAGCGTGTTTTTATTTTTTGTACCAAAGGTTCTCTCGTGTTTTAATAATCCATTATTCTTCCCTACCTCTTCTTTTGGAAGCAATAGTTCTTTAATAAAGTGGTATGTCTCTTAAACATTAACTAGACATTCGTTTATATGTTTATTTAGGAGTGACTGACTGGCCAGGTAGGTGTCTGTGAGGAAATTAGGCCCACAGGCTGTCATTCACAGGAGAGTGAGTCAGGTCTCTACAAGGTTTAGTATTTTTTTAACATGATTCTTGTTATTCGAAGCTACTTATGTGTGAAGAAAATGCATATTAATATCAGTACCAAAATAAAGTCTGGGTCAACACTCCTAGCTTTTTACATGGTACCGTCCCTAAGTAGGGATATATATCACTTTCATGGTAAATGACAAGTTTGATGGGTTGGTGGCCCATCATGGGTTATTTCCTGCCTTGTGCCTGTAGCTTCTCGGAAAGGCGACCCTGCATAGGAGAAGCACATATGGAAGATGATAGATTAGATTAGATTAATAGATAGATAGATAGATAGATAGATAGATAGATAGATAGATAGATAGATAGATAGATAGATAGATAGATAGA
>JAODLC010000113.1:21023793-21062869 GCA_026781145.1 Hippopotamyrus pictus
ACAGTATATGCTTATACATACTGTATATATATATTTATTATATATATATATATATTATAAACTGTCACTTAAAAGTGCAACATCCTGTTGCATTCTGTTTTATATCAATGGCAAGTGGAAGTGACACTGCATGTTCCTTCTTTAGTGCAGTGTATGTCTTTCACGTGAAAATTATTCACAGCTGTAATTTCACAGGAAAAAACAAGCACTAGCTGGGAAAGAGCACGGCTTCAACGAGGTAGATGAATGAACGATGGAAGTAAGACACACGGCCATTGTTACACGTCCAGTCTGCTTTTAAAATGTCAGATTATTGCAATTTTGGTGAGAGATAGACCCCGGTTAAAATGAGTAGTTTTGAATATGATATGAAACAAACTTTTTTGGCCTCTGATTTTGCTTAGTCATTAACAGCATTCATCAAGTGGAACCTAGCATTGCTCCTTAAAGCATACAATCATTATGGCAGGAAATTACATTTACCTCAGAACAGAAGACTTTCTAAGACCTACTGTAAGTAAACATCAGGTTGCCTAGTGAAGGTCGTTGAGGTCCAGAAACCTGCAGGTGTAAGGAAGTCAATTTAAAGTACTGTTTGATTCACACTTAAAATATCACATGAGGTAACCCACTGTTCAAAGAATGTTTCTAATATAGCAATTACGTTAGGGTAAACAAAGAACCATTCCGAATCAGTGTCAGTTCATAAGCCCAGATCGACAACGTAAGGAAAGCAGCTCTGGGAGGGAATCTGCTTATCAAACCCTGGTGGGTTGTTTACATACAGTTTTTTTGCTGCAATCTTCATCATAAATTACTTAATTAGTTCATTTCCTCATGTGTGAATTTCCTACTAAATGTATGTCCCAAATGCAGCAAAATAGTTACACCCTTAAATGGTAATCCAGAGGAAAACAAACAGACAAATCACGGTCAAAAAAATGTTCAACTTTTACAATTTTTCTACACTGCTTTGGCATATTTCTCAAAGGGCTATTAGCATTTGCAAAATGAGTGTAATCCCCACACCATGAAGTCAGTTGTGCCAAGCAGAACAAAATTTCTCATTGTTTCACATAAATTGCAAATGTTTCAGATCATGTAGGTAAATGGTGAAGCACAATTATCCTTATTTGGACTAATTATCAGTTGCTTAAGTTTTGCCGGTCCGAGCGCATTATGTAGTTTCCCAGTGAAATAATTTTACACTAATAACAACATAGGTACATGCTCATTGTGTAGGCCAAACCATGCAAAACAGTTCCCCAAACTTTCGCAATGATTCAGTTGGCTGCGAAATAGCTGTGTTATGCAGTGCTGTGTGACTTTTTTGTTTGCTACTGTACTGCGTTGTGAGACCATTTCAGTGAAGATATAAGGAAGTTACAAGTGCATGCGAGTGCTTTTTCTTGCCACTGAAGTTTACATACTGTAATTTAGAACCATGTAGTGTTGAAACTAGTGTCTTTGACATGAATAGCAATCAGTTTGCTAAAGAAAAATTGTTAGTGTCAGTGAGAAAGTGGGAAATGACTGTCATTCAGAATTTTGGGGCTCAGGAGCAATCCTACAGTGACATTTTGACAATATATTTAAGAATCTTGACTCTCATGGTTGAAATGGTAATGAAGGTGCTATTCATTTTAGAGCCATGGACTAATTCATTGATAGAATCATTTGCTTTTGAGAAATGTTAATTGCCTTCAGTGAATTTGCAGCTTAATCATACTGTTGTGCTGTATGCATTTTGAGAAATGCTCTTATAGTTGTGAGAATGTTAAGTATGGTTCATGAAATATGTAAAAGCAATTGGGAAAAACTGTAATCAAGCTTGTCAGTGAAGCTGTGAAGTTGGACAAGATCCATGAAATCAACTCCTTGGGCCATGCTACAAAAAGTGCAACTGTGATAAATAAAATGCCATGAAACTTTAAATATGTCTTTATTCCCATCATATATTTAAATAGAATTAAAAGGGGAAATATGCCATACAGTCAAGTAGTTTCTTTTTCATTTACAGCCCTAATAAAAAATGTCAGCATTCGGGACCATTTTAATTTCTTGGGATTTACTTTTACTATATGGCAGCAAACAGACTCCACCATATTGGCACCATTTGGGGTCAGCGATGAATGGAATCCAGCCTGGTTAATAACAAACATCTAAGTTACTATATCTACATCATTGTGCTCAAGACTTAGTTTCAGGTTTTCTTTCTTCAGATGCTTAATGCCTTGCATCTTTATTGAATATACAATGAGATCTCTCATCATACATTTGGACATGAAAGCCACTTTCACTTATCTAATGATCACACTGTTCACTGGATGAGTTGCACTGTACATGAAGATACAACTGCAGGAAACATGATTGCAAAACCAAAATAAAATGAAATGACTAATGGAGGTAACTTTTGTCATCCTTTCAGTCGGTAACAGTGGTGATTTTCTGAGTAGCTAGAGATAATGTGAAACCAAGACAAAACCATTCCTAGCTTCTTAATTATAATGCACTCAGACTTTTGGTCTCATGCTAAATTTAATACTGAGGATGATACTGTCCTTTCGTCTTGATTAAAGAATATTTCAAGAAGCTTCACTAACTCAATTCATGTAAATGTGTGTAAGTTTTGAGACTCCAAAAACATGGAGAAAAGTCACTAATATTCTGTGAGATGATAAACTTGTCTCCCAATATTACAGTGCAAAATAAGTGAGCAAAGCTTTCACCAACAGACTTCCACAGGCTATCGCCAAAATTAGGGATTACATATTGTTTTAAAGGATCATTGTTCACTTTTTGTGTGCAGTTCATTGACAGACATTTGACCAATTTATTAAATGACAAAAGCATTTGACATATGATTAAAAAGGATGTGATATTAGAATTAATAGTGACAGGAGACTGGCACCACAACAAGTGGTTAAAAAACCATATTCCTGGTATCGTACCATGTGTTAAACTTGTGACCTCACATAACTGGCTGTGAAGACGCCCGCTGTCGTCAAGAAATATGAGAGTGATTTTTAACAGCTATAGAAATGCAAAGTGTAATCTCCCAGGTACCCCATTACCGATATTCCCTCAATTAACAGTTAAAGGGTCTTAAATATGCATTTGCCGATTACATTAAAATAGAATTGATATCTTTTATCATTGTGCCTGTATTCCAATCTCATGTCAGCAATGCTTAGCCATTCTAATATGCAGATTCCTAATAAATCAAAACAATCTTCCACTTATCCAGTCATATTATCCAGTGAGGATATCACTGCATGACACCTGCTGTGTGACACTGTTGATCTGGACAGCTTGCCGCACAGTAGGGCAACTTACACGCAATTGAATAAAGTGTTCAAGCCACTGAGAGGTTTGTTCCTTTTGTGTGCCACGCTGAAATCTGAATGGGAGGCTTTTAAGGGCTTTCAGAAACAAATAAAAAGCTCATAATTCACTTTCACTATTTCGCTTTTCATCCACGAAGGCAGTACTTGCCAGCAGAGACACGGAAAAAAAAAAACAATTTAAAAACAGATGTAGGGATCAACAAATGTACTAGAGCTGGCACTGAGATTAAAAAAAACGCAAGCAGGGGATGTATAGTGCACCCAATTCCCCCAGCAATTATGTCAATGCTTGCCAGGGTCGTTTTTCAAAACAAAGAAGAACATACAGTGATACACCTCCAAGACATTTTTTTAAAGAGCAAACACCCAGTGGATCGCACAGACGAGTAGGCTTTTCAAATACCAAATGTCATCTGGATTCATTCCTTCGCGTCGACATTTTTAATCTATATAAAAATCTAAAATCCAACAACAAAAGCAATGCCCCAAGACCAATGATAATTATATTCAAGCACTCGAGAACGTGATTGTTGCAATCCAGCAATTATCATAGACAAATCTGCTGTTTAAATGACTCCACAGATTATTCGCTTGCCGGTGAAGGCTACTGCATTCCCTCCTACATGCATACACTCATTCACACAGACACACTCATTCACACAGACACACTCATTCACACACACAGACACACACACACACACACACACACACACATACACACAAAAGAGGCAATGAAATTAAAGAATGAATTCAAAGCATGTTTAAAGCTTGAGGGCACTCATGAGAATTGAAAGCAAATGTTCAATAAAATCAGCCTATTATGATAAAACTCAGATATGCATACTTAAAATACAAAAAAAAACACACACACACACACAGACACACACACCCGTATTTGAGAGTTTATCTAATAATAAGCATTCTTGCATTCCGTCACACATTAAACAATATATCTATATTGGCACCTACAAATGAGTAAAACAGTGCAGAGATCAAAGGGAAAACTACAGCAACAGATATTACTGAGGCAGTCCTTGAATTTTAATTCACATTTCATCAAGGACGCCTCCAATTCCACGGACTCACGTATTCCATCTCCCAGCCCCGCTCTTCTTTTCAGTCAGCCTCTGCCCTGCAAGTCTCGCCCACCATGTATGCGTCTGATGGAATGCCATCGTTTGACAATGACGGTTCCCGTACAATGCCACACTCAAAATAAATAGCACATAAAGATGGAGAGAACGACGGATAATGAATCTCGAAACATATTACCATGATGTGCCTCACATACCAATTAAGTAAATGCACATAGGTGCAAAAAAAAAATAAATAAACGTAATGACAAAAATAAAAACTTTATCAGATTGGGGATGATGGACACATTGCAGGAGAACATCTTTCTTCTCTACATTGAGTAACAAGTTAGGGAGGATAATACTGTCCTTTCAGGCTTTCAGGTTTTCACGCTCATTTTGCAAACCATGTCTCTTCCACATTCTGCATATCTGAAGTGACTGTAAGCTTGGAAAAAATAAACACTGAAACCATCCATTTGGACGACTCCGACTGAAGCGGTAATGAATTTCGGTTATGAGACGACGCCGACGTAACTGTTGTTGAGTCAGTTTTGTTTCTGAGCTGCTCCCCCGTTTCGCTCACACTCGTTATGTATTTTCTTTATTTATATGTATTCATTGTTTTCTTTTTCTTACAGCGGGAATACCAGGAATCCGGAGAAGGTGGAATATTGCCAGCCACCCACCAGGTTCCCTTTCTCCAGCTTTAGATACACCTTGTCCTCTTTATCCAGGTACAGAAGGACCCCATTGGTGGCAGCTTCACGCGTCACGTCTTTATCGCCCGCAAAGGCAGAGATGACTGGCTTCCCGTTCAGCATGAGGTTCACCTGGAAAATGGAGATAGGCCAATGAACAAGGGCCAGCGAGTTAAAATGGAGTAGGAGGGACCGAAGCCAACTGCTGAAGCAAAACTGCTATTTACTCATTAATTGGTGTATTTTAAGTCTGACATGTTTCATAAGTGCTAGAATTGTTGTTAGAAAGCCTTAAGCTAGCAAACATGGAGTGCCATACAACCGAGTTTAGTTAATGAGGTGTAATAAAAGTCCATCAACAACTAACCCCATTCAACAGTGGGCCAGGTCTCCCTAATCACACGGGTAAGCAGTTATAACTACATAGTTTCCTAAAAAGACTTCCTACAATAATGATTGAAGTGAAGTGTGGGAAATATATCCTCAGTTTTTCTGTTTGCTTATAAATCAATCATGTAAAACCAGAGACAACTAGTTTTATTTGGCTAAATTATTATGTTATTACTGTTTGACTTGATTCTATAATGAATTCATCTAGTGTTACTTCACTGATTTAACTAACATGATATTATCTGTAGTTATAAATACTTACAGTGAGAACACTACAGTGTGACATTGCACCAGCTCAAATATCAAATACATACCAACTTAAATAGCCAAAATAAAACGTTTGTATAATTCTGATGTGTAATACACATTTCATTCGATATCTTTGCAAACATTTTACCCTTATTTTCCAGACAATGCAAAAGGGTACTTTTGTATTTGATTGAACAAAAAAATCTTTTATCTGACATACATATTGTTAAAGTGCCAACTATATTTTAAAGTTCTGACTATTTGGCTGCTGTGTGCTTTCTGTTCTGGATCCCCCAACAACCTACCTGTATGGTCTGACTCTGATAGACTTTGATGACATGAAAGTTAAAACTGTAGATCCCTTTGCGGGGTGACAAGAACACTGAATCCAAGGTGAAATAGTTGCCAATGTTGACAAGAACCTGAAAGCAGAACATTCGACAGGTTAAAAAGACGGCAGATCAGAGTCAACCAGCCGGAGAACATCAGGACAAATTCTTCAGACCAAGACTTAACATATCCTGTACTTTAAACAGGAGTATGATTTGGAATCAAGGAACCAACTACGGCTAAAATGGAACCATTTGCGAGTAACTGGAATCACTCCAATCTGAATCTGATTACGAAGCCCTGAAGCTCCGTGATGAGTTATACTTTCAGAAAGTATTCATCCCGTAATGAACGCTAAGACGGCTCGCCTGCCACTTCCATAGCTTGACGTCAGTGGCTCTTTAGTTGCAAATGATCTGATGTGTGATGAAGATAATTAACAGACTAGCTGTTCTCCATCATTTCACCTTTTTGTGAAGAACATGTTGATGTCTAATGTACTGGGTATGTCAGACTAAATTAAGTACAGAGCGATAACGTTTTTTTTAGACTATCTAGTGTCTAGTGTTTCTGTGACCCTTTACACTATTGTTCATCTTCCACCTATGGCGTAACTCTATTTAGTATAATTAATTGCTCCAAAAAGATTCATCAAAACAATCTCTCAGGTGTTAAGCTTTTAATTATAAGCAACCTAAGGTTACCCTGAGACACCTCTTTAAGAGGAGCCTACAATGAAGCCATATGAAGCACAGACACAAAGATGTCTTGAGTTAATCCTACAACATTGCTACAAACTATGGTTCTTGCTATAAAGCATAGACACACTGAAGATTCACTTGGAACATTTTCACTTCCTGTTTCACACAGTTTACAGTATATTGTGTCTAAGATCCTCACACCATTGCACACTGAATAGCAGCAAGACTGCAAAGCTAACTAGCTTTGTTTGCCTTGTAATAAAGAAGTGAACTGCTATGTAAGAAGCAGCATGAGTGTGCCAAGGAGAGCACAGAGCAATGCAATATGTTACTGCGATTTCCTGGTTCACACCTCCATCTGATCCATAACCAAGCCTGTACTTCTTTGACCTGATTACTTAAGGCCTTCTAGTCGGTAAGTAGAAATCATGGTTTCCTTTCAGACCCGGAGAGAAAGAATCAAATGTTGAAGATTCTTTAAAGAAAAGACCATTTTAGCGATTTATAGAATTTATTTTTTGTCTTTATTGCTAGCTTTTTTCCAAAGCATATTTTTTCCCCAAGTGTATTTTTTGTGATGACCAAAATAAAATAACCATTTAACGATTTTGTAAGGCTCTAGTAATCTACAGCTGTTTCCATGCAGTACAGGCCCCTAAATACACATCCTTTGCATGCTACATTACAGGAAATGATTGCATTGTTCTAAAAAAATATATCACTTAGCACCGGTTTTCCTCAGTATAATGATTATCAAGACTAATTTTTTCTGTCATAACAGATATTCAGGATTAAAATATACCAGAAACAAAACCGAGATTTAACTTATTTAAATTAAGTCCTTTGTTTAAGTTTTATAACCTTCATTCATCAATGGCAGTTCCTTTTTCTTCCTGAACTATGTGTGAAACCCCACGGGGCAGCAAGAAAACATTAAGGATTGTGATAGATTTCCACCTTTGTTGTAATCAAATCACAGTCAAATACAAAACGTGCGTTTTTATTCAGAGAAATTTAACCCTTTCAGATCCATAACACACCAACTTTGGAAAGCAATGCAGGCAAATACCATTATAAAGATCTATACTGTTGTTTTGTTAAGAAAGGAATAAGTTCATTGACAGTTCAGCAGTGAATAATCCAACATTCTTCAGTGAACAAATTCAAAATTTACCAGGTGAAAATCGAGCACCTAACAACATACTGAACTGAAATTCATGTGATGAGTAATTATTAAGAGGCATTAATCTTTTCAGCATTAGGTGGATAAAATACTTTATAAATCAACACAGCTATGCTCTTTATAGTGCAAAAAAAATATGCCAATTCCTACAAATGCATATTTTCTGGGAGGTACCATTTTAAAAGCCTTTTTTTATTCTCTGTATTTCTGTAATACTGAAACAGCAGTTTAATGTAGAGCAGTTTAAGTGTATTTACTCTTTATAACATTTTAATATAAGTACATTCAAAACCTTAAAACATATCCAGATTAAATAATATTAGGAACATCATTGTGAACCCACCAGATTGTGGATAATGCACCGTGTTGATTTATATGTCTTGGGATGTTAGCGGTGCTGCTGTTAATTAATTAATTAACCTACAGTTGCAAAATGAAATATGGATACTACTATCATCCCAAGGTATTATTTTCAATGTTTTTCGTCTTAACTTTAGATATACTGAAATTTTAACCGAATTGTGCGTTTGCGCGTATGGCAAGACTGCACTTTTCCTTCATCTAATTCTAATTAGAGAAATTATTTAGAAATGGTGTATATATTTTAATGATAAATATGCCGTATAAGAGGTGATTCTGGAAGGTCCGCTAATGTCGACTGGCATTCTGCAAGTAACAAGGCAAATCCGGGAACTGGGCTAACCTGCATTTTAGCCGAGAGGTAACTCGTAAATAATTTTACGATTGTTTCCTAAACCTTATTGCACATTATGAAATTGCGTTTTCTCCGCAGGTAAAAAAAATCTTTCACATGTAACTGGAGAGATGAACCATTTATTTTGTCATTTCTATAAAAGTGAATTTATATCATCCGCAAAAATATTACCTGCACCGTTCCCATCTACTCGTGGTTTAAAATTGAATTAAGGACGTTAAGTTGCCCCGTGGCATTCAGTTCGCGATTGCGTGCAGGCGGCCCTTCTGTCCAATAACGGTTATTTCGGTGAGATTCCATTACAGTTCCGCAAAAAGTCCTCTAAATCTATAATTGTGGATGCAAATGCTGACAGTGAACCATACATAAAATGCAGAAAGCCCCCAGGCTCGGAAAAGCATAATCTATTTCACAAGTTTTCGTTCAAAGTACCAGCTTAATCAAAATATTTTATGTTTATGCGTTTATAAACAATCCGTCCGAGCCTTGCATACATATTAAGCAAAATATCGCATTTTCTACGCTTTTCAGATGTTATTTTTATCCTGTTTAAACGTCACTTTTTATTGCTCTTTTGCATGTATCTCTTTATGGACGATCATTATATGAGATAGGTTGGCGTGGCTCCGAGAGGAGCGCACATAAATAAACCGAAATTTTCAGAAGAGCCAGCAAAAGACTTTGCAAGTTTATTCCGATGTATTAGTTTTGGCGCTTTGACTGCATCTGACTGCATCAATTATGCAAAAGCACACAACACTGATGGATCCTTTTGAGTAAATAATAAATGCACAAGTCAGTTCATTTGTTTGGCTTTTCACTGCGTTTCCAGACAAATGCCTCCTGGTCGCATTCGCTTACTGTCAAGTGCAAGATCACGTTAAAATCACAACTGATCACGGATCTCGCTATAAAGATCTAAGTCGTCCCATTCCACGGAAGAATTACATTTTTAATGAATCATTGGTCCTTTATGGTTAGTTTTCTCTTGACTGGGGGCCACACATTAAGCAGTATGCTACTGTTTAAAAGCTGACTGATTTCAGTAGGCACCGTTAATATTCTATAAGTATAGGTGTGCGGGTTCAATAATTCGGGTTTTCAAAGCAAAACGTAAAAATCTGTTTCTTCGCGTTTTTCAGTCATGAGTCATTATAATTACCAAATAAATGATCAATTTTAGATTAATAACTTTTGCGGGGGTTGTTCGACAGTTCCTAAAATTGAGACAATTATAGTGTTTTGCGTGTTATTTCTTACTCCATCTTAAACACTTTTGCTTTAAGTGGGCCATCTTTAACCTTACCTGGTCGAAGTAAATAATTCTTGTTTTATTGCTCATTTCCGACGGTTCGTGATTGTTGCTCCTGACCGCGGAGAAAGCCACCTTGGAGTTGGCTGCACGCACCGAAATCCCGAGCGGCGAGGACGACCCCTTGGAGTCCATAG
The DNA here is from genome assembly GCA_026781145.1 of Hippopotamyrus pictus. Taxonomy (NCBI): domain Eukaryota; kingdom Metazoa; phylum Chordata; class Actinopteri; order Osteoglossiformes; family Mormyridae; genus Hippopotamyrus; species Hippopotamyrus pictus. Next base: position 21,033,932 of record JAODLC010000113.1, read on the forward strand.
CCGGATTAGAGTCACACACCACCAGGCATTTACCCTCCAGGACAATGGGCTCTGTGTCATTCTGAGCCCCGGCGAGCTTCACGAGGGTGTCCACCGCCATCAGAAGTATAAAACACGCGAATATGGTTTTCTTGAGAACCATCATTGCGAGGTTTTGTAAAAACGATTCCCTCTGTACCAAGTTCCAAGTCTTTTTCACCGGTTCCCCCTTTTTCCAAGCTTCTGGTGCGCTTCTCCTATAGGATTCACCAATACATGAGTGAGGGTAGAAATCTGCGGTCTAGTCTCGACATCTAAAAGCTTATATGTTAATTATTGATGAAAGAGCACGAGAGGTGACAGAAAACATCCAATAATGCCATTTTCGTTAATTTCCTACCAGTTTTTCCAAGCTCGGCAGATTTATTCAGCCTGCGTCAGTCGTGCTGTTATCTGAACGCAATTAGATAGGAAGTGGATGAAAGGGTTACACCACCAGGCAGGTCTGAAGCTCCACGCTTTTCTAGCCCGGCTCACTGCAGCTTGGGATTGTATAGGCGCTGCTCCTTCAGTACGTCCTCAGTACGATCGGAAACTAATCCGTGTCCCACAACTGTCCCGTTAACTGTAATAAAGAGAAAAATCTGAATGCATGAAAATGGAATAAAAAACAAGTATTAAAGATCCTGTAGTCGAATTTGAGGATGCATGCGCAAGTTGAAGACAAGTGACACGCAGCGCCAGTCCTAACCCAGCGTCTGTAGCCGGGGGATCTGGCGGCGTAAAAGAGCAAATAAACCAAGGGGGTAGCAGTGAGTTAGTTTTATAAGCGTGGAACTATCGGAAGAGTTGACGCTGCCGATTCATATAAATCGGGGTAATGCATCAAATTATGCACAATTATGTCACCGAAGTTCAAAATACACGGCGTTAGTTAATATAGTTGGCGGGTGTTACCACCTGCGTCGAAGTTACAGCTTTCCCATTCAGGTTAGAAATATGAATTGGATTCTCCCCCGTTTTTAGGACTTTTCACAGTTCATTGTGATAGAAAATTGACCCAAAACACATCACTCAGCAGTGCCAAAGAGGTAAAATAACGCAGCAAGCCAGCGTTATTCGGCTGCCAAGCAGAATATGAATACACTATTGGGCTCAGAATTTATATAATTACTGAACGCGTTTTTAGAATGACAAAAGACCGCAAACTTATCTGAGGCATCAGTAGGGTGCAAGGCAGGGTTACACCCTGAACGGGATGGTGATCACGGGGAACACACACATAATGGCACCCTGCAATTTATGAAGACCAGTTAACTTAGTTTTTTGCCTTTGGATCACAGGAGGAAACCAGAGTACATGGAGATAACCCATGCAACTTAAGGGGAACACGCAACACTCACATAAATAGCAGAGGAAGGATTCTAACACCAACCCAGCGGGCATGTGGGAACTGTGCTACCCACTGAGGCGCCCTGTTAAGACATTAACTCAGTGGAGGTTCTAGACCATTTCAACTTGGGGGGGGGGGCAGGCTGGGGCCAGTTGTTCTGTTAGGGGGGCCAGATGCATTTGACCTTAATGTCCTCAAACTATTACATGCACTACACCACCAGCATTAAGAAGCAAAAGACGATTTTGAAAATCAATAAGATACTTATGCAATGCTTTGCAGTCACATTTTACAGCTTTTACAAATGTGTAACTCACTCTGATATCTCCTTTATACCGTCTTGCTTCCACGAGATTGATTATTTTTTTTTGTCACACTCTGCTTTTCACTGACTGAAGCCGCTCGAGCACCCGGCGCGTCCATGTTAATAGACGGTCAAGAAAATGAGCTTACGTTTGTGTTTCGCCTGTTCCCAGCGCAGAAAATGTTAGCCCACATATATAAATGTAAATAATAATAATAGCAAGTTTATTTTAGACTCAAGTAGCATATGCATTTGGGGGGGGGGGGCATGCATGTTGTCACAGGGGCCCAACCCCTCCCCCCAGAGCTGCCCCTGTATTCACCGACTTACATTCTGCAAAAACATGTAATAAATGAGATGCTTTTGATGCTATTATAGCAGCTACAATGAAGCTTCTGTCTTTGCATATCTCATCCTGCTCTCCTATGAGACGCACAGACATGCATAGGGAGAGAAGAGTGAGGGGTCAGAGCGCAGGATCAGTCAGGAATCCAATGGGGAGGGTACAGAGCCTCACTCAAGGGCCAGCAGTGGTAAGATTACTCTGCTGGTCACGGGATTTGAACCAGCAACCTTCCAGACATGGGCACCGACTCCTAAGTCATGACAAGAATGACGGGAGCAACAAAAATTTAGCGATATGAAATTTAGTGCAATCATCATTTAATTTATTTAGCAAATGCTTTCATCCAGAGTGACATGCAATTGAGAAATTGGGGCCAGACAGTCCCTAGAGCAATTGGGGGGGTGGGGGGGGGGGGGCTCTCAGGGGCCCAAAGGCGACATCACTCTGCTGACCACAGGATTCAAATCGGTGACCTTCTGACCACAAGCACAGTGATCAAACCCACTGAGCCAAGCCCCACTACCCAATCAGTGCTGCATTTCTATAAATCTACTGTAACATATGTAATATACAGCATAAAGTTAATAATGTATTGTGGTATAGCCATAATAATATTACAGCACATACTATGCTTAGATAGGATACGAGTTATGCGATTGGTTGAAACGTTCATGATCATGACAACTCGTTATGATACGCTAATGTACTGCGGCGTAGGAATCTAGGCCAGTACCTCATGGTCATCACTGTGTTAGCGTGATAATACTGGCTGCATATGAATAATGCTACGATGGCGCACGCTATTTAACGTTATTTTATGCTAGGCGAGGCAGGAGAGCGACAATCGGTGTGTATGTCTGACGGCCATGCATTCTGCTATCTGGTATCTCATCCATTTGGTTATAACCTCAGTTAGCAATACTGCAGGTCTGCTGGTGTTATTAGGCAGGATCAATAGTTTTGTATAATTGAATTGAGTATTATTAGAATACAGTATGTATTGTGAAAAATGAGTATAATTTGATTAATCAATCACCGATTTCTAACTGCTAATGGTCAAGGTCACAGTGCATGCCTAGAGTATAGGAGGCCAATAATGTGATTACAGCTATATATATATCCGTATAATATTATATATAGATTATATAGATTATATGAAGAACATGTCTATAAAAAGGAAATCAAGGTATTACAGTACATGTTATAAATGATATCAGAGTGATGCATGTTTTGCAATGCAAGTACTTGTACTGTATATGATGGTTATTGTATATAGATGATTATATTAAGAAACTAAAGCACATTATGGATGTTGATAGGGGCAGGAGAGAGACATTGATTGCGTAAGCGTGACATCTGTGTGATCTGTTAAATAAAGCCACTGACGTTCCCACTGTGTCCCTTTGTCACCGCTGACAGGGTGCAGAGGACGGCCTCCATCCGGCCTCTGCTATGCCACTGCTTCTCAGAAGAGGTCACATCCTGACATTGTGCCAGGCTTTTTGGGTAGCCGATTATTTAAATTAAAGGATGGCAGATGCGTGGTTATGCAGTCAATGAGAAAAAGGACTTTCCATTTTTCTTGGTTTACCATTAATTCAATGACTCGCCTATTACATTTTCATCGAGTTTAAGGAATTAAATGTTTAGACCCCTCAAACCTTTCTTGCACGTGAAGAACTCCATTCACATCCCTGGTCTTGAATCAGTCTTGAATCAGCATCTCTGTCCCACTCGATCTCCACCTCTATTTCCTGGCATTATGACATCCCAGTGGGATACCAACAGCCTGAGGTGCGATTCCCTTCAACAGACTCCAGTCCAAACCATATACAAGCTGTTTGCACAAGTTATCGCACACTGCAGCAATGAGAACCTCTGTCTGCAAAAGCTGCTGAAACAGAAATAAATGTCATAACAGCATCACACAACGCTGAAATACAAAGCTATGAAAACAACATGTCATCCAGTACATAAAACAGTCACTAAAAGGCATGCTATGTTAATTATGTTTTGCTTGCGAGTTATATGACTGCTCAGAGAGCGCCGTGTCCTTCCCGACAATGCCCTGAGGAAAATCTAGGCCAAAAAGTCTATTCCTGGGTGAGGACAAGGCGAGAGGAGTATCCCTCCACACAATGATTCAACTTTCCATGACCTATATGCTGTTCAGTTCATCATCCAAGAGCCAACTCTAATCTGACCACTTGAAGACTATTCATTGCCAGAGAGGTCTCACCTGGAAATCACCTAGTGATTTACAGACTGCTTTAAACATGGAAGGGGGGTTGATAAAGGCAAATATACTGATTTTAGATTAATTAAAATTATTTCTCAGAGACAGAGTTATGGTGTTTCTCAAAATGCATATTGACTGTACTTGTGTTCTCATGTACCCGTTTTATGTCATCTTCCATCTTCAGAAGACCAGTTCCAATACTCAAGAACAGGATGGTAAAAATCCCCGCATGTCACTCTGAGGGCAGAATGAAAAATTATTGATTCAGAGAGATAACCAATCAGATGTCCTCTAGTTACTTGGACCTGCCTCCTCTGCAATATAATTGGTTATCTCTCTGAACGAATCATTTTTCCATCTGCCCTCAGAACATTTTTAAGTATAACTCCCACAAGCTGTCACTCTTGCCCCGCCCCAAATTTCAGAGATACATCGATTGCATCCTCGCCAAATGAGACCAGTCCCACCATTGCACCCCAAGCTTGTTTCTGGGAGGCAAATAGGCAAGACTGGTTATGCTAAGAACACAAGAACGATCTTTGCATTCTTGGTATTGAGGAACACCCTTAGTCTCTGATCTTAATTTTATGAGTAAATACACCAACTCCATTTTGTTAAAACAGTTGCGCATAAATAATATATTACAGCGGAGAAATGAAGCTCCAACCATATTCCAACCAAAGATCATGAATATTACCAACTCACATTCTGTCCTCTTCAGTACCGATCTGTATTATTAACGGAACCTGAAGGGATCAGGTTGAGAGCCTAATAAGTATATCACTGAGTGGAGATACTGGGACATTAGAACAAAATAAACTGTGCATTTTTTTTCTGGATTACAAGACTAAGTACTGGCATTGATTCGTGAACAGTAGTTATGCAAAAGTATTTCAATTTAGTTGACAAGGATCTCTATCGGATAACTTGTTACCTGGTGACACTAAAACACTTGTCCTTGGAAGAATTTGATGAGCCATCATCGGAGGTGAGCATCATTAAAAAAGTGATGGATAGAGGGAACGTTTACAGGAAGTATTTTGAACCTGGAACCCGCTGGCTGCCTCTCAAACTAGCTAATTTTCAGCTGATGCTGAAGCTGGAAATTAATCTAAAGGGTGATGGTTGGAATTAGTCACGATCACAAAGAAGTATTCGCTGTGACAGATGCCTGACAGGTAGCGAGTCAGCCTGCGCGCATGAAGCCGTGGGAGGGAGTAACCGCCCGGTGAGACCATTTAATCTCAGCGCAGTGCAACGAGGACAGCCAAGACTTACAGGAAGCCTCGCCGGCGTCGACATCTACATGTCGCTGGCTGATAGGCAGAGGAACCGATCCTTTCTGCAGTTCTTGGTCCTCTGCAGACCTGACAGGGAAATTGGTCAATTGTAAACCATTGAAAAATAGAACACATCTTCAGTCTTGTTATGGAAAGCATAGAAAATGCATCTAGAAATGACCCCGTCCTCCAACGAAATAAGGCCCAGACGCATTGTACTTTCATTCGAGGTTACAGCTTGTTTTGTCTGTGACTCACTGTGCTTGCAGATTAATTTTGTTAATAATAGGTTGTGCATTTAGTTGCTTAGACGACACTTTTGTTCAAAGACATTCTTCTATAAATCTGGATATTTTACTTAAATACCATGGTCAAAGGGACTATAGCAAAACTCTTCCCAAGACTTGAACCGACAGCATTCAGCGTACAGATTCTTGACCTTAAATATTCTATTTTTTCACCCAATTAAAAGTAGAGTAGCTACCGTGAATGAAACCTCTTGGAAATTCATTAAGGGCTAGGGCAGTGGGAGACGGGAAGTGTGCCCCTGGTGGCAACAGTGGCATATGCTGGTCAAAATTGCTGATAGTATATTTGCACCATATGGACAAACATTACAAATCCCTTATTACCTCACTTACTCCCCGTTTCTAGGTAAGAGATCTTCCTTAAAGTGGAAACTGGCGGCGTTTGATGAGTTCATTTGTGGTTCCTCATGTTTGCTGTATTTGAGCTCCCCTCCTTTTTCAAAATAATGAGCATCCTCATGATGATTCTTCTGCAGAATCCCAAAATTCCCAGTCGATACTTTGTCTGCATTTCCTTTTTTTAACAGGAAAACTGAGGATTACCAACTGTGGAAAGAACAAGGAGACTCTGTTTTTAAACATGGAGATTGCCACATGGAGATATACTGTAGATTTAACAGGCTTAACACATGGAGTGACAGTAGATAACTTTTCTGAGATTTGGCAGGTGTTGATACTGACATCTGACAAACAGTGTCTTGCTGGTAGAGCATAAGAATTCTGCAGTCTTTTTATGTCCCATACAAATCAAAGCCCAAATATGGCACGACAACACAGACGGGCAATGTCACCCTTGTCTAAAAAGACTCTCATTTCATGTGGTTTCTTCTAGATAATTGCCCATTGATGACAAACATATGACACTATATACATAGAATATGTATGTGTGTGTGTGTGTGTGTGTGCCTGTATTGTAGGTGAAATTCCCATCTATCTATCTATCTATCTATCTATCTATCTATCTATCTATCTATCTATCTATCCCAGTATTATAATAGTTTTCATTGTGTTTATTTCATTTCTCTTTGCCACCCTGAATACAGGAACAGCAGGTGTAGAAAATGAATGGATAGAGATTTTAATCTTATACTGTTTTCAATTTTCCTTTTAAATCCAGTTTAATTTTAATTGGTTTTCAGTTTGGCTTTTTGTTAGTTTTCGTTTATAACAAGTCATTATTTGGCCCTTGTCACAGTCACTCAGATCTTTATCTGTAGCAATTTCTTCTACATTCAACATGGCGGCTAAAAGTATCCAAAAAAAAAAAAAAAAAACTAAGAGTAGGTCCTTAATAAAGATACTTTACACTGTGATATTAAAGTCTGCAGGCTGTAGTAAACACAACTTTATTAGGCAGCGTGTGTTAGATGGATGAAACAGCCTCTCTGGAAACCACCCTCTCCCAGTAACACACATCAGATACAAGGGAACAGGTGAGAACAGTTCAGCTCTCCACAGGAGGACTGCTTTCCCTTTTAATTCTGCAGCCGTCAAAGAGGATGGCTGGCTTGTTCTCAGACATCGCGGACTGATTAAAACGAATGCTGCCGAAATGTTCCTACGCGGACGTGGCTTGGGAGCAGGATTTGGTAAACGAGAAGACTTGCGGCCCGAAATCTCTAACAGCTTTGTCAACATCTGTGAGTCATGTTGTCATGCATCCATCATAAACTAGCTGCTTTCTTGACAATAAAAACAAACCCCCTGGAAGAAATATGCCTGTATCATGCAGTCTTAGGTCATTTTTAACAGTGCAAATTATACATATATTGTTTATATGAACCAGTGGTTTCAAACATTTGGTTCACACCTTACATTATCTTCACCTTCATAATGCCTTTATAATACATTCACAGAACATTCATAAGCAGCATGTAAGTATACCTTGACATCCGAACATGCCTTAGCAAATTTAATATACATTAAAACAAACATTACACGATTAAATGAATATATGGTTTCTTTTTAGTCATATAATGTTAGTTATTAATGTATATTAAGCTATTAAGGTTTGTTAGGATGATAAGGCATACTTACATGCTGCTTATGAATGTTCTGTGAATGTATTATAAAGGCATCATGAAGGTGCGATGAATGTTCCATGAATGCATTTTAAATGCATTGTGGAAGTGCAATTGACGTAAAATGTAGCCAAACATTTCATCCCAGATAGCAAACACCAAATTAAGTGACCACTTTGACCTGAAGAATGATGTACTGCATTTCCGATTCTGTGCATGGATGTCCTTATCTCTACAAAAATCATTTCACATGCCACTGTTAAGAGCTTCTGTACTGGACAATGGACCACATGCACAGAATGTCTGGACTGCACTGACTTAACAGTAAGGTGTAAAAAACTAAATGCTCCAGGCAATGAAACCCAACCTTTTATGGAATGAACACCAAAAAAAAATGTGAGCCCGTCTGTTCAGATAACGATCATCACAATTTAATTACGATTTGTTTCATACCTTACATGGCATAATAAAATAAATACACGTACCTAATAATCTACAGAATTAATGCTAAATAACCTGGGAAATGCATGTGGCATGCTTGATTAAAAATAATTTTAAACTGGTTACACAGACTCATTTTAATTCTGCAGCGCAGATTATTTTTTACAAGTAGAAAGATTTCATCAAAACCGCGTCTTCTTTGTGCAAATGTATAAGCAGGTCTCAGTGTAAAGAAAAAAAAAATCGAAGCATGTTTTCTGGGATCATTATGCCACCCCTTCAAACTAAAGCAAGACTTTTTTTCAGACCTTTAATTAAAATGTCAGACACAGAGGGGCTCTCTCTTCAATCTCTCACAAAATCAATCAATCTCAAACTCTGAGACGCTTTTCAAGCAGTGCGTTGAGTACTTATTATATTCCAAAAGCTGTTTTGGGGGTGGGGATGGTGTGGGTTTAGAGATGGAAAACTACAATGAACATTTGTTGTTTATACCGAATTAGAACAGCTCTCCGTAGACTTAGGCCAAAGTTCCTGAGAACCTATTGGTAACTTGAGACTCATGTTAATGTACTGTGCAACGTGGCCTTCACTGAATCTAGACTGGATTTTTTTTTGTCATTTTCCCAGTGACTATCTTCAGCTGACACACATATACCTAGGGGTCCTGACCTGTCTAGGTACCAAGTCGGCTGTGATTGTGTGAGTTGTGCTTCACTGTGCTTAAGTAGGTTGCTTCCTACAGAACACTCTACAACACCTTCTACCTGCCTAAACATGCCACAAAAAGCTGTTTCCAGCAGTAACACTTACCATGAAACACTAGATATGTTGCTTTGTCTTCAGGCCTATTAATTTCCAAGTGAGTAAATCCTGGCTTCCTATGTATGGACCTCTCGTACGTCACCCCCGGCGGCGGGGTGAGAGTCTGACGTTAAATCAATTTTTGTTACATCCATTTAGTCTAAGGGAAAAATGTCACAGTGCACTGCAAAAAGCCAATTGAAATGTGTCACGAGGCATGTCCCGATATCTACAGTATTTCATCTGGTACTTGAGTTGATGTTCCCTGGTTGATGTTTACGTCGGCTTTGCTAAGGGGCAGAAACTGGTACTATTTCAAAGCCACTGAGGCACCCACAGCACCAGAACCCCACTGGCAAACTTCACTGGCAAATTTAACTTTGTTTCGAGATGCAGTTAAGCCCTTAAAGCAGATGTTTAATTCTGTGTCGAGTCTGCGCAGATACGCAGAACCTACACCATAGCCTCTGCAAGTGGCCTATTTATACCAGCGCGCGGTCTGTGTCACCGTGATGTGTTGCTGGTGTATAATATCAGGCTATGGCATAGCGTATGGCATCGGGCACACAGCTATACCATGGTTATGCCGTGATGACAGGGTAGATCCTACACTAGTGGTGTGGAACCTGATCCATGAAGGGGCGGTGTGGGTTTTTTGGATGACCTCTCGATCAGCCAATAATAAAGCAGTGGTTCTCAACCCCAGTCCTGGGGACCCACTGTTATTGGCTGATTGAAAGGTCATCCCAAAAACCCGCACCCACACTGGCTCCCCGTGAATCAGGTTCCTCCTCCCAGCTCAACGTATAAATCAGCCCTTGTGGGGTTAACTGACTCCGGCAGCAACTTCAGTATTCTGGCTTTCACTCCGTTTCTGCTCCAAATTATTTTATTGCAGCAATTATCTGAATCATAAGTGATGTCCCTTGACGTTTAGGTGTAAACCAGGCGGTAATTATCCCGAAAACTGCGTTTACTGAGCACCGTAGCTGCCAGAATAGGAAAGCTGCCGCGATATTTGAGAAGGTGAAAGGGCACCTCTTACCCTGCCAGAATTCCCGGGGAGTCTGCTGGGAGTTGGAGTGACAGATTATCAAAGGGACACCAAGAAAAGCGTAATATGGAAGCAACGCCTTGTCAGTCACAGAAGACCAAGGAGCACCGCAGAAACAGATCACCTGGGGCCAAAATCCCTCCCAAGCAAGTCAGTTTAGTTTAGCTACAAACTACATTGACACATACTGTAAAAATGCTTAACCAAAGACAGCATAGCTACGCGAAATCCAGCTCATTAAACTGTCAGAAGAATAAACCATCGTTTATATTAAAATCAATCTTGTGAAAACTATTGGAAATTAAGAATGTGAGTAGCTTATTCATAATACACCATGCTTAGCATGATAAATATTTAATTAATTTTTAATAACTTCTTCTCAGTTTAATTTTTTTAAATTAAGGTTGTGGAAGTTTTATGAGACAGGAAGTGCAATGCAGACCAGTTTCTAGACCTTTTCACAGACACGCAAATATTCATAAAAGTCTGCAGCGTTACCAAGTTAAGCATTCTCATATGTACATAGCACGAATGTATCTACCGAAAAAATATTGTTAGAATGGTGTTATAATTGAATAAACATAAAATAAAAGCAAAAAAATGAAATTAAAATTTTAGTAACATTAAATTAAATGAAAATTCAAAAGTAAGTATTAAAATGAAAATAAATTTTTCATCTCAAATGAAGTGTCAGTCTGTTGTTCAGAGTTTATGTAAAACACTTAAAAATATACAGTTTAGTGCATGTAAATACAGCTCTAGGAAAACAAAATTTTCAGTTTCACTCATCTATCAATTTACTGGTGTGCATCTGTGAATAATATTTATTTATATATACAGTGATCCCCCGCTATACCGCAGTTCAGCTATCGCACTCCCACTACATTGCGGATTTTTCCCCGACACGTCACAGTTCTCTACATGTTGCGTACCTTGCTTGTGGTCCAATTGTTGTGAGCAAACTTTACGTGAACTTTACGTTTTGTTTTAAGCCCTACGGTGGCTCTCAAGCATCCTGCATCTTCTAAGCCTTCTGGTAGTAGTGAGCCTAAGCGCCAGAGGAAGACCTTGACCATTTTCACACATTCCATTACGTATACAGAGAGACAGAGAGAGAGATGTACATATACATTACATATTATTATCATTATTATTATGTTACTCATATCCTTAGCCCAACATGTACATATCATATGTGTTTACAAAGTGTGTTTTAATAAGTTTACATTTGTTTGAAACGTGTGGGAGGGGTATTTTAAGGCTTAAACTATAAAAAAAATGTTTATTTATATGGTCTTTCTATATCACGGATTTTCACTTATCGCTGATTGGTCTGGAACGTAAGTTCAGCGATAGGCGGGGGATCATTGTACACACGTATATATTTTGCACACTGCAGCCTGGTTCTTCCCTGCTTCATATCGATGAAGGGCTTCTTCCTTGCTTTGTCGATCTCCAGTCTTGCTTCTAGGAGCCTGATACGAACTGTCCTAGCGGTGCACTTCACACTTAGCTTAATGGTCCCCATTCCATTTAAAGGTCACTTGATGTCATCCTCCGATTCATGAGAAACTGTCGGATAAGTTAGCGGTCATCTCTGGCATTAGAAAGTTGCTTCAGAACCAGGATTAAACCAGCATTTAAAAACGCAGATTTTTTAAAAAAATACAGAGTAGGCTCTTAATTTTTTCCGTAAGCGTATGTTCAACATTCTGTTTAGCAGTAGCTTATTTTGCCAAACTCCCATCACTGCAGATTACAAATTTGCAAATTAATATTTGCTTTGAGAGAAGCGAGCTCCCTTTCTGAACATTCACCCTCTTCGTACTTTCAGTTTCGGTTCTTCCTGCTGGTGCTGGAAGCACGACGGTGTCACTGCATGGCCTCGGCGTAAATCTTCCGGAATTCTGCGATGAAGGAGCCCACCCAGCCGAAGAGTTCCTTGGAATCCTGCTCCGGCGGCTCCCCGAACTTCACCTGAGACGAGGGAGAAGCAGCTTAGCGTAGCGCCGAGGAGGTGATGGGCACCGCCTTCAACGCCTGCTCTCACGTGGAGCACTTGGCGCGCGGTTTGCCGCAAACCCCCCCTGTAATTTGGTTATTTATTTCAGCAAAGTCCAGTATCGCCCGGGATCCCCGACGTCTAACCAGAGGGGAAAATGCGATCTGTCTAATGTCTAATGGCAATGCTTGGTTTAAGATTCCTTTTTAATTAATAATAGCATTAAAAGCCGCAGCGCTTACTCAAGTAAGGACTTTTGGAAAGTCATTAAAAGTTGGGGGGGGGGGGTGTATTTGCACTCTTTGTCTCCACAGCGAGGGGGGTGACATGCCCCGGTTTAAAGTGCTGATCCGAGTTCAACCGAGCCGGGAAGAATCCGCAGTGCAGTGGGAGAGACGAGACAGAGGGCAAACTCGTGGAACCCCCCCCCCCGCTGCATTCTACCTTGCCGATGCCAACGTATCGATTCCATGGGGACAAAAGGGACGATCGTCGGCCACCCTGAAAGCGGCTCTTTGGGGGGGGGGGGGAGCACAGGGTTCGTGAGGGAGGTGTCAGCGGCCACACTGCGTTTTGCCTGGACAGTAGCAGTACAAGAAAAGCCAGCGGGGGGCAGGTTTAAGTGTGGGGCAGGGGTGTTACCAGGATGCCATCCTGGGATGGGCATTTGGGTATGTTCGGTGGGCACCAATGCCCAAATTTTCTTAGTGGTCTTGGGGACCCCCTGGAGAGTGATCTGTTGGGTGCACTGACGATCGGTCTGGGTGGCACGGGGGCCCATTAGTGTAAAGTCCCCACTGGATCGAGCTGCATCCACGCTCTCTGTCAGGTCCAGCCGCTCGCCCCTGCCACGCCAGCGCAGACATTCCTTGGGATGAGTGATCGCTTTCGCCAAAATCGGGATATCTAGAAAATGCAGGTGTCCCACTGAGAAAATGGCCTTTGCGCCCCGGTACTAAAGTTATGACGCACAGCACGTGCGACGCACACAGTAAGCCACTGCCGACCCAGATGGTAAAACGTGAATAAATGATATTCCCAACTTATAGGGATGGGCTGTTTTAGCGAGCAGTGGGTGGGCAGTTCTGAAGGAGTCTCACACATCCTTTTCCGTCGCTTTGCCCACCGTCAACTCCACCTTCCAGCTATTTTAAAAATGACGAAAAAGATACATCTCACAAGGATCGACCGTCCCATACTTGATAAATTCCGTCGTAAGTGCAATCCATCAAAGCAATTAGTATTTCACTGCTCAGCAAGTTTGCCCCCACATGTGCGCTTATCTTGACATCCCACCACCATTCCAACTTACTAACTGCGATACGACAGAGCCGCCAGACGGTCCCTCTGAGGACCACGCCCAACAGCTGCATCCTTTTCCGTGACATTAACAGACGCACAGGTGGCACGTTTTGCAATAACGGAAAAGACGGAGGGAGTCTGCTTCCATCTTGGCTCCGAACAGAAAGCAGGCCCCGTGGGATCTGAATGGCAGAAGCCCTCGAGTGTACATCAGCCTGTAATACTTGTTCTCCTGCTCCATTTTCACCAGGTTAAACTATGAAATAACAGGATAGAGCAGGGCCGAGCATTAAGGCCTGGGCACTATCTATCTTTGCCTGCCGGGCGGTGCGACACAGATGCTGAGATGATAAGTCGGGTATTACCAATATATCAGCGTACAGTTTCTTCATCTCTTCACACTTCTTTGTCATCTGGGAGAGGTCAGAACTGATCCTTTCGATCGCCGTCTAGAGAGCAAGGCACAAGGGATTATTGGCTGGCTCAGTCATTCATTACTGCCCTGGAGTATATAACTGTAGGGCCATTTGGGAGGTAAATGGTGCTCTTGTTTACCATTACGCAACACACAGTGGTCCTATAGATGGATATTTGTTATTTTAGTTATATAAATAACATGCAATGGTCCGTTCCTTAATCCTTAAATCAAGAGAAAGGTAAACAGATTTACCTTCAGATCTTTCATGAACTTTTGATGTTGAGTTCCCTGGTTTTTTCGCTTGTATGTTTTTCTGTATTGAATGACCTTCTGCAGCTCATTCTTCAGAACTAGAAGGTGAGAATCACTGGCACCATCAATCTTCTCTGGCTACTGAAGCAAATCTCCTCCTTAAATCTTTTTTTCCCTTTCATGGCTTTATCCACCCAAAAGAGGAGCATTAGTGCATGTGTCAACTGTCTTAACGAATAAATCAAGTCATCTGTGTACATAACTGGATCTAAAATTACCATTTCCACAGAGTTTAATATAAGCCAAAAAAAATCTGAACTCAGTCACTTTAAGCCACAGTTACATCTTAAAGTCAAGTCACCATTTATCACTTTACAGAGTTACAGAATATATTGTCAACCATTTAAAGGGTACCTATGTGTCTTTAAATGTACATTAATGTTGCATGTCCCAGAGAACTAATTATATAAAACTCATGTATTGAATGTCCAGTAATCATAATAGACTTACCATCAACCTCTGCAGTAAGGCCTTTAATTGAAGCTGTGGAAGACCACAAAAAGTTCATTCCCAAGGGGGTCACAAGAGAATGGCAGCAACTTTCAGTTTTGATCAAATTTTGATTAGCTTACCCCCTGGAACAGTTTCAAATTCCGCCAGCTCCTGGAAAAACATTGCCACCTGGGGACCGTGTAACCTGATCTGCTCTACGAGGGCATGCATCAAGGTGAACTTCCTGTCTTTCCCACGGAGCTGCGAGAGCTGCAGAAGAAACGCACCGGGCTTGAGTGTGATCCTGACCCCCACTGCTCAGAGCGGGGCCATACGACCCCAAGCACGAGCAGCCGTCGGCGCACAGTGCCTTTACACAGCCTCCGACGGCCCACCGGCAGGGAATCGAAGGGCCAGATCCTGTTTACCGACAGGAGAGCCTCCTGTGTAACTGAAGAACGTGGAAGACGGCCATTGACAAATTTTCAATGACTCTGACATCACAACTTACCATAATGACCTTTTGTCAGTTTTAAAAGGAATTACATGTCTTTCTGTTCCGATCGTTTATTTCACCTTTAGCAGATCCTGCCTTGACTGTTTTGGTTAAAGGAAGTACAAAAAACAAACCTGTGTATGATAAATATTGATTTATAGCATCAAATTTCAGCATCGTTGCAGAGACTAAAATAAAAAATAATACAATTCACTCTTACAGACTATGTCTGCAGCTTTGCAGTACAATGATAATATGAGAGAAACTAATAAACTCAATGTAACACAAACATTCAGGAAACCTATTACGGTTTTTCCTGAGTACTATTTTTCAGTTTAGATGATAAAAAATGCAAATGCAGATAAAATACTTTTTTATTTATGCAGCAAAAACACTTCTACTCAAAGCAAAAATCAGTTCAGAAAGCGGGGTCAGACAGTCCCCGGAGCAACTGCGATAGGGCCTAGCAGCCAAAATAATCAACCAGGGAAATTGAACCAATGACCATCCAGACACATGCACAGTGCTAACCCATAGAGCGACACTCCACGCATCAAAAGGTAGCATAATTTAATCTAACTAGCTGTAATGGGTTTTGTAAGTTTACTCATATACTGTATGTGTTCATACTCAGCCACTTTTATACCAATAAAGAAAAAACCTTATTTGTCAATCATGTTACCATGCTTGAGAGGTGGGTAGGTGGTCAGATACCTCTAGGGTTCGGAACCTGCTTCTGCTCTGTGTGTTATGGGCCATTAGAAGATAGACGGCCACGGTTCTGGTCCAATTAGTTTTTACCCAAAGAACCTTCTGTTTACATTGTAAAGGCATTTTGAATGATAAGATCCTCATTTTTTTTAATCTGAATTATTTAAACAGAAAACCATTCTGATCAAAGCAGGGTTCTGCCTGATCAAGGCACATTTAAGATAATCAGTCTTTTGATGTTTTAGTCTTTTCTTGAAAGGGCTCATGGAGTTGGAGCCCTTAATAAAACGTCTAGGTAGTAATGACTTGGCTAATGTCTATGGAAATCAAGGGTGTACTTGTAGCTTAATTTGAATACTGGGAGAGCCCCATCTAATGCAGCAATGGGATTTACTGACTATTCCGCTTCTCAGCCTCCTGATGTTGATATCCAGGTAGCCTCTGGAGGAAACAGCTAAAACACCTGCACACGGCATGAAATGCAGGCATGGATACAAGCTCATGTCTCCGTTTGTTTGAAATAAACAAATGCAGGCACACCAGGCAAATGCTACACATCACAAACTTGCTAACTTTTATGCAGATGAGAATGAATGCCAGATTGGTCTATGTCACAGTCATTTCACTTCCATAATATAGCCCAGGGCTGTTAAAATCACGGTCCTCAAGGTCCGAGCACTGCTGATTTTCTTTACCTGTGAGCCAGGTGTGAAGCCTCTAGTCAATCAGAATCAGTAATTATTAAAATAGCTACCTGGGAGAACTGAAAAAAGGGTTAGGGTTAGGGTTAGGGTTAGGCCTGGATTTGGGATCGAAGTCCAGACTTGAAGAGCCGTGGTCTAGCCTTTTGTTCAGTGTTCAAAACACTGCTTGTACCTCCACCCCTCGAATAATGTGACAGTTTTTCATCATGAGAATAATTCAAAGGTAAGATTATTTAACACAAGAATACTAAAGTTTCAAAGCTGGTGTGTGATTCACATCCACAGTGAGAGATGCATGATGGGAATTTCCTGAGGCTCCATTCCTGTTCACCTTATAACTTGTCTGTCACATATGCACTTTTTAATTTCTAAGAAGTGGCCTGCTAACCGCTGACTGAACAGTCTCCGGGGACTCAAAGGGGAAAACAGAAAGTCGAGGGAATGAACCTGCACACACACCGACGCCCACTCTGGCTCGTGGCCGTACCCTGTCAATCAGAAGTGACACAGCAGGGGGAGCTAGCTTACCTTGGTCAGCGTCGATAGGCGGAATCCTTTGGCCTTCTCTTTCCCAGCATTCTCGTTGAGGTAATTGCCAATGGCAAGAAGGTACTCCAGCACAGTCACAAATGATCTGCAGTTGTACAGCTGTGAGCACATCCTAATCTTCTGGCTGATCAGCTGAAATGCACGGACATGAACATTAGCTCTTCCTGAAGATCTTTGAGACTAACATTACGAGCCATTCTATATACAGTATTTTAATAGGTGAAACCTAAACCTCACAAATGATCTGCTATTGTACCCCAGATTTCTATAAGCATTGAACACAATGTTTTTTTCTGAGATGTCCATCCTTGGTTACCATTGGATGAGAGTTTAAAAACCTTAGGGTTTCTCCAGCAATAACAACAAGGGTTTCCCCTGGTACACACAGTACTGCAGATACAATTAGTTAACTTAGTCTACTCAAACTTCTAGAGAAGCCTCAGAACCAATACAATCATTCTTTAAACAAGCATAAAACTGGAAAAATATTTCTTTTATGCAGTATATGCCATGTGTTAATTATACGAATTATATTTAAAGTCATGCTTGCTAATTTCAAATGTAACTCCAGAACACCGTAAAAAACTGCGTCTCAGACATTAGGACAAATTCATGAAAAATATAATAAATTATGGAATTTCCGGAAATGATTATTAATGACCGTAATTAATTTCAGCTAATGTTTACTTAATCGTTTAGTGGCAAAGCTAAGCAAAATGATAATGCTATCGGCATAAATGGACATGTGTATTCGGTAACAGGTGCAAGCAAATTAAAATGTAAACAAGCACACACACACGTTGGCGGCTGGCCGTGCCAGACAGCGAGAGCGTGACCTGGGCTTTTACCAAGCAAACGTCCAAACAGCATGAAGCAAAAATTAAATAAAACAGGTGAAAACTGCAGCTGATCTTCTGACGGTGATGTATTACGGTCTTTGCCAGGTCTCATTGGGTAGGACAGGAATCCCAAGGGTGCAGGAGAAAGTTTAAGGGCTGTGAGAGATGTTGTGGGATGTATAGGGGAAGGCAAAGTCTTTGGGCCCAATGAATGGTGTGACAGCACTTGGCATTAATGGTAGAGAGGCGCTGGTGAAGGTGGCGGTGTGTCGATCATTAATCCGTTCCCGATGCAGGACCTCAGAGCCCTTTGCAGCTCTGCACATGCCTCTGCGATGCATTGACTCTGTACCCATTAGGTTCCCAGACACACGATCCAGCCTGACTCCCACGGTCCGCGAGAAACCCTCCCACCTTCACAGTCAAGGAAGCCAGTGCCGCCGTCACACAAGCAAAGCCCACAAATCCATCGAGAATGAGCCACCATAGAGCCAGATAATCAGCCCTGTCACAGACACCCCTTCTTAGATTTCTGCCTAGGTTGTCCACCACCATACTTGCTAGACAGTGAAAAAAAAATCCTCTTTAATGTACCCTGGCTCATGGCTCATGACGTCAGGAAGGACCAAGCTTTCAAGTACTAATGGGAAAATTCCTAAGTGTCCCTCACATACTTGTAGTGAATACCAGACCTTATGCTTTAGCTGTCTAACATTATGCTTGAGGATATTTCCCAAACTCTATAAAATAAGAATCTGGGGCACAATTTTTTGAACATTCTCTCAATCTGAAAGATCGTCCTCCGTTAATTCAACGGCTCAATTTACCTGCAACTGCACAAATGAAACGAATCTGTTTAAATTATGTATAATGAATTCAAGCATCATTTCTTCCTCCTCATTTTTAGACACACTTCTGCTTCTATATCATTCACAGATTGTTTTCTTCCACTTTCAAAATGTCCATAATTAGTTTTAAACTTCACTGTGCCAGCTAGACGATACAGACAGAGGTCAGTTAGAATCGCTGTGGACTAGGTATAAGGGATTTCTGCTGAGCATGATCAAAATAGTCTGCAATGATTTGTTGCCCTAAAGATTATAATAAACTTCAAATTAAAGTAGGCACGGAAAAGAGTGATTTTGCATATATTACTCAGTAACTGTCTGCTATAACAATGAACAACTGAAATAATCCAATTTAAATGGAAAGGAACATACCTGGGCTGGAGGTGAAAACCACAAAAAAATAGCATTATGTGATGGTGTCATACAGAAGACATTCATCATGTTTTATGTGACTAGTTAATAGTCCCAGGGTAATCAAGCACTAAATATCACGCGTGGAGGTACAATTACTTCCGAGACGCTGAATCGATTCACAGAATGGCTCAAGAGAAACTGAACCATTGAACGCATCACACATAAACCAAAGATAACCTTTCATTAATCAATGCCCTTTAACACTCCATGCCTGTTGACAGTTTCCAAACGCTTCATCAGACTGTTTTGTATGTATGTGTGATGAAAAGCTAACCAACTTCTTCGCCTTTCTTATTTCAACTCATAAAGTACTTACTTGCTTTATTCAATTCATCAGACCTGCCCAGGTTTTGTTTTGTCTCCTGTACATGCAATTATCATTTCATCTCTGAAGGTTACCATGGGAAACTGGTTGAGGATTTCTCTTCTACCGGAGGTAACCCAGTTTCCTGCCAATCAAAATACAGTCGGCCCTACCTATCTGCAGGTTACGCATCCACGGGTTCAACCGACTGCGGATCGAAAATATACAAAAAAAATAGAAAATCCATAAAGTTCCAGAAAGCAAAACTTGAATTGAATTCACTATGTGGATGATGTGATGTGATGTATAGTCATTCTCTGCTGCAGTCTCCTGTCAGTGGAAGGAGAATGAATGAATTTATATTTTCTCTATGAATAATTATATTTTCCATATGTACCTGTATTTTAAATATTCTGTGTTTTATTGTACTCTTTGTTCTATTCTCAGGTCATTAAAACGAAAGCATGATTTAAAGAATAAGGCAGGATGTGTGGCGGTTATATGCAAATACCGTGGACTCGAATGTCGACGGATTCCGGTAGGTCCTGGAACCAATGTCCCGCAGATATTGGGGGCTGATTGTAGATCTTATTGCAGTCAGTAGCGTTTAACAGTGAACAGTGAACAGTGCCCCAGCTTGTTTTTCCTGACACTCTGATCACATCTTTTGCACAGATCAGCGCACTTGGACCAGCGAAATCCCCTGTGATTTTGCCATATGATTGTATCAACTGCTTTGTCAAGCTTTTCATTTTTTCCTGAGGCACTCTTGCACACAGACACACACCCCCCTCCCCAGCAGCCTGTCTCATGACTCCCTGGGGATTCTGATGGTTGTTTTTAGGTCCAAAGGCATTAGTGCAAACATACCAAGTGGGTGGTGTGTGGCTCTGCAGGTAAAGCTGCTGTGCCTGTGATTGGAATGGTGTTGGTTCATGCCTCTGGCTCAGCACACGACTGTGGTCCTTAAACAAGGTCCTTAGCCTCCAGCTCCAGGGGCACTGCATGCGGGCTGACCCTGCGCTGTGACCTCCGGAACACCAGGGGGCGCTGCATGCGGGCTGACCTTGCGCTGTGACCCCCGGAACACCAGGGGGCGCTACATGCGGCCTGACCCTGTGCTGTGACCTCCGGAACACCAGGGGGCGCTGCATGCGGGCTGACCCTGCGCTGGGACCCCCGGCACACAAGGGGGCGCTGCATGCGGGCTGACCCTGCGCTGTTACCCCCGGCACACCAGGGAGCGCTGCATGCTGGCTGACCCTGCGCTGTGACCCCCAAACTTCACTCACCTGCATATGAGTCGGTGTGTAGTCATGGAGAGCAAGATGGGGTAGGCAAAATGAGAATTTTCCCCCAGGGATGAATGAAGTATCACTATTCTATTCCATAAGATCCCAGCACATGGTAGTTATCACTCATTTGCTCTTATACTTAAAACTCAATTAATTTTAATCCTTCAATTGAATCTTAAACCAATCAGTTTTTTATAATATCATCCTTGTGGTTTTGGTACTGCCCGGACACTAGGGGGCACCCATGAGGAAATCTGCAGTTGGCTACTTTCAGAATGTGTATTATCCACCTGAGCACTGACATTATTATGCGTACAGAGACCTGTAATTGTACGTTAGTGTGTGAGCATGGATAATAGTAGTTTTGGTTTGGGGGAGGCAGCCATATCATTGTGCGGTCATGGGTACCGGCCTGTGTTATAGCATCCAAAGAGACAAAATAACGATTGGACAATTGGTTCCAGCTCACGAACAGCAGAGACGCAGATCTGTAGCCACATCTGGACCAACCCAAGACATGCTGCTGACACCGACTGCAACTGAAACCCCAGACGTGCCCAGGATAGCCCCGTATCTCGACATCCCCCAATCATCGCAAAAAGTTGCATTTCATGGGACTTTAATGACCCCCGGCATCAAGCAAAATGTGTGTTTGCATGACCCTTCCCCTCCAGACGATTTGTTTCCTGATGAGAATCCTTCACTATGCAATATTCTCGTTCTGCATGGCTGAGCAGGTTAGTCCTTCAGGTTTCCGGTGGCCTTGGACACAGTACATCATCTCCCTCAGCTAAAATCTACTGACGGCAATTCCTTTTTGTTTGTCTCAGTCTTTGAGTCTAACAAGCTTGTACAATGGACTGAGCAAAATTCAGAAACTTCATGAAGCACTTACGCATCCTCCCTGCACAAGGACCCTAATCGCGGACACGGCCAAACATCAGCAACGGCGTCGATGTTCAACCCCGCAGCCACACCTTCTCTATTTCGGGTGCATCTTATCCGATGTCCTACTTTTGCATTTCCCAATTTGGCATGCATCATCCTGCTCTAATGGAGCAATCAGGCCATGTAGGGAATGTGGTGAGAATGCACACATGGGGGTGTGAAGAGATTGGCGGGCGGGAGGAGAGTGTGTACACATTGGCCACCAGGGGGCGCTCACCGGTTGCAGGTCCTCCATGCTGACAGGAAGCTCCCGTAGCAGTAGCAGAAGGTCTAGGATACCACTGAGGTATGGAATGTTGCACATCTTGGGATGGGAAGATAGTAGAAGTGTTAGTGTGACTGGTGTGACAACGTGGACAAAAACAGTGCCGCACATTAGACTCTATCAGGAGACAGGGGACGGTGGATGGGGGTCGTGGGAGACCCCGTTTTGCTGCCATGCCATAGCTGCTTAAGAGTCAGAAGGTTCGTTATGGGACAATGGCACTGCAAGTGCTACCTGCCGGACTGGGAGCTGGAGGCCGTAAATGGGAGCCCGCCCTCCCCCCAACCCACGCCAAAAAAATGTAAAAATCCACCAGCATCAGCATGAATATTTACCTGCATAAACTTAGCAGTGATTGTACATCAGAAATAAACAGTGGTCTGAAATTTGTCCCTCCCCCAGGAGTGGGAATTACTGCTATGTAGGAAGGAATAGGAAACTAAACAGCAGGGAGGTGTCATATAATTCCCTGCAAAATCCTGTCCTGTTAAGGAAAGGTTGTGGATTTCCTGGCATGTGAATCGACCGGCAAATGCCCTGGGAGGCAGGGTTTACCTCCAGCATGTACTGGTCCACCATGTGGAGCTCCGAGGGAGACCCTTTGTAGGACTTAAACATCTCTATGTCATCTGAAGTCGGCACGTACCTGAGAAAAACAAGGCCAAGGAGATGCCGGTAATTACCTCTGGATGGGGTCTAGAAAGCGAGGGCCACCTCAGCCCTTTCTGAGGCCCTAAGCGAAATGCAAACATGGGCACATCGCTCTAACACACACACACACACATTTGTATTCACACCTTTATGGCGAATCTCCATTCATTTCTATGGTGGAAATCCTAATCCCAACAATGACACCCTTAACCCCTACCCAGCCCTAACCTCACCCATAGGTAACCAGACAAAATACAAGTTTTTTGGCATTTTTTATTATTTTATTGCAATCACAGATTTTTATAAAAAATAAGTTTCCCCTTGTCAGGACTAAAAAAATGCCACCCACAATGTCAAAATAACGGGCTTTAATCATATTGTAGGGACATTTGGTCCCCACAATGTAATAAATACATGCCCCCCCCCAACACACACACACACAAAGCACAGGCTGACCAGATGTGGGGCCCCCCTGGAGGCCATTGTGCCCTAATGCAGCCACTTAGTTTGCTTATGCCTTGAATTGGGCCCGAAAAGACCTTTATACAGGAATGACTCATCACGTCAATCAAAACATTAGGTCCAAAATTCCTCTGGATCCTTAGAGCTAAAGGACTCCTATTACCATTATCATATCGCTATCGAGCTCAACCATAAAAGCTGACTTCCCTTTTACATCAAAAGGTAGGTAATAGACACACAAAAACTGTCAGCATAGCACAAATACCCATGATCAAAGGAGGTATTTCCCTGCTCTGTTCTGGTGAGACCGCTTGATGCCTCAGCTATAGCTAAAACTACAGAAATACAGTAAAGACTTTGCTTGAAAAAAGATCCACCTAAG
The DNA here is from genome assembly GCA_026781145.1 of Hippopotamyrus pictus. Classification (NCBI taxonomy): domain Eukaryota; kingdom Metazoa; phylum Chordata; class Actinopteri; order Osteoglossiformes; family Mormyridae; genus Hippopotamyrus; species Hippopotamyrus pictus. Next base: position 21,057,435 of record JAODLC010000113.1, read on the forward strand.
CTGCAGATATTATATACATATTAATGGACAGTAAGTACTGTGGATCTAAAGAACAGATCAAGTCCCAAGATTCTCCTGGCACTTATCACTCCAGCAAAAATACCCAGCTGTATGTAAAGAGTTAAAAAGAGTAATTTGCTTTGTTATCTTAGAAACGGAAAGTAAATGTGAGAGCTCAGCTAAGAATCAGCCCGGAGTGACCTCTGCCCCGCTCCCGGTAAATCAGAGCGTGCTATGCAGATCCCCAGCGCTTCAGCGGGATTTCTGAGGGTGATTAAAGCTAAAGACTTCTGACGACTCGCTCCGGATCTGTTAAATAGCAGCTGTCGTCAGAGCTCAGGTGCTGTCCATAGTTGCGCTTGAGATCACCTCTCTCTCACAAAATGGACTCAACACACAGTCTGCCACCGCTCCAAAAAGGAGGCGCTGAGTATTTCTGGAGCTGGGGGGACAGCACACAGCTGCCAGACATTAATATTAAAGGGGCAGTGACAGGGTCTCTTTCTGTTAGGATCGCTCTGTTAAGGCTCCTCGCAGAACCGCATGGGAATGCCCTTTGGTATTTGACAAACACGTGTAATAAACAGCCCCGCGCACCTTCTCACAGAACGATCCACAGCGACTCCTGTAATAAATCTGTCTCCCAGGAGAATGAAAAGGGGCGAGGCCTCAGGGGCACTGTCCCTAGTTGAAAGCTGATTGGCCCCTGGAGTGCCCCATCCCTTGTCACTCACAGATTCAAAACATATCATTGGCTAATGATAAGGTTGGCCCCTCTGCATGAATCATGGCCCCACTTATCTCCTCAAACATTTCATTATAAAATTTCCCTCATAAAGCCTCTCCAATAAAAGGATCAGGCATGACATTGGATTATCGGTGCCTAGTTGCTTTTCCCTCTCTGATCTGCTGGCCGTCTTTGGCCTTTCCGACCTGCACTTCCCCTCAGTCTCAGCTGGATTTGCCTCTAATCTCTTCTTCCTGCTGACTACATTGTTTACCATTCTGCCTTTTTCTATTACTATTCGATCTGTTATTGTAGCACATGGATACCTTTAAACGTGATAACAAGGTGCTCAGTAGATCATGCCACACTCTTCAGTCACCCATATGTAACACAGATGTATATGTGAGCGTCAGCATGACTACACTGGCATCAGAATCGAACGGCTATGTACGCAAGGTTGCGGCGTCTTACCTCCGAAGCGAGGCGATTTGCTCATCGCTGAGGCCACCGTCCTCCTCATGAACAATGCACAACTTATCCTTCAGCTCCCCTGGTTTCACTGGGAAGCTCTTGAGGAAAATATCTGGGGGGGGGAGAATATATGGAGACAAAATCAACATATTCGCCAGCATGTTTGGGTTAGGAGAGGAAAAAAAAAGTTCACATTATTCTAAAAATATATATTAAAAAGATGAGAGTCTGCCTTTTCTTAATTATCTACCTGCCTCTGTGCTGCCCTGGGGCTGTAACTCTACTCAGCTAACTGATTCTCAAACACAGACTGATGTAGAATTCAGATTTACTATTTTTCAGCATTACTGAAGGTCAGGGAAACATCTCAGGAAGTAGCAGCCTTGCTTAAGCAAAAATCTCAGGACAAAACTCCAAGGCCATCGATGGGTACAAGATGGTAATGGTTCCATCTTTATATTTATGCTATGACACGATGCTGTTGGGTCTTACCCAGATCTAGCAAATTGGCAGGACCCTCTTTCGCCTAATCCTTTCAACACAAGAGGCTGACGCCTAGCAGGTCTTGCAGTAAAAAAAGAAAAAAAACAAATAAATCAGCCACCCATGAGTCAATATGGTGTGCAAAGCCGCAGAGACCAGGCCAAAGAATATATCATGTTATTTAAAATCCCTCCAACGCCTTCGCACAAAGTCTCCAAGGAACCGGGTCAGGATCTTCTCATCGTTTCCTCTGTCCACGTTTTCGCAGTTTTCACATGGGGCGTGATACAGTGCCAATATTTTTTTTTATGGAAAACAGGTAGTTCAAGTGCAAGAGCTACACCTACAGTTAAACCAGATCCAATCAAATGCAAGTACACATTTTATTCATTTATCCAAAACAAGTTACTGTAGAAGGGAGGGTGACAATTCACATGCTCCCTGGGATTTGAACCAACAACCTTAGCAATGTTAGTGCTACACTCTACTTGGGAAGCTACAAAAACCAAGGGTGGTAGCTCTAAACACCACAAACATTCTCCATGCAATCAAGCAGTAGTGCTGGATCCTTGTTATTTTGCAATATGTGGAGCAGATGGCAGGCCAGAACTTTACGAACTACTGAAGTACAGAAAGGCTGTAATGCATCTTTTTGCATATCCTATCTTGGTCTCCTTTGAGACATACGCACATACAGTTGAGAGTGCAAGTTCAGCCATTTTTCTGGCATCCCCGATGCATTTCAGGAGGTTAAGGGCCTTGCTCAAGGACCCAATGGAGATGTGACTATTCTGCCCGGGATGGGATTAGCCAGCAACCTTCCCATCACAGGCGTAGAGGCCCGACCCACTGAGCCACACAGCACCTCCCAGAGTAAAGCGAAGTCTGTGGCCAAACAGAGCCGCGTTGCTGCTAACCGGGACTGAGTGTGTCTATGTGGAGTTTGTATGAGTCACACAGGCTTCCAATGGGACTCATCTCACAGTCTAAAGACATGCAGCAAGGCTGGCAGTGTGTGTGTGTGTGTGTGTGTGTGCGCTATAATGGACTGGTATCCCATCCAGAGTGCACTCCTGCCCCCCCCACCCAGTAAAATGGATGGATAACACAAATTAAATGTATCTTATCAAAAATACTACATCAAATTTTGTTTGAATGTCTGAGGGAAAGTAAATCTGACGCGGGATCTTTAAAGCGATCCAGAAATGCAGCGCTATCGAAAATTGCTCTAACCTATTTACAAAAGCCACAAACACATAAATAATCTAACCCCCCAGGTTGGTGTAGAGCTCTTACTGACACTCGGGAAAAAAAAGGCAATTTGTTTTAATTTTTGAGTATGTGATTGCACCTTACAGTGGTATTAAGCAGACCTGGAATGGAATCACCCTGAGGTAGATTTCATTACAGTCCACTGAGGGGGGTGGCGACTAGCCAATTGTATCTTAAAGAAAGCACGGTGAAACACTTTTAGGCAATATCTATATATCTCACATATGTGTGATTTTAATCAAAACATCTGTTCTGTTATTTTTTTTTTATTTTTTATTTTTTTTATCAGGCTTCAAGGTTCCCTAATGGGGAAAACCTTGCATCAAAAATTTCTTTAGTCTTCAGACTGAGAGCACATTTAGGAATCTGCAAGAAAAACTGGATCAGGGTTCTTTTGAGCCATAATTGGGCACCCTTGTGTGCAGATGGAACATTTGGGTACATTAGTAGAAGATTTATAACGCAAACTGCAGGTTCCCCACGACTCTAAAAGCACATCAGTGGCACAGAAAGTGTCCCTGTCTCACACAAGACCAGCTCATCCCGCCCCACTGGGGCTCCGTGTCACACGTCCAGCCAATCAAATCTCTTTTGTAGACCAATGCTTTGATTTATTTGGTGTGATGGTCTGCAAGTGCTAATTGACCTCTGGGTGGAGGATTACAGTTAGGAAGGAGACAGCTCTGCTACCGCTACCAGGCGCTAAGGGAGACAGCGGGAACTCGGGCGACCGGACCATCTACCCAGAAAGCAGGAAGCAGCTCACCTAATGGCATCTGCTGACCCAGAAGGAGACAGACAACCAAGGAGGAAAACAATCACATCCACGCTTTGCCATTCAAGGCTTTCCTGCATGCGGGGCCTTCTCCATCCTGTCAGTGCCAAGATGGCAAGGACTTGGTCCCATACTTGGGATCCCGGTAGGGAATGGCCACCATTTAGACACAAAATTCACAATGAGAGGAAAAGCTGCAGGAGAAAGGAAACAGCGCACACCCCACGGACGGCCTGAATGATTCCAGAATACGATGTTCATTTGGGGAAGAAGGTCAGAGTGCGCCGCGAGACGGCCAATGAATGAAGCTATTCGGGATAAAGAGGAAGGATACGTCCGTACAGTCTGCTGGGTCTCCAACTCCGCAAATATTTCAGTTTATAGCTCTTTTCCATCACGCCACACAGCCGTCGCGTTTGGGGATGCCTGAGGTCAGCCTCTGGCTGTCCACAGCAGCCCTGGCGGCTTGTTAAATCAGAGCTTTCCCCGAAGCTTTGACAACTACAGGAAATAGCTGAGCGTAAACTCTCTCTCTACACGCCGTCCTACGGGGATTCGCTTTCCGTCGCTTTCTGACACTTCGCAAGATTTATCCCAGTGGACCCACAGAAAAAAAAAACCCCAAAACTTTAACTTTTACATTTGCGCAAGCTTTTAGGTGATGTCCCTAATGCATTATTTAGATGTTACAGAAATTGTGGTAATATGTTTTAAGGGTTATCTAGCGTAGATGTTCCTGGTCATCGTTTCCATTGTTCCTTCGGTGTTTCACCCACGGCTGTCACGGCAACAGACCGACTTCATTTTACCTCCATACGGCTTAGGTGCGAAAATTATTGTGATATCCTGCCACCTGGTGGTGTAAATGGGATCTACTCATGTTTACAGCCCCCCCCTCTGACAACACTTTGGTGCAGCATTTCATATTTCTGGGACAGATTAATGATCTCCTTGCGAGTTATGCCATATTCCCCAGAATAAATAAGTGACAAGAAATGCAAATTTATGCATATAGTCAATCAAAAAAAAACTTTGCATCATGTACAAAAAACCAAAAACCCTTGACTGTCAAGAAGCACTTTTTAGATTATTGACTATTGACAGATGTACTCAGATGCATCACTTTTTTGACCTTTACCAGTAGTTAACTGCAGCGAAAACATAAAAATGCAGCCGCAGACTAGCATCGATAAGCCTTCTAATGCAAGGCGCGATTATTCACAGGCCGGAAGCCGGCGCTTTTAGGGCACGGTGATTTGATCACGGTGATTTGATCACCATTATCACTTCTATCCGCTATGTGCTACTGACGGCACATCCAGGAAAGATGGAATGAATCCAGCACAACAAAGCCTCCATTGTCAAGGCAACTGTTTATTTATTCTGCTCCCGCGGGCATTTTGCTCTAATTATTCTTGTCATTCACAGTTTTGCCTAAATTGCTTTCCAGCAAAGTCTTTTACTCGGCTATCTAGGGGCTCAGTCGACTTGCCCAGAGGACAGGAAGCTTCTGCGAGGGGGTGTTGCATCCAGCCACCCACGGACATCCGATGATTCCCTAGCAGCTATCTGCCGGCTAAGACACCTTCACCAACTTAATCCCTCCCTCTAGGAGGACCGATGCCCAGTCCCACTCAGCTAATGAAACAGCCCCGGCACAGACCAGGCTGGGGATTTACTAGTCGAGTATCTCTGCATGCCCCCCCC
>JAODLC010000113.1:21079728-21106759 GCA_026781145.1 Hippopotamyrus pictus
TATTAGAATATAGGAGAAGGATTTTCCCAGAAAAAGAATCAGAAAAAACCAGCGGGAATTACACGAGCTCCCCGGAGTGGGAATTCCCCCCCAGTTCATGATTTGACTGGCTGTCTCCGCGTTGCCTGATCACACGTAGCAGAAGCAGTAGAACGAGGGGGCTCGCGGCATACTAGGATACTTAGCGTACTAGGAGTCGGAGCTGCTTCTGGTCTGCATTATTAACCGACACACCAACGATAAGTGCGAACATGGAAAACATCATGAAGTACATTTGTCTTTTAATGGTAAGTGTGCGCAAAACGTTTTTATTAACTGCATCTCTGTTCTTTCTTGCGTCATTATATCAAACTATATAAATAAACATATATTGCATCGCCTATAATAAACCATGTTAGGATATGTTCATCTAAGTTCATTAAAATATCGATCGTTGATATATGTCTGTCAGATGCGTTTATCCACAGTGATTATAATCATATATCACATATGTATATATATATATAAGTGTACGTAGATGAATGTGGATAGGTTTCACTTTCGGTTTCACTTAGTCTTGTAGTTTAAGGAAGTACAGAACATAATGTCATTTATGTGAAACACCTTGTTGGATATTTGTTTATTTGTTCATAATTTTATCCTAGAATTGAGCTGCTTTAAATGTATACCAGTTTTACTGCTGATATAGAATGCATTTCATTTGGGTGTAACGTATCTGCATGACGGAGACTTCGGGGCTTTCCGCAAAACTGGGAGTATTGCTTATGTACAGTATTGTCTGCAGCAGTCATGTGTCATTTCACCTGTGCAGTTTAACACCATTGCGCACCCAGATTGAATTACAGTTAAATGCGTTGAATTATGGTCATTGTTAAATTATCAACGTTGAAACTGAATTGATTTTTGGTCAGATTTTCAATATTGAAAAATTGATGGTGGCAAAACCATTGATTCAGCGTCGATATAAAGTGAACGACTGAACATCAAACTCGTTTCAACCTTTTTGTTTGATATGGAATCAATGTCGTTTCAACATATGTGTGATATCTGGGCATGTACAGACTGCTGTTCGGTGCGCTGTAGACCAGCTGTCGCGATCGAACGCCTAGTCCCAATGAGACAAAGGAAAATGAAAGTGAAAAAATATGTACAGAGTATTCAAATGTTTTAATTTTAATTTCATTGTTCATGCAGTGTTTTAGCCCTGTCTTTGCTGAAATTATCTGTGACGATCAAACTGAGTATAAGAAGGATGGCAAATGCTGTAAAATGTGCGAGCCAGGTAATGTTTTAATTATTCTTACTAATATATGTAAGAGTTTTATATTCGGGGTGGGCAGAGCTGAATGATTTAAATGCAAAGGTCTATTTTTTTGGGTGGGGTGAAGGAAGCCAAATTAAACACTGGAGGGTGCATGTCCTTTCCACCCTCCTGGTTCCCATGCCTGTCACTCTGGGTAAAAGTCTTAGTGCAAGAGGAACATTTTAGCGAGCCTCAAGTTAATTCAGAATTTATACATTTGAATGTCCATAGTTTCAAAATGTATGTTCTGTCTGTCATAAGTGGAAAGTGTGCAGTGGTGTCTAAATACTGAAGAGCTGCGTTTTCCAAGTGATTTATTTTGTCAGAACAAAAAGTCAAGAGAGATGTGCAGATGTCGAGTGATTTGACAACGGTGTTCAATGGTAATGACCATAATGTAAGTTGCCTTTTGTTGCAGGGACATCGATGGTATTAAGTGACTGCAGAAACCCAATCTGTAAGCCCTGTGGAAATGACGAGTACATGGACTCTTACAACAATGAAACAAACTGCCGCAGACAGCCTTACTGTGACAAAAGTCAGTGTATTCTTATGTTGTGGTACCACTGTGACCATCTTGTTTTGCTGAACAGTGATAGCCAATGCTCATATATCTCCGGTTGCTTTTTGTTTTTCACGTGCAGACCTCAACTTTAACATGTCACTATCGCCAAGCCCAACCAAATACAGACCCTGCGTGTGCAAGACCGGATACCACTGTTCATCGGAGCAATGCTTTACATGCTCAGAGCACACAGAGTGCAAACCTGGAGAGGGAGTAAAAATCCAAGGTAAAGGCGTTCGTGAGGTCCGCTGGATGTAAATTCTGGGTGTACTCACACCAGTGTGATCGTTAACTGTGCCTGAGCACAGAACTCAGATGCCATTTCATGAACATGGCAGCAAAGGGACCACCTTGGTCTGTAGCAGATGTGCAGTGTTCATTGGAAGTTTGGGTTGATGAGAGTATCCAGGAACAACTGGATGCAACACACAAAAACTCCAATATATTTGGTGAAGTATGGGTCTGTTTTCTGCTATATGTGCAGTACGATTAAATGAAAATCACTGTCTTGCATACTCAATAAATTTATGAGGTGTCATCATGCCCAAAACGACTCCAAATAAGCCCCAAAATAAGGACATTAATCACGAATTCCCTTGTGCTGTGTACTTGCGCTTTTCTTCCAATGCTTTCTTCAAAACAAAAAGTCGCACGGTGATGATGAAAGTGTGTTCAGGCCCAGAACGTTAAGGCCATTGTGAATGCAGAACAGCAGGGGAGTGGGGAAGGGAGACAAGTGCTCAGGTACAGTTCAAGGCAACCGGGCCTCGTGTGAGTAGACCCAGACATTTGTTCAGCTGAGAGAAGCCCAGAGTATATAGCATCACATTTACAGCCTATGAGGAACTGCAAAAAAAAATCAGCCAACAGGTAGTGCTCTCATTGCAGACATTGATGAGTGTTTGTACCTGCAGGCAGTACCATAGCTGACGTGGTCTGTCGACCCTGCCTATTGGGAACCTTCTCCAGCCAGACATCAGCAGTCGATGCATGCAGACCATGGACAAAGCAAGTATCCCATTAAGTTTGGCTTTCAGTAGCTAAGCCAGATGACTGATAATTATAGCATTGTTCGGATCACTTCAATTGGTCGGCCCGCCTGATTTATGTAAGTGGAAATACTTTCCCTCCGGATCAAGAGCACTTGTAAGAAATGGCTTTGGGCCAGCTTTCTAAAAATGGCTAGTTAAATGGTAATACCTTGTAAGTGGGCAAAATATGACTGCCCTCTGCTTAGACTTCCTTCCCCTGACCGATTTGATACCACTGGAAAATTATAGCTTGTAATCCCATATAGGATAGCTTTTAACTATAATTCGTAGTATCTTTTTGTTGCAAAATTAAGACTTAAGTTGCTGTACTGCTTTTTAACTCTAGATTTGTAGCACTAAAGGTACAGTGAAAATCAAGTCATGTTGCTGTTTATAACCAACTCGCGCTGAAGATCTTGAGACCTAGAGATGTTTACTTCTGCCATATATCCACCCACCTTACTTTCACCTGTATCATTTCACAGTCGACTGCTATACATGGCACTCTTTGTCATTTATGATGATTTATGATTTATAACCATCTAGGATCAGGGCTGTCTTCTGTTAATATCTCACTTAAAGTGTTCCTTCTTAGCACATTGGCTTAGGACGAACATCGCCTGACATTTCAGACTGGTTTAATAAATTGAGTGTAATGCTTTTTAGTTGTCCACCTGGGATCTCTGAAAAAGTACCAGGGACCGATAAATCAGACAGAGTGTGTGGTGAGTATGTGGATACTATGTTAAAGGCGCGGTTTACCCTAAAACTGAAAAATACATGTTCTACAGGGGCTTTAGTGCTGTCTGTCCTTCTAGGTTGTTCTGCTGGGAGTTGTCTAGTTTTGGAGGTATCTGCTCTTGATTGTAATGGGAGTGAATGGCATCCTTTCTGTGGTGATTGAAACGTTACACAAATACATTTGACAAATACAAGGAACTTTTGTCTTCTGCCAATCTCCACTCACCAGTCATATCACTGGCATGCTCGTGCTCTTTCTTGTATCCTCTGCGCAGTGATACGATCGGTGTGTGGTGTTCAGTAGAAGAAAATAGTTCCTACATTTAACTGCTCACTACAAAGTCTGTGGATTATCTTCAGGGTCATGATTTCTGGTAAGAAACATTGCTGTTGAACTTTTTAAATGTATTTTTCCGGCACTTTAATCACCACAGAAAGAATGCATTTCACTCCCATTATATTCGAAAGAAGCCTAACATTTCTATGGCTGTTCCCAGCAGAACAACCAAGATGGATAGATAGCACTAAACCCCTGTATAACATGTTTTTCAGTTTTACGGTGAGCCGCCCCATTAATCTTAATACAAAGGACCAGTATAAGGACCATATATTACCAGCTGTTCATTAACATAGCTATTCACTGGAAGGGAAGATTGTTTTTAGACAGTTACACTTTTTTTCCATCAACACATACATCTTTTATGCCAGTGAGCTCAGTCAAGCTCACTGGTCACTGTTTAGCATTGTGCTAACGAATCTCAGTTCCTTTTTCTGAGTATTTAGTTTATCAGTTGGAAATTCATGCATTGCAACATCAGTCTCGCTTTCAAAAAGCAAGGGCTGGAAGCAAAACTAACCTTTAACAACTTATGTTTAAATGAAACATTGAAGGGGGCTTGTATATTATAATTTACGGTGTGCTATAATGGTTTTAATAAATATCTGTCTATAAGTCACACTTTCATGCAAGCATAAGAGGGAAATGACCTGGTTCTGACAGTATTCTAAGTCGGTCCACTTGTTGAGAACATATACACTAGTTTTCCTTTCTTTACTAATAAACTCTATTCTTTCTGTTTTTCAGAGGATGAAAGGAGGTGGCGATATTTTGTAATCCCTGTGGTTTTCATCACTGTTGTATTTGCTGCAGGTTGTGTCATTTTCATTTTCAAGGGTAACTTTTTTCTTTTTCTACGTTCTCGTGTTTGTCATGATTAGAAACCTGGAAATGGCCTTCTGAGAGATTCCTCCAAGATATATATTTTATTTACATAAAGTAGATATGTATTGTCCATGTATTGTATTTTATTTACATAAACACACAGTGATTATACCAATGTTTTCTTTTTTGTTGCAGATAAACTAAAGAGACTGCTTTTATGCAGTCAGGTAAGAGTACATTTGTGTTAATTACTTTTTTGTTAGTTCCTTTGGCTTGTATTCAGTGTGGTGTATCTTGACGTAACTCGAATTATTTGATTAAGATTTTGTTTGCACACTCCTCACTTGTGACTTCTGAAGAAATATGTCCGACATGGATTGAATTCTTCTTATTAATATCAAGGTCATTGCTTATTTCATAATATTGATGTTCTAATGTAGGTCACACTATTTTTTGTAAAGAATTACAATAAATATAAATCCCAAATGGCAGCACTGTTTGGCACATTCTCAGTGTGCTGAAGTAATAAAACTGCCAGGAAAAATGAGAGGGTTAGTTTGAAAGTGTATCATTAGATAATGAGAACAGAGAAGGCCCAAGTTACGGAAAATTCTGGGTTCCCTTTATGCAGTAGTTCCTAATGATAACTTTAAGTTAAATTGAGGAAAACGTCTATGAACAAAAATAGTATGCTGGAATTAAGGGTAATTTAGAGAACTGTGTAGCTCGGCTGGTCAGGCCCTGTACCTCTGATCGGAAGATAGTTGGTTCAAATCATGTTTGTGGCATGTTAATTTTACCATTGGCAGAGGTGGAAAGTTCAGATTCAGAAAGTACAAATCCAAGGTTTTGTTTCAATCAACCATTCAAGTATAAATTGTCACATTTCACAGAATACTGAACTGGTTGGTTGAAGCCAAACCTTCATCTGGATTTGTACTTTCTGGACCTGATTTGTACTTTCTGGACCTGAACTTTGGATTTGTGCTTTCTGAGTCTGGAACTTTCCACCTCTGACTATTTGGCTCTTGAGCAAGGTCCTAGAGACCAGCTACCTCTTTTCTCACTTGTTCTTCACTTTGGAGAAAAGCATCTGTTTGAAAAGCGTTAATAATAATAATGCCTGTTAGCTTCAGGCGCCAGATAGACAGTAAGACAGATGCCAGATCTGTTACCTACGATTTAAAATTCAGCTGCCTAGGATTCCCCGCTGTCAAAAAAAAGCAGTAAGATAAATGCTTACAGCCGAATGAAACATGAGGAAGTTGCTAAAGTAGCCCTGTTTTACTGCAATGTTGAGATGGTGATTCTCACACATTGTCTATGTTCACCTTAGAAGAAAAAACCTCAAGTAGATCAGCCCTTGGACCAAAAGGAGCCTACAAAGAATGCTGAGGAGAACGAATACAACCAAGACCATCTGACAGAAAATAACAACCCGTTGGCCCAAGAGGAAGGCAAGGGGGAGCACACGCCCATGTTGGAATCGAGTCCCGTGTGAGGCAGACTGCCTGCTGCCTGGTGTTTACCCTGGCGCTGCACAGATGCCTCCCTTTAAATATGATGTAACAAAGACAAAAGACTGTGGGCCCTAATTTAATGATCTGAAGAGCACAGCACAAGTTCATTTTGGGATCCGACCCACTTTTACTACTTTAACGGTAGAAAGATCGGTAGAATTTCACAGCACCCGGTGCATGATACAAAAGGGTTGTTCTTAGTTACGCAATTAGTCATGTTTGGGCCGTAACATGCTATAAACCAATCTGAGTGTCATTTTGCATTTCCTTTAAAAGCCAGTGTGCTCGCACCTTAACCAATTGCTGGTATAATGGCAGATTGGCCAGGTAGTAGAACAGAACGCTGCTCTGACATTTTGTGGCAAATGTAAAAATGACCAGATGACTTTCTTTTTATCATGCATCATATTGTGTAATAATAATATCTAATAATATTATTTATCTGATAATATTTATCAGGGGCGGTTCTAGGATTAGGCCCATTGGGGGGGGCGTTTTTAGAACCACCTATGATATTTATTGCATGATTAATAGAAACTAGGTCGTCTTACCAATCTTGTCTTTATCACATAGTCTGATCCTATGTACTGCTTAGAGCAGCGATGCCCATTCCAGTCCTGGGGACTCCCAAGCCGGTCCATGTCTTCGCTCCCTCCCAGCTCCCAGTAGGGCGTACATAGCAGTACATAGTAAAAAGAAGTAAAAATATTGTGAACATCTTTACGTAAAAAGCAGGTGATTTTCAGCTCTAACTGATGACCATGTTGTGGGCCGTTTCGTAAAAATGTCACCAAAAAATAGGATGATTTTACTTAACTGGTCCAAACTGGTATTAGCATTTCCGTTTCTGATTGAACTGTGTTTTATTCTGTTGCCATGTAACTTTAGGTCAGCAAAGAAGTATTTGCATGACATCGCCATGCTGGTCTGGTGATACAGCTATGACGCACAGACGCAGTAGCTACGGCATGCAGCATTGCTTCCTAGCCACTGCGTTTCAGCCCAGCCAAAACAATGGCAGCAATATATTAGCATGCATTTACTGCACTGTCCACATGGGGGTGCTATATTCCACCTTGAAACCTCGTAGCAAGGCATTACCAACAGAGCTTGGGAGATGGAGATGTGTTTCTGTAAATTTGGACATAAATCATTGTCACAGTCATTTATGTCAGTCATTTTCATTGTATATAGTGTATGTGCATTTGTTGATGTTTTTTGTTGTTCAGACAATTTTGACATGCATATTTAGACCAATACAAATTTTCATCATTGCTCAGTCCTATGAAATGTACTGCTGTTGCGTGAACTTTGTGTGACTTTAATTTTGTTCTTGTGACAAATGCATTACTGATGTGTGCTGCTTTTCACTTTAATATTAAATATTGTAATGATACCAATAAACTATTCTGCTTATGTTAAACTAGAGAAATTTCTGTCACTCATAAAATGTGCAAAAGCAGGAATAAGCAGCGTTGCACAGTAATTATAGGTGTGTGACCTATAAATCTGCAAGGTTAGAATAATCACAGTGGATTGGGCGCCTTAATTTAAGGTAGGCATGTCAACCTAAATGCACAGTGCAGTACATTTAGTGGTGATATAATTTATTTGTTAATGATATGGTGCATATGTACATGGGTGGACATGCATATCACCAAGTACATATTTGTGAGGCAGTAGACCTCACAGACTCCCCCCCCCCCAAGTAGGCAGGGGAGCCCTGTCCTGTGTTTGCCCAGGGATTACACCTCATTTTGGCCACCTGTAAAAGAGGGGTGGGCTGGGCAGATAGGCAGATAATCCACATCTCCCCCACCCCCCCCCCCATGTTTGCAGTGGGCAGGGCGGAGAAGAATAGGCCAGTTTGGCATGCCGAGTTGTGGGGGGGGGGGGCATTAAGGGTCCCTTGCTCGCAGGGGTTTTCTCATTATCCCCGGATTAACAGGGGAATGGACCTTTGAATTTACATGAAAACCTGGGTGATTAGCATGGGGGCAGGCTTCTTTCATCTCTCCTGAAACAGCATAGTCTCCCCCGGGCCTAATCCCCTGTTCGGTATGGGCAGAGGGCGTAGATGCCCCTAGATTCTGTGGGGCCACATGCCTTATCCCCTTGCTGAAACTGTACATCAGTAGTCTTGACCAACTGACGTGGCGGCGTTCTGTCATGACAAGCGCAGCGGTGTGGCCTTCGACAAAGATAGTTTTTTCAGTTTGTGTTGTAGTTGAATGTCACTTGACAAGACATAAGTTTGGTTGCGAGGTTAATAGTCTTCACAAATACTTTGACAGGCAAGGATTTATAGGAGTAGACTGACATGACCAGGTACATCAAAAGTCCAAATTTCTTTAAGGGTATGCCTGTATTGGAGAGTCTCTTTCTCCTGAGCATATCTCATAATTTGTACTACTGTTCCTTCTGCTGTCATCATCATGGTAACAGAACCACACTGCAACACTGATCAGGAGTAAAAACTGATAAGAGATGGTCTCTGCATCAAGTTTTATCTCAACATCACAAGAAAGATTTAACAGGATTAATTACCTCTCACTAACAAAGAACAGTCAGAGCTGTTAAGCTCTGATAGCTTGAGAAGATTTACCAGTTCAATGTCTGATATGCAAATCCTTTAATGGTAGATATTTGCAAGATCTTAAGAAGATAAGAACCTCACTAAATGGATAACAAAGAGAAATTCGACCACTTGGAATTATTTATATGGGTCCCGTAACAGAATTCCCTACCCAACAGTCCCTCTGAGAGGAAACTCAAGCTTCTTATGTTAAATTCTTTTGGATGGAGAATAAAAACAAACTGAGAAAAGAAGTGACACTGAGATTAAAGGAAGGAGATAGAAAAGCATCACAGAGAAAGGTTAATCTTCTCAAAGCAACTTTGAACCTAACCAGCCCTGTATGCTAAAAGGCCAAGGAACATCCAAGACAGAAAAAGATACCATTTATATTCCAGTTACTAAAATATCTATATCCAGTCATACCTTAGGTGGTGCTACTGTCCTGTGACCTTTTAGTCATAAGTCTCGAATTTACGTGCAATAATGACTGTTGGCAATAAGTGGGTAAGTCTGAGCATATCAGTGTTGTTAATCCAAATTTTTGTGTTTATCTGATATTTTCCCAGAGTTATAGATTATGTAACAAGGAGAAGTTCTAAATAATGCTTATTGTATTTAGGCTATTTCCACCGCAAAACCAAATTTATGCCAAGAAATCGGATGTTTCTTTAAGTGGTATCCTAGAATAGTTAACATTTGACGGTTTTATAGGCTTGGGATAACCATAGAAAAGTAACTGGTGCGTGCATAAAGTTTCTACGTGAATTAAGGTTAATTTTATTGATTTGGGAATTTCTGAATTCAAAACCTAACCAGGAACTTTGCAGACTTCTTTCGGTTAGAAAGTAAATAGGTTAAATAGCCTCTCCCCCATTAATGAGTAAAACAAATTTTACATTTTTTCAGCAATGATTAAAATAACCTCAACATGACAATCTGCATAGAATGAAGAATTTTATTTAAGAAAATATTTTTCCCACATGTCAAGCGACACCTGTTTATAATTTACAGTGGTCACTAAAATAGACTATATGTACAAATATTTACACGAACCTGAACGTAGTCGTTCAGAATCTTTGGTTTAAAACCAGACACCGTAAGGGATTCGCGAATATAAAACTTTACATCGCCAAATCCGCATAATTTAGCACAGGAAACTGCGCGATTTCTCCCTTGACACATCAACTCTTCAGGTCGTTGCTGCTGTGTTTCAGGAGATGATGCGCAGAGTAACACATTGGAAAATACTGCCCGTTTCTAGAGGCCCACTCTGCCCACCACCTGTCCGAGCTCCGCTGCTGGCTTTTGCTGCCGTCACACGACTTTCTCCCAATGTCCGAAGTTGCCGTTTCGGCGAGAGACCAGATTTTAGCTTTATGGATGTCACCGCTTTCTTTACATTCCAACTTTGAAGTTTCACAGTCCTTATTTTCTCTCGTCTCGGGAACCTCTTTGTCTCCATCCTCGATTTTCGGTATAAAAATCCCATCCATCGATCTGGACGCCACATCGGACCTCGCTCCCCCAACCTCGCCCTTTTCATCTATGGTCTGTGGGTCAATTTCATCCTCACCATCCGAGCTCTGCTCCTTAGGCAGGGAACCTTCTCCTTCACTCTCCTCTCCTTCTTCCTCGTCTTCATCGGACTTTCCTTTGGACGCCCAGCTGACCCTGTTCTCCTTCTTCAGGCGTCTCCTGGCGTTGGCGAACCAGGTGGACACCTGAGTCAGGCTCATCTTTGTTACGATTGCCAGCATGATCTTCTCGCCCTTGGTAGGATAGGGGTTCTTCAGGTGCTCGTTCAGCCAGGCTTTCAGCGCACTGGTGCTCTCACGGGTCGCCACCTTGCCCACCCTACTGGGATCCTCAGCAGCCACCGGGCGGTATGGGGAGTAGAAGGACCCGCTTCGGCCGATCAGAGCTTGATGATACGAAGAGGCAGCTTTGACGTCATAAGAATTGTTCTGCAACAAACAAATTATGCAATTTAATTGGCCGCCACAGTACATCTTGAAAGAAAAATAGCATCTCCGATTGAAAGTTAACATTCCATGCATATGAAACCCTCAGAAATATTAAAGTACTGGCTATTTGTAAATTGATATTCTGTCGTATTAAAATTTGCCGTCATAATCGCGTTGTTTAGTGGATCATTCTCCATGTCCGGTTCATTTTACGCGTAAAGATGGTGAAAGAAATGTACGGAAACAAGCTGCAAACTTACCAGGTGTCCTATATGTCTGGAGTGAGTGAAGGGGATGAAATTGTAGCCCTGCAGTCCCGGGTAGGTTAATGGGACCCCAGCTACAGCTGCCACGTGAGGAGGCGGCTGTACCCCCGGTGGGCATCCTAAGACTGATATCTGATATCCAGGAGGCAGGCTTACGTTTCTCCCATGGAAGAAATCTCCAAATCCAGTTTGCGATGCAGGCATCTTCGTCTTTCAGCTTTCACAGCTCTAACGACACAAGCGCTGTTTCGAGCTGTTCATATACTCTGCATGAGATATGGGCGGTGCTACGGCCGTGATTGACAGTCATATTCAAAGGCGTCGTCATCTCTCGTCCAAAATCCCTTCAAAGGCGAGCTCCACTCTTCCTTTTGACGGTTTCTTAAAGGCTCTACATACATGGTAATCATCTCAGACCTATATGTATTATAATGAAACTGATTACAAAACTTAAGAGAAAAAAGTTTCATTAAAAAAAAAAAAAAATCCTGAAATAGGCTTTTTGTTTGCCACTTTTTAATTTGTGAAACCAAAATTTTGTTCATCACGAAGAATATTTTTATTTAAATTAGTAAACATTATTAGTAAACAAAATTAGACGTGAATTAGTTTTGCTTCATAATGTTTGCTAACTTCGTTACGTGGAGCAGTTTCATATATACCGCCGCTCTCTTATAAATGTTTTAAATGTTTTGTTTACATTGAAATCATGCATTCCCCTACAACAAATGGAAGTCAGAGCAAAGACATTTTATTAAATGTTTGCACTACTCTTGAAACTACTATGAAGGAAATTGGTGAGCTATAATTTGTCAGGTTCTAACATTCTAGAAGAAATATTCTGAACGTGTCAACCCTCGAAATCTTTATCACACGTTACATTTGAAGTAAAGTGTTGCTTTTATAAAAACAAAAGATTATAGTGTTAAAAGATAAAAATGCAATTAGCAACAGAGATGACTGGTAATCAGAATTAGATTAACACACCAAAAAAAATCACTGCTGAAAGTCAATTGAATTAACTATAGGTTATTTACAATTATTTCCGCATTTTTACAAAGGCTAGTCTACTATAATTCAATGTGTCCTCAGGTAACAGTTTTACTCTATGCATTAAAACAAAGTTAATATCTAATTTAAAGAATATAAAGATTTTAATATTTGTTTAAATTCGAAACTCCAACAACGAGTCTACGGTATTCCCTAGACAACAGCTAAGATATTTTACTTTATAGTAATTTTTATTTTGCGAAAGAGAGAAAAAAATGGTTCTTTTATTTTTCATTTGATAAGTGTAATAATATAAGAAATTGTTCAACTGTTTTATTTAATGAAAGAAATGTCAGATGCTGTATACTTTTAATCGCAGGACAACGTTACAATTGCTCTAATTAAAGACGTTTAAGAGAAACAGGTGTTGACTAATGTATATGATAATTACAAGATAACTGATGCTAATGACGGGGAGGTGGCGAATTGTTAAAGACAGCAAAATAAGATTAGTTTTTCTTCTATACATACGAATGCCTTTTTCCACCCCCTCGAAAATGACAATTATTCTGAGTGAATAATGGAGTTTTTTCAACGATTTAACATGTGTCGGGATTCCTAGAGAAAACTGCAGCTTTTGCCGTTTTAGACTACATTAAAACTCGACAAATAAGTGGTGCTTCAGTGCACCACATCTGAATAAGGCTAAATAGTCTGACTGGCGTCATACATGTTTGTAGTGGAAACGTACTATAACCTTGGTTAAGCACTTTATTAAGGATGTGTAAATTTTAATTTTAAAAACGGTTGTTTTGCGGGGATGTTATAGATGTGGATATACGGAAAACGTTGTGGAATTTTAAACTTGTATGTATATAGTACCTTAAAGTGATACATGGGTATCAGATTTAAGGCTCGAATTTAATAAAAGTCAGTATTTCAACAACTTGATGAAGGTGATTGTCTAGATGTATTTCTAAAATAAAAGCATGCTGTCTGCATCAGCGCTGTTTTCTGTCCTCGGTGGCATTTTAATCTTTAAAAATCGAATTAGTATTTCGCAGAAACAGCTAAGTGCTGGGGAAAGAACGACTGGGTCTGAGCATAATGCGAGTTAGATTTCACGTTTTATCTAGGCTGCATTTTAGGTAGCCCAATGCTGTCATCCAAATATGAACTCTGTGAGAAAAAAAATAAATTACCAGGGGAGTGTGACCGCCTGTGTTGAATGTTTGGCGGAAATCATGTAGACATACACGTAAGAGCCCCGGAGAGGCATGAATTATCTTTAATTAGCAAAATACGTCTTAACACGAACTTTGCTCAGCATAAATATTTGTGCGAAATGAAAGTGCAGTGCAGGGATCACCAACATCTTTGAAACTGGGAGCTACTTCCCGGGTACTGAGCCATACGAAGGGCTACCAGCTTGAAAAGCCCTAAACTTATCTAAACTTCATGTATGATAAACATCTTTTAAATGCTTTGTTTTAGATATTGTCATTTTCAAATCTATATAAATGCAAATGTGATTAAAGAAGAATAGCAAGAGGATAAAATAAAATTTTAGACGCTGCTCACTGGTGAGTTGTGCTATTTTTAGAACAGGTCCTTGGGGGCATCCTGGTGCCCGCGGGCACCATGCTGTTGACCCCTGGTGTAGAATCTACGCCAAAATCCCAAATACTCCTCCGCTCGCTGGAATTTGGTCACATCGGCTAAATAGATTAAGTTTGGTTTCTTTAACGTTTTTATTTTCGCACAACAATGTTTTTGGTTAGGAAGTGGTTGAAGCTGCGCTATATTAGAAGTTCAAGACTTTTCGGTTTCATTCCACATTAACCATAATTAAACATAATCAAATTCATTAGAAGAAGCCACTGAGTAACTGGACATTTCAGATTAAGTTAGTGCATACCTTAATGTTAACTATTTTGCTTCAGAACTTCAAATTTGACGTTTGACCTGTTAATTAGCACTAAATATCTGCAATGGGAGCAGTAGTTTGTAAACGCAGGGTTAAAATAACATCTAGCATCCAATCGATCACCCAGTCAAAACAGCTTCAGCGCACCGCTAGTCGCTATTGTGCACTGTGGAAAGAGCGTATATGTGCGTATATGTGAATAATACGTAAGTATCACAGCACATGGTCTGCGTGCGACAAGGTTGGCGGGGGTGCGGAATCCCCAGATCTAAAGCAAATTTGTTCAGCCTGCACAAAAGGGTGACCCTGAAGCCCAGGGCAGAGGTATTACTCTGATTGTATGTTTTGGGAGGCAAACAGCCCAAGGCTATACGGCTATTGTCCATGCAGAGCAGCAAACCGACTTTCTTTCTTGCTCTACAATGCAGGTGGTGGCTACATTCTGACAAGCTGAGCTGGTACTGTTTACTCTTCAGATTCAGATCCTTCATTATACAGAAAAAAAAATCTTCCAAGCCATACAGAGAACACAGGGTGTGACATACGTGATGCATCCCAGAATCACCTTCCACATCCAGGCAGGCAATACACAGTTGCCTGACGCTTCATACTTACATAATCATAATTGGATAATGGATGCTCAAAGATCAAAGACATATTACAGTTGCAATCAATCAAATAGCCAGTCATTTAACTCAATATTTGTTACTTATACTGGAATCTGTTTACATCTGTATACTGTCTACAACTGTTTAAATCTATGCTCGGCCACTTTAAGCAGGGACAGTATTTCTATTCACGGATTTCCTGGTGTTATGTAATGTGTCTGTTCCTTTTTTGTCTACTGCAGAATGTTTGTTATGTTAGGTAGGTAGTAGACTTCCCTATATCTCCCATCCCATTAAATTATTGATATCCATAAGTAAATCTTCATTTGCACTATATGAAATTGTCTTTAGCGCTGAAATGGTTACCCTGTCATGAATGTTCCATCGTGGTTTCACGAGGGTCGTGTACTGCGCGTAGCTGGGATGACAATAATGCTCACTTGAATTGATTTCTTAGATTCAATATTAGTTTCTCTACCCTAACTCTATTCTTCAATCATATGATTTTTTCAGTACTCTGGAGCGATAAATGAGTTTGGCGATGCTCTAATACTTGATACTTTGTTGCACGGCGTTTTCTTTGTAGGAGCGGGCCGAGATGAGAGCAGAGAGCCTGCTGCCCATTTAATGACAATAATGACAATTGCCTGAGGGGGGACATCACTTACAGGCTATCACCTGCAATCGCACTGACAAAAGGCTCAAGTAGTATACCGTGTTCATTTGTATAGCAATCCCCCATTGCCCCATTGTTTTGCTTCGGCGTAGGTGTGAAAAGGTTATCAGAGAAAAATGTTATCTTATTTTGTTAGTTTTTACTCTAAATGGGTAAAGTATTAGGAAATACATAATCAGGCCAGGAACAGCATTTGCATTTTAATTAGTTTCTGAAAAAAAATATGGCATAAAACTCCAATCATTGCCATAAAGGGACAACAAATGTAAATGTATGCTTGAATGAACATTTTTGCCTTCTCTCTGAGTAATGAGGGTGCTGGATATTTAACTGAGCTGGGAAAAACCCATAAGCTTTCAGGCCTAGATCCCTCAGACTGTAGGGGAACCCATTTCCATCTGGATCATCAAAAGCAAATGTGGAGAGTGGAGATAAGCTATGGGGTCAGGACTGGATGTCATGGAATTAGTGTGGGGTTAAAACCAATAACACCCTTAAAGACATTACCAAACCACCAGAGGGCTAGAAACCGAGAAGCGGATGTAAAGGTGATGGCACCAAATCTGGTACCTGTGACACTGACAGAAATAAAATGAAAAACATTACGTCCCTTAGAGTACTTAGATGCAAAATAGGCCATAGGCCTGTCAATCAATATTTGGTTCTAAAGCCACAAAAAAGACAGTTCCCTCTACCTATCTTTACCTATTGGGATTTATCAATGGTACAAGCACAAATAAAATCATGTCAATAAGGGGTGTGCTATCAGGGATTCCCATCTTCTCCTTGCCTGGGCTCCTCCTTCCCCCCCATTCTTGTCACTGCCGTTATCAGATCCACTCCATCACTGGCAGAGGAGCGACACTGAAGTCGCTTGCAAATTTGAGCATGTCTTTGTTAATGGCCCCATGATGGCCCGCCCTCCTATCCCTCCTGGGTCCGTCCTGATTGACGACCCACTGCCGAGTGAGTGACAGGCCGCGTTCATTAGGACGTGACGGACAGTGCGACAGCTGGGGCGGCCGCAGGATCCACGGCCCACCCGGGGCAGGCGCCGCTTGGGGAGCGGGGGGAGGTGGCCATTGGCAGGGGGTACCATTCTGGGTACCTCGTTAGCCCTGACCGATTCGACATGGTGGGGGAGGGACGGGTGGTATGGTGTGTACGTACTAATGGGGAAAGCAGAACTCCCAGCTGGCCACCCCCAAACCATATCCCACCCCCTGCCTGATTGCTCTACTCCAGCTTTGTAAACTACACAGCCTGCTCTGGAAGGGTGCCTGTACTGCACACATCCAGGACAGGACAGTGTTGTCTCGGTAGCCCAATCTTCAGACTCCTTCTGTGCATTGCTGGGTGTTCGCGACCATATGATGGACTCTTTCATCAACATTGAATTCAAGATCTCACCATATAGGATACATGTGTACAAACATTTGTTTACCATGTGCCACATGGCTACAATGAAATGTGGTTTCTCCAAGGCCAGTGTGCAACTTCTGATGAGGTAAAGATAAGGGATAGTACCTTCACTGAATTTATAAAACCAAACATCAAGAGAACCAGTCACGTCTCAGTTAAGCAGTACATACACTCAGCATCCATTTCATTATGGGCCCCCAGGTAGTACCAGGGAGGACCCCCCTTTGTCTCCAGAGCCACTTCAAGGGTTGACGAGCTGTGTGTTCAGAGGTGCCTTTCTGCACACCACTGAGCCGTTATTTTTGTACCTGTCGCCTTCCTGTTAGCTCTAACGAACCTGGCCTCTCCTCTGACCTCTCTCATTAATGAGGTGTTTTCAGCAACAAAACTGCCACTGGATGTTTTTTATTGCACCATTCTCTGTGAACTCTGGGCACCGTAGTCCGTGGACATCCCAGGAGGCTGCCTTTTTTTGATATGCTGGAACCAGCACATCTGGCAGAACAGTCGTACCACATTTCAAGTCACTTAGATCACACATCTTAACCTTCCTACTGCTCAGTTGCACAGTAAGTGAACCTCTTGACCCTGCCTGCATGTTGTATGTATTCAGGTGCTATTTAGACGAGCAGGTGTACCTAATAAACGTGGCCACTGAAAAACAGCAATAAAAACTTCCATCTGCTTACCTTGGTCAGGGTTGCAGGCAAATAATGAAAATGGCAATGACCCCAACCAAACATTTTCTATAGCTAATGATCAGACCTGCAAAACCTGTTTATATTTTGGGATGTCTTGCTTACAGGGCCTGCTTCAGATTTCACCACAGCATTCCAATGTGATTGAAGACTTTCATCCCATTCTCTTGGCCTTTTTTCTTGCTCTTGCTGATGTTCTTGTGTGTTTGTTTCAGTAGTACTGTGGAAGATGGTCTTCAGATAACTTGAGATACGCAGCAATGCTTTTCTGAGAACACTGGATTCCTCCATGGTGAGCTCCGTGAACACCACTATTGTTGTTTTTCTTGGTAGATTCATAAACAGAGATGCTGTCAAGTACAAGAGTTGCTTGCAGATCCATTAATAAAGTATGTGCCTGACTTTCGTGACTATTTCCAGTATTATAACCTTCAACATTTCTGATCAGCCCATATTGTACATGAGAATATTGTTTTAGAAACAGCAGGTAACCAACATTTTATACGGCTGTGCAGGTCAAATCCACACCTTACTTGACTATAACACCTGACTCCAATTACCCTCTTTTCAAGAGGTCATTATCCAATGGGGTTCACATACTTTTTCCATCAAACGATTGTTTAAACCATCTGTTCAGTAACAAATATGTAAAGTATCTCGTGTTTAACTTGTCAAGTGATGTTCTTATGATTCAGACAAAGATCAAATTTTAGGATCCATTCATGAAGTAATCTGGATCATTTCAAAGGAATCACAGACTTTTTCGTACAACTGCATGCAAAGAAGTTGAGCAGGAAGACAATGAGACATTCAAGGAAATTTACATTCAACGATTTTATGAGGCTATTGCTTGTTTTGTTAGTATGGCCTGGCAGCGAATAACTAATGTACTTGTAAGGTATCTGTGACGTGACATCTACATTTCAAGCCATTTGTAAAACAATGGCTACAAGGAAGCCAGAGGCATTTGGTGCTGTGTCTCTGCACAATACCAAACAAGGCTGGTGGGAGGCTCTGCTTTCATGGAAATGAGCAGCCAAACCAACAATGTAGACCCTAATCTCTTCAGAGAGAAGAATCAGTCACACAGCAGTTTGTGCTTCTCAATGCTTTTCATTATAACCAGCTTCCCCATTGAACCCCACCAACGTCTCCGCCCCCCCAACACCCGCCTAATGTGTTGCCACAGGCTCCCCCCATAGTGGGACCAGATAGAAGGGGATCCAGTACAACAGAAGGGTAGAAGTAAGTAGGGCAGGGGGGGCTAGGCCTCAAAGCACTGGATTAGAGTTAATGTGCCTCCCTAGGTTTATAATCTCTTCAGAGGGGGCTTTGTTTGAGAGCTAGAGGGCGGTAAAATAAGTATCTATTACAGCCACTCCCCTCTTATCCCTTCCAGTCTCCCTTGAAATAAAGCACAAAACACTTGCCGCTGCTTCCCCCCTTCTTCTGATATCTAAAACTGAAAACAAGTGATGCCCCTTTGCAGATAATCTGGAATTAGGGCCTAAAGCCATATGGACGGTCAGCGGCTTCCATATTTGCTCCTTCTGTATCCCTCAAAGTGAAACAGTCTGTGTGGATCAAAGGCAGTTTGAAAAGAAATGAGATTATTGCTGCGAAAAGAAGTAGACTTGCCCCCCCCCCCCTTGCTCTTTTTTTGGTGTGTGTTGGGTGGGGGGGGGGGCTGTTTAAAACCAGGCAATCTGATAAAGTCTAATCTTGTTAGATCACCCTTGGGCGTAAAAAAGTCCAATTTCATTAATTAAAAGTCCCCACAACTCAGCCCTGGAGCAGCTTCCAGAGCTCGGGGAAATGTATCCAGGCCTGTCCTTCTGTGGTGCTTATCTTCTCCCAGCACATTAGTATGCCTGAAACACCTTTTGTGAGTAAAGACTAACAGCAGCTTGCACAAACAGCATTTATCTGCCTTAATCATGCACCTCATCCCACCATATTACTGTTACTTTTGGGAGAGATAACTTCTGGAAGTTAAGTCTTTTTTTGTCAATCACGAGATTGATTTAGTACTCCGATCCATGTCCAATTCAGAAATGTTTAAAATATTAAATATTCTGAAAAAAATCCATGAAGGTCCAAGCATGTATTTTTCTGAAAACAGTTCATCCAAAAAAAATCAAGCTAAATCAGAGGCACATTTAGGCGAGATTACGTTTGTCTTGTCTGTAATGTAAAAGTTACCATGAATCAAAAGTGACAACAGTGAGTGATGCTACTGTAAAAAACATTAATATGACAGAAACAAAACTACTTAAAGTTTAAGAAGGTATTTTTAGGCCAATAAACTGTACAACAGACATTCAACTATGTAACACGTTACATAAAACCAGACGTTCTAACAAAAAAAGACTGCAACTGAAACATAGGTATGGCCTTAGGATGAACGTTTAGACTCCTTCAGCAGACAAAAAGTTTGCTCCTGTAATACAACAGTGTGACCCACATAAGTACATCACATACTGCACACAGATTATTCGTTTTTGATATATAACAAAAAACGAAAACAAAATCATTCAAAAAAGCTAATTTACACATACCATAGCCAAATTTAAAAAAATACTCATCAAATCATTTCTGCGAATAACTCACTCTTTCCAAAAAACAGACGGAAAATGCAACAGACTCTGAGAGGATCCTGAGGACTGATTTGATACCTTGACAAAAAAGCACAGAAGCGGCGGAGCAGTAGCTAGCACACTCCACCTGAATCCAACTAGGTAAAGCCATTGCAAAGTTCTTAGCAGCAAGAAGTTTGCTTGAGCTTGAGTGTGGAAGCACAAGCGGAAGGCAGAACACAAGAGGCCGCAGAACGATCTTTCCATTAAAGAAAAATTTTAACAGCTAATGCATTTCCCATCTTATCTGAATTAAATTAAAGATTAATAAAAACCGAATCAAATACCTCAGTTATAAACAACTGAAACAGTTGTCAGCATTTTCACAGATTTACTTATTAATGCGCAGACCTGCTGTGAATTTTTGCATGAAATTCATGTATTCATTTATAGAACTTGTATACTGCATTTGTAATTACAAAAGTGTTTAGTGTATTAAGGAATCATTAAGTACTGCTGAAAGCCGGGCTGCTAGGAAACAGTCACCGCAGCTCCCCAGCATCAGCCTATAAATGGCCAAATTCATGCGATTCCCTTCCCCGCGCGTCCATACTCTCTTTCATGAGTACTTGCATCCTGGGCCCTAGCGGGAGAACTTCCTTGGCCGAAACGGCGGTAGCACTAGCTGATGGGGGGACGACCTCTCCTCGACCACCGTGGGGAGGTCCTCCGCTGAACCCCACTTCTTCTTGTTGTGGAAGAGCGTCACTAGGCGCCGAGTCTTACGTTCTGCCGACTGGGCCACCTGGAGTTCTGGGGAAGGCAGACACCAGCACCAGCAAAGAACAGGTCACATAACTGGATTTATTTGCCACATGAATGGGATTTACATCTGTTCAGAAGATGGCTAAGAGAGATGCCCATCACATATAGAACACAAGTAAAGCAAAACTTTCACTACAATATAGTATGGTGAAAATTCAAATAAGTGTTGCCGTTATGAACCAATTGGTTTACAATATAAAAAGGAAAATCAATCAGAAGGAATCAGTATTTCTGTATTAAAGCATAATGCAAAGACGTGAATTTCAACTTTTCTTTAAAAGGTACTTAGATGTTGGTTAGCCTGAGCTGCATGAATTTGTAAAGGTGTGAACTCCCAAGAAACGCCAAACACACATACAAGTTTCTGATCAGTTGGGTTTTATGTTTTTACTGCCCCAGAGGTAAAAATTACCCTATTGGGCAAATTTAAAAGCAGTTACCCACATGCTGCCAAAAGGTTGAGCTGTTGATGCCTGAAACTGAAATATTTTAAGTACTAAAACTGATTCAATTTTGTGCCTCATTCTGAAACATGATGGGCCAATAATGAGAGATCTTAAATGTACGTTCATAGGGCATTTGGTTTTATCAGATGTGTTTAGGGGAAATGACCCATTATTCTGAAAAAAAGGTTTATCATGTGTTTATTGCCACAAACATTCAGAAAAAGATTTTGTAACTGTTTACAGCATACACTCCAGGAGAGACTTTCCTTTGATTGAATTGCTTGAATAAAACGATCAACTTGTATTAATGAATAAAGGGGTAAAATTTAAGATTCAATACAACAATAAGCAAAGATTAATGCAGGACATTTGGCTTAAATGTTTGTACTTGAAAATATTATTTTCACGTTTACAAGTAGAAAACATTGATTAGCAGAACAACTTTCTTCCAGCAATGATTAAACATTGTGCCTACATGAGACCTGAGCCACTGCTGTTAATTCAAAAACTGACCATTGCTAAAACCAAAAGCCAGCCATTAATTAGAAATCGCCGTTTGTGTTACTTTTAAATAGTGTTCTACATCAGGAATTTTCGATAGTGTTAGTTAAAATTAAAGATTACACTAGTGCATTGATTTACTTCTGTGATTTGCTGTACTGGCACTATGTGTGCAAAATTATCCAGTGATTCAAGAATTCAACAGTCAGTACCTGCACAGATAGGTCGAGCTAAGGTTATAGCTTGACTACTCCTTTTAATCAGACTACTGTCCTTGTCCCAGGGTACATGCATGGGAGGGGAATCGATTTATTGACCACAGTATGTCCAACTCAGCTACAATAGGTGGTGATATGGCTCCTTTCAGCTTGTTAGTATTGTTAGTGCTGTGGTGTAAATGCAAGACCCTACTGCAATGCATATGTAAAGGCAAGACAGCAGAGGCTGAGAAAACTAACCGGGTTCGTTGTCCTCTTCCCCTGGTTCCCTTGGGTTAAGGTAGTGATAGGCAAGGCGTCCACTGTAGTCCCGCAGATTCTCCTTTGCACCTGTAAAGGACAAAGGATGATGGTCCAACAACACCCTGTATCATCAGGCCTCACCTGACCTGCTCTTCGTTTTCTGTGCGTCCCTGTTACACGGGCTTATTGCAGTGTTTCTCAACCCAGTCCTTGTGGACCCTCAGCCAGTCCACATTTTTTTCTCCCTCCCAGCTCCCAGCCAATCAAGAATACTCGGTATAGGTGTGCGGGAAGCTGGGAGGGAGCAAAAATGTGGACTGGCTGAGAGTCCCTGACAACCAGGTCGAGAAACACTTATTGGGCGGATGAGCTCTGAGAGGCTGTCATAACATTTTTTTGCCTGTGTGTTGTGTCTGTGTACACGTGCTTAAGTATGGCTGTATTTGTGGGGATTCGAAATTTTTTTGTAATTAACGATCACTAACCCAACACCAATAAAACGATAACAAAGGGAAAGCTTGGACACTGTCTTAAAGTCTAAAAATAACTTCATAGTCATTCGGCTTTTGCTATTTTGCCAATAAGTGGCTTTCATTTTCCTCAAGGACATTTCAAAAGAGGAATGCAAAATAAATTTATAGTCGTATTTAAAATATATGACTGTGAAAACCTGCAAGCAGTTCAGCCAACCCAAGCCTCTCGGTGTTGCCCATTACCGTAGCTCATGACGAGTAGGTCCATAATGTGATGGTGACCATGTAAGGCAGCTATGTGCAGAGGGGTGTACCCCTGCAATATCGACAGAAACAAAACATGCTTTCACTATACCCGCAAGACAATGGCTAAATCAACATCACACAACATGGGGCCTAATGGTAACAAACAACATTCAGATAATCAGGAATAATAGCCACCTATAAATGTAATTCATATGCTTCCATAAGGAAACAGAGAGCAGCTGTCAAAAGCAATACAGCCTGTAGATCACTGGTACTCAACTGGCAGGTCATGACCCAAACATGGGTAGTGGGACCATTTTCATTGGGTCATAGTGTGTATGGTTAAAATAAATATTTTAACATTTTTTCTAATGTGTAACTTTTATTTTTTAAAAGCACGTGAAGGTATTATGCTACTGTTATTGCACTATTTTTTGGGAAACAAGTTTGGTTCAAAATCGTAAAAAATTGGATCGTGAGGTCCTGAGGCTAAAGCAGTTGAGAGCCACTGGTCTAGAGATCTGTTATTGTATAATAGGGGTCAGATGCAGAAGGGAGACATAGGGACTCCACACTGTGTGGCACGGTGGAATACAGCCCCTGAAACAGAGGCAGAGACATGCAAAGCCTTGTGTACTCACACCCTGGGAGACCCCAAAGAGCCCATCAGAACGGCAGCAGAAAAAAAAATACGAGCGGGATAGTAGAAGACAGACAAGAGCACCAAATGAATAAGGTTACAAAAACAAGACACTGACAAATTGATTGGTATTCTTTGAAGAAATTGCTTTAAAGCATGACAGAGAAATTGTGCTTATTATGAATATTGTTACAGGGAAGCAGTTAGCATATTCACACACTGTTTATGTTGCCAGTGCCTTTGTTCAGAGCAATACCCTACAGTTGTGCATCTTCTGAAAGTTATTACAGGGCTGCTATTAAGCAATTACTTCCACTATTCATGTAAAGTGCAGAAAGATCGCTTTTGTGCACGGTACACAGCAATATCGAGGGTACTCACATGCTAAGGAATCCAAAGATCGAGTGAGGAGAAAAAAAGAAATTTGAATTAGTTGACTGTTGAATGTTATCTGAACATCTTGTTATCTACAGTTCAGCACTGAAACGGTTTGCTGGCTCAGATGTCAATCAAAAAAAAAAAAAGCCATATACATCTGATTGGATGACTGGACTGAGTGGCCCACCCACATGGATACTCACAGCCTTGGTGTTGACATCGGCCCCGGAATTGGCCATCATGGCTGCCATCTCCTTCATTCCGTGCTTAGCTGCCCAGTGTAGTGCGGTCTGTGGATGTTGGGGAAAATGGAAAAGATTCAGCAACTGGGTTACATAAGGACATAACATCATAAGGAGGAGTAATCTGTGATGCTCATCACACACATAAAGAGATTCTGACTTCAGGGGCTTCAGATTTAGCCCCTCGCTCCCCACCTTGCCCCCACAGCAGAGCTCCCTGACAGAACTGGCCAGCTGTGCAGAGGTGGGAGGGCTAGGGGGAAACGGGGACGGAGGGGGGACGGTTTCCTGCCAGTTAATGGCGAGCTAATTACAAAACAACAAACCAGTGTGCCCACACTGGGAAGGGGCGGCGGGGGGGGCTGTCAGCGGGAGGAAGATTGATGATGTTGGTGTGACCTGTAGATGAGAGACCCACCCATCCAGGCATAGCCTGCTGTCAGGGCCTGTCAGACGGCCCCGGGCCTCCGCAGGATCCCGTCTGCCTTACACACAGGCTACCAGGCTACACAGGATGCGCATACACACCACAAGCACATTCACATAGTTGCACAATCATACGGCTATTCACTGTACTTATCAGAGGCGAACATCTCCAGAAAGTAAAAATCCAAACCAGGTTTTTTTTCAGCCAGCCAGTTGAGTATAGAGAGTCACAGTCACAGAGTGCTCAACGGGTTGGTTGAAACAAAATCTTGCCTGGTACTTATATGTTCTAATTTGCACACTATTCAATATGGCAATGCTGTATATTCACATTTTTGTGTACTTTGTGTTTTTCATTTGTACTACTTTATCACTGCTCTTGTGAACTCGCCCAAAAAATTTCACTCATCTGCACTGTCGAGCGATGTGGCAAAGTGATTTGATTTTAGACCAAACAGACAAGTGGTTAAGAGCAATCAGATATACCTGCAGGCAACAGGCTGATGCTAGACAGTAATAAACATCTTATGGCTTCTGTGGGCTGTGGGTAATTATCTACCTACAGGCTGTACTTTGCATTGTATGAACCATACGATTTAACCAAGAAAAGGCATTGATACGCTGCAATTTATTTCAATTTTTTTTTTTTTCATTTATTGAACTGATAGTATGAGATCGAAAGCATGGCTCTTTAGAATGGAAGGGGACACATTTCTGAAATGACCCACAATTTGAAACTGTCAAACTAGTTATTTACTGTTAGTTATTTACACGGGAGTTTGATGCCAGTAACGTCAGTGTGACTTTGCTGATGATCATTTCCAGGAGTCTTGCTAGGATCTTAGGGAATAGTTGTTAAAACATCTGAGCAAACAAATCACTCTGATTATTCTGGGCTACAGCCCTGAATGACCCAGTCTAGTGATACTTCAGATCATTACCGTCGAGCAAATGCAATAATGATCACTCTCTGTACTCCGTCAGCCATGTGAGGAAAAAAAGCGAATGCAAGACTAAAACTCAAAGATGATGCATGGCCCAGTGGGTTATGGTGCTATGCCTGTCATCGGAAGGTTGTTGGTCTGAATCCCAAAGTCAGTAGAGTGATTTCACCATTGGGCCCAGAAGCAACACCCTTAATCCCCCAATTATTCCAGGGATGGTCTAGTCCTGATTTCTCAAAAACTGTACGCCATTCTCGATAAAATGACCTGCTAAATAAATGAGACGCAATGATATTCCCTGGAATGTTGTAGCTGATTTTGTAGGGACACGCATGGGATATTTGGGAAGTGCGGGGAGAGCTCTTCTTTGAAAAATGCGGCAGTCGGTAACGGATGTGCGTCTGGCCACGGCGTTTACCCGCTTTTTGTGCTAGCCGTCGGGGGCTGACGGATTGCCCAGCGGTGACACGCGACTGGCGGGCCGGTGGGCTGCCCCAGAGGACGGGGGATGACGAACGAGTGCGAACAGGAAGAGCCGTCTCCTCTCCTCACGCCCCTGTCTGTGCCCAGTGGGACGAGCCTTCCCAATCCCAGCCCACTTTATCCATCACAGGGAGACAGCTCTTTGTTGGGAGTTAAAAGACGGGGAGCGCGGGTGAGCTGCCCCCAACAAGGACGCCATTTGAGAGTATTACCAGACTTTTCGAGTTAGAGGAGATGGAGGAACAGAACGATGCTGAAATAATACTCACAAACTATGCGCGGGATCCAGTAGAGAAAGGTATCCCCAGGACATAGAGAGAACAGAAAAAACAAAAACAAAGGAATAACATGAGAAATCAGAAATGTCACTTGCCTTTGGCTTTACACAGCCATCTTAAGGCAATTTAAGCAACTAATTATATGTCTAAGACAGGGTTACAATAATACGGCTTGATTAATTGATTATTCATTCCACTGATATTAAATATGAAGGTCTGTAAGTGGGCCCCCTTAGGCAGAAGCAAGGTTATTTTAGTTCCTCAGACAGGTTCATATCTTATTTTTATAATGCTATGCATCAACACTCCAGTGATGAGTAAGAAGGAAATGCTCTTTTGGAGAGTCCGGACGTCGGAATACAGGTGGCTGGTGTAGGTCGGCCAAGCCCAGTGGCAGTGAGTTCCGGGACCATGGTCCGGCCCGCAACTTGAAAAGAGCGTCTGGCTCCCAGGGACCCGGGCGTGTGGGGGGGCAGGATTTGCTACAACAAAAGGGCCCCATTGACCCCTCGTTGACTGGGAGTTTGCCACACAAAGGGCCTCGGAGAACGCGCCTTGGCAGGGATCGGCGGTGCCAGGGGGGCCCATGGCGAGGATTGGTGCGCATGACTACACCACAGAGGGCACATCAAAGAGCTGGGGGGCAGGGTGCGTGCTCGGG
>JAODLC010000113.1:21121625-21132759 GCA_026781145.1 Hippopotamyrus pictus
GTGTGGCTCCCAGATCGATCTGTGTAAACAATAAACTTGGACCTGCAACTTCTCCACGTCTCTGCTGTGAATCTCTGTTTGATCAACGGACCCGGTGGAGACGGCGTACTCCAACACTGACCACATGCAGCGAAGGGAAAAGCTCAGCAAAATGCAACAAACGACGAAGAGAAGCATCTGATTACAAAAGAGGTATATTATGCAATCATGACAAGGTCAGAACTCTGACAGTATGAACAAACAATCCACCAGGTATCTTATTAGCTGAAACTGACCCCTTGAACAATTACAATAGAGTTTTCAAAAAAAAAAAAAATTAGGCGTGCCACCCATCTTAGGTGTGCCTCAGGCACTGAAAAAGCAGTCTGGTACATGGAAATACCTCTATTATTATGCTGTACAGACTGTTTTTTTTTTTTTTTTGGGGGGGGGGGGGGGAGAGAGAGATTTGGAAGTAAATCCCAAAGGCCTGTAAAACAGGTTTTTAAACTGTGGAGTTTCAGGATTAATGTTTCTGCTTGTGCCGGGAATGAACTTCAACAAAGACCAGAGGCTGAAGGAGGCAGTAGATGAGGGAGAAGAACATCTTTTTTGGCATTGGACACGTTCAACAAAGTACTGCATGCATTTTCAGTGTAACAAGAAAGAGTAAAAATATCTAAAATACATAAATAGGAGCGAAGTGTAGCAGTGCAATCATATGATTAGAATTAGCAGCAGTAAACATGTGACAGTACATGATTTAAAAAAAGCATATCAGGCTTAAGCTTAGAATGACAAGTCATGTACAGATCCAATTCACACTTTTCATGTTACAAAACATATTAAATGGAGCATTTGCCAACATTGTGGACTATAATAAAACTTTTAAGATTCTGTGGGGGAATCTGTGACTGCTCCTTAGATGTTACAGAAATTCAAGGAGGGTTGTCTGGATAATGTGCAGAACCTATACTGCTTACAAGCTGACAGATTTAACTTAGCACACCAAGCATCCAATGTCACTGATAATAATCATTATGTGGGTTAAGATGCTGTTCCCATGATCAGAATGTAGCCAGTTGAAATCCTGTAGCTGGTGGAGTGATGTCACCATTGGGCCCTTGAGCAAGGCCTTTAACCCCAATTGCCCCAGGGACTGTCTGACACTACTCTCTCACTTGTACGTCAGTTTTTGACCAAAGTGCCTGCTAAATGAATAAATGTATACCTCATGAGGTCATGCACATAAAAACAAAAAAGAATCGTATAGAAAGGATAATGCTTAACAACCCAGACCAGGTGGGTGATCTAGTTGTCTTTTCACACAATCAGTGGCAGATGCATAAAAGAATGGCAATGCTGGAATGTGCCTTTGAAAACAAGGGAACACAAAGATTGTAGCACTCAATACAACAGGCTCAGATATGGCGGCAGTATGTGGGTCAATGGATAAGGGTCCCTGTCCATGATCAGAATTGTACGTCACTTTGGATAAAAGGTCTGGTGTCTGTTAAATAAATATGAGACATCAGGGCAGTGCAATATATAAACAGCGTGGCACAGATTAGGACATAAAGACAAGGATTCAAAAAGCATTCACATTATTTTCCACTTTTTTAATAATATCAGGGTACCCACAATGATCAGGGCCTAATAGATACTGCAGATATTTCATTATATTTACTTTCTTTTTCTCTTGGTATAGCCCAAAATGTGGGTGCCATAACCAGTTAGTACCCTTCATGGAACAAATCTCCTAAAAAAACAAATATAAATTTACTGTCAGTGGATGACTATGAGTCTGGCCAGCATGACGCTCCGTCTCAGGTATGTGGGTTTGAGTCTCATGTTGAGTAATGCAGATATTTCACCATGAGTACCCTGAGCAAGGACGTAATCTGGTGTCTCGCCTTTCAGAGTTTCAGAGTTCTGTAACATCAAGTAATGAACACGTTAATAGCCTATTCCTTTCCCATTTTGTCAATGCACAGGAAATATTATCTGTAACATAATCAAATTTCTTTTTTTGTTGACAACAAAAAGTGAAATATGTCTGACCCTCTCTTGCCTAAATATATATCACATTTAAATTTTAGACATATTTTTATTAGCCGTAAATACAAGAAACTTATTTATCATTGGCCATTGGACAAGCCAATGTTCAGAGTTTACACTTAAAAAAAAGTTGTGTACTGTACACTGGTGGTTTCACATTCAGTGTTCAGTTATGGTCTATGAGGGCGAAACAAATTACAGTTCGTTTATTACATCATAAGTGAGAAGTGAAGAGGAGTTATACTTTAATGACCACAGGAAGGAAGGATCTCCCTTTTGGTGACACGAGTCTCCTGCTGAAGGAGCTCCGAATAATTTTCAGGGTGCAGTGCAGAGGGTGGGAGGTGCAGTGACTGAAGTTCTGAAAGGATTAGAACCGCAGCACTTAATATACAACAGAATACACAAAACCAGCAATGAAGATGGCTGCCCAAGGAAGCTCCAAACGTAGAATCCACAAGGGAAAAGGATGTTAGCAAAATAGAAAATCCCTGCAACAATCACCAAGATAAACAGAAGGTGGGTGGCAAAAACGCATTTTGTTATTGTATGTAGAAAACTTACAAAACAATAGATAGCAATGTCAATGGAATCTTTAGAACTTGATATAGTCAGTAAGACACTAGGTAATAGGACATTGCATGACAGAAGACTGAGACTTTGGCCATTTCAGCCTCAAGCTTAAATTTGTTATAAAGTCCGCTTTATTTTCATTAATATTAATTAGGTGTGTGAGTGTTCTAAGCATGGAGAGTTCTCATACTTACGTTCTACTAAAGAAAGAAATTATAACCCCTGCAAGAGCTGAGGCACACTATCAACAAGGAAGCCTACAAACCGTTTCTTCAATTTCTGTTCGAAGAGAACTAACCTTAGCGGACACATGAGTTTTGTGAAAGTGAAATGATAAGGAAAATCCAGTAGCTGACAGCCATTAGTATAGTATCAGAATTCATGTATACAGAGTGTCAGTTTAATTGCTTGCATATTAAATGCATTCAATTTAATCATTTCTCTCAGCTGCTACAGGTTTCTAAACCAAACATCTGTTTGGGTACGCAAGTGATTTCATTTTCATATGGTTTTAAAACTCTAAAGGTTCAATATTGAAATTACAGTAATCTTCTTAGGCATTCTCAGAATTGTAGTGTTTAGTATTAATGTACAACTATAGTTTTGATTTTGCAGATTGCTGGTATAGACTTAGACTCCAACTGGCATGCGGGTTACCATTTTGTTAAATCCATCTATAAATATTATATATTAAAGATATTCACATATTTTATACAAAGAGAAGTTTAGAACGTACTACAGCTATAATTACCTCTGACACTCAGGGAACCTCATTTATCCAATCAGTCAAGCACCTTGTCTATCTTTTATCTATTTATTCAGCTTCATAGCATTCCTGAATGCATTTTTCTATATGTCATAGACTTGTCGGTTGTTGGTTTTAAATCATGACCAAGGAGACCATGCAAGAAGTCCAGTATACCTGTACTTGCTTGCTATTTGCACAGGTACAGAAAGTTTCAATTCCATGTAAAATTAATTTTAAATATGAATGGGTCAGCATTCTGCTGAGGACTTTACGTGTGACATCCTTCCCTGAAGCAGCCGTGCTTAACTACTGCTTAACTACTGCTTAACTACACAAAAGCAGAAGTCACTCCCTCACTGAGTGCCCAAGACCTGTTGGAACGGTTATGAACTATGCTGACTTCAGTTACCTGACTTTACTTCTCAGTTGGCCTGAGAACAGCACAACGAGTGAGTTGGGTCTTGTAACCTCTACAGTCTTTGCTAAAGGCAGACCCGAGGCATAGCTCTAACAAATCGAGCCAAACAGTTAATATTTTAAATACCCAATAGCCAAATGCACCAAACACAAAGAACCTTAGCAAACATTTACATTATGCTATAAAAATTAAACACACAGGATTTGAAGGATATTGTTAAACCTTAACTTCTTCAAATAATGCTCATAGCCACTTTCTAGAGTTTATAAAACCCACTCTTCATAATTGATGCGTCACCAAAGAGATTTTGGTCCAAAGAATGCTTAAACCTCAGAGTCTTGTTTAGTTCACTTCAGAAGGCAGAGCTGAGTTCCCACCTTCCACAGTGAATGGAGACAACAGGTCGGGTCTGTTAGACCTCCAGGGATCTAACTAAGCCAGATGTTTCCTTAGCCACAGTTCTGTCAACAAGAGCAGCCGTTTGCTCTGCTTGGCAGTGAGGAACAATGACAGAGGGCAGCTGTCTGCATTGTGATCCATCCCTCATGGCCCCAGCCTGTACCAG
This sequence comes from Hippopotamyrus pictus, assembly GCA_026781145.1. Classification (NCBI taxonomy): domain Eukaryota; kingdom Metazoa; phylum Chordata; class Actinopteri; order Osteoglossiformes; family Mormyridae; genus Hippopotamyrus; species Hippopotamyrus pictus. The sequence continues at coordinate 21,125,967 of JAODLC010000113.1, forward strand.
GGTCTTTACACAGCAAACCGCTTGTAAACACACTTCAGTTCTTTGTACTTTTTTTATGTGTCCACAAACACATCCCACACCCGATCACCTAGCTCTTAAAAGGGACGATGCCGATTAACGGGTGAATGTGGCGAGCATAGACACAGGTTTGCCGGCAGTGGACTGAGGGGAGCTAGCCTGGGACGGACAGCACTGTCTTGCTGATTTTAATCCCGCTGTACAAAAGCGCAAGGATTCCCGGGAGCTTAATAAACGAAAGTGCTCCCATAATCAGGATATTCAGAAGTGTCCTGGCGCAAAGCTTACATTGTTTACAGGATGTGTTTAGACATCTGTCACTGGGAGACAGGTTGACCCTTGCTTCACTGGAAAACAGAGTGCGGGCAACCGGGGGGGGGAGTTAATGGCATTGGTCAGACACCAGCAGGTCATGAATCACTTCCCGGTGATCACGTGTCACGTGGAAAAGAAGCAAAAAGTATCATAAGATATACAGACCTGTGAGTATCTGAAGAGAATTGCTGTTACCTCTCTCCTGGATTTTACTTTTTAAATTAACTTAGCAAATATTTTCATCCAAAGCAACATACAACTGAGAAAGCAGTATCAGACAGTCCCTGTAATAACTAGGACTAAGGGCCTTGCTCAAGGATCCAATGTTGACATCAGTCTGCTGGCTGGGGATTTGAACCAACAACCCTCTGATCACAAGCACCATGTTCATACTCACTCAGCCACACACTACCCCCACTGGCCTAAAAAGTCCTACTGGGGCTGCATCCATGCTAAATGGTTCCAGTTCATACTTCTCCAAAAGTGCAAATTCACAAAGAAAGCATGAAGTCACCCATCTGTCATACAGAGTTGCAGTTTAAACAGGAAATTGCTGACGTGAAACACCACAGCCTGAGGCTGGCTTACGGCAGAATGGAAACTCTGAAAAGGCATAGAGACATAGCGGACGTGTGGCTCATCCATCAATGTGATGACGGCACGTAAGAAAATGCATTTCAGATTCAGCCTAATAAACCAGTCCAGCACATTATCCCCAGAGTAGCTAATAGAGTCAGGTTTGTAATTACTTGACGTTTTAAATTTAAAAGCTGCACTTCCATAATTAAAGTCCCAAATAGCTGCGCTTAAGCAAAATAAAATAGTTTTGAATGCTGGATTACAACTGTAATTCCCAGTGGGCCAGATGCGAGGGGTGGGGGTTTGGTCTGCCAGGTTGTAGTCAGATTAACGACAGAAATCCCAAAGCACTGTGCTGCCCTTCGGTGCAGATTAGGGGCTGGTGTGGAGTCAACATGCTGTAATCCCCCGATTAGCTGACATAATCACCTGTAAATACACCTTTGGCATTCTGCAGTGTACAGGAGGGGGGGGGGATCTTATGGCAAAGCGCCTCCTGCTGACTCTCCCCAAGAGCCGCTCAGTGAAGGACCTCTGATCTAAGCCCGCTACGGAAAGTAAAATATCAAGACGTGAAATGACATGGTACCTTGGTGGTGATCTCTGAGGGGTCACATTACATGGGGGATGGTTGAATCATTGAAGCAGTGAATGTGACGACATGGCAGAGTCCAGCTTACAGCAACTTGCGGAAGGCAAGTGACCGCAGACAAAGCAGAGTCACATATTCCGGCCTTTAATCTTTTACATTTATTTTTTTAGCAGACATTATTTAGCAGTAAGTAATGTAAAAGCGAGGACTATGCCCTGCACAAGCTACTTCTGTTGGATATTTCGTCCCAGAAATAATTGCGATAAATTATATTGTCATTTTAACATCATTTTATGCCTGTGATTTAATAATAATATAATAGCATAATTATACAAGTACACCCTTTCAAAAGAGTAATGGACTTGACTCCTTAAGAATATGTTTGCATCAGTGTTATTATTGTTTGATTTTTGTTGACTTTTTACATTATTTTCATTTGAAATTTAGTTTTGTTTTAGGTGTGGTTCCTTTAGTTTTTATTTCAAAGATGTAAATCTATTTAGTTGTTATATTTTACTTTAGGTTTTAGTAATTTTATTTCTAGGGATAGACAGAAGGTTGCAGGATTTTGCTGACTACCAGGGCTGTCGCGATAACTGCAATACAGCAATACCACCATATTGACGAGCCAAGCTTCAGTGTGTGTGGATTGAATGTTAACCAAGATCATAATGACTTCCATACCACACGTCATGAAGGTGACTTTTAAGAGCGGCATTGTTCTACAGCGCCACCCCAGGCCTGACGTGAAAGTACAGGGTTCCCTGGTAAATTGGCGCTAGAAGTATGACCATTGTGGACTGTGGATGGTCCAGCACTGTACATTTCATGTGAAGTATGAATCAGCCCTGAGCCATACTTGCGACACAGAGAGCAGACATTCATTCTTAAGTAAACAAGAAAAAGTATTGAGGTTATGTCCATATATTGTGGGATAAGTCGATAACACAATTATTGTGACAGGCCTAGTGAGGACCAGAGAGTAGGGTCGGAGTGTCCTTGGAGTGACTGAGGTAAAGGACTCAAGATGTGTTACTCAAGAAGATGATGGGTGATAGAAATTACTCTTCCACCCACCAGATTTCAACTAACAATCTTCTGAAAACGTTCAGTGAGCTCTAACCCTATGGTTGCCACCCTTGGTCAGCTGGCTGGAGTGAGAATTTCAATTCCAGATTAGTCTGCACACGCATTTACATTTATGTAAGCGTTTTTCTATTAGTAAATAGTCTGGAGGGTTTGCAAACTACCCCAACGCCTTTGATATAGTTAATTTTAGGTTTATAATGTAACAATATAGATTTGCTATAAGATTTCTAGTCCAGTGGAACCCTGAAGCCTAAAAATGACTTTTACCCATTTTTTTGCCTATGGTAACAATGGGACTCTAGAATTTATGTCAACAAGCTCAGTATAATTTTAAGGCCACTAGTCATATATGTTGGGCATGGCTGATAAAGTGAACTAGATGGTAAATGATATGTCAAGATTTCCTATCTATACTATGACCACCTACAAAGGATCCAGATTCAAAATTTCAATATGAGCAATGTACGAACTGAAAAAAATAGAGGAATTACATTTTAGCACAATCCATACAAGTCTATCTTACAATTTTTTATGGAGAAACTTAAACTTCAGCCATTTTTTTTTTGGCTGAAGAGGGCTGAAATGATGATCAGAGCTCCCTCCTTTGGAGAGTAGCACAAACACAAGTAGACATCAAACCAAGGACTGTTTGGCTGCACATCACACTTACATAACTAGCAGAATATTCCAGAACCTGAAAAAAAATGTATGTCGTAATGAAAGCTGGGATTTTTGTCCTGGCCCATCTTCTGCTGTACTTTGGGTGCCGTGTAAGACTGACAGAATGCCAGAGCTGAAACATGGTTTCAGCTAAAAATATATCTTGTCGTAACTTATGTCACGCATTACATAATGATATAAAAGGTTTAGCTGAAAGAAACTAAAAGGAGGTATTTTTGTGAAGGGGAGGAGCGATTCCTCTACACCAGTGTTTCTTAACCCAGTCCTCAGGGAACCCCAGACAGTCCATGTTTTAGCTTCCTCTCAGCTCCCAGCGCACCTGTACCAGGTATTCGGTGTTCCTGATTGGCTGGGAGCTGGGAGGGAGCAAAAACATGCACTGTCTGGGGTTCCCCGAGGACTGGTTTAATAAACACTGCTCTATACAGAGAGCAGCCAGTCGGATATGCCTCACTGAGCAGAAACCTGGAGGGTGGAGGGCATACTCATGTGAAAATTAAGGTGCAGTTTTACCTCATTTGACCTTCTTCCACTGCATCACTTACGTGTATAGTTTGAAAACAAATGAACACTGACATCAATTGGGGTATGTACTTAACATGACTCCCAATTAAGAAATCCAGATGCCATAATTAATAGTGTTAAAATAGTCCAATTTCATGATTATATGTGCAAGTACGATTAGCACATCTCATTTATTGTATCAACTAACAAAAAGGAGCTATATCCCGTAGAAAATCTTACTGGTCACAATTTGACTACAATGGCTCCCTCTAGTGGTAGTAACCAATAGTAGCAGAAACGGCAGCTATAGCGAGCTCAGTTTATTCAATCAGTAAAGGGCTTTTATTGTAGCAAATTATGTGCAAATGTGTGGAGAGTTGCGATGTGTAAAAGAATATGTAAATCTGTACTGAGATTTGCGAATGTATACAGGAATCTGTAAATGTGTATTCAGAATCCGTCGCAAGTGCATAGACAAATCTACAAATACATATGTAAGTATTAATGGATAAAAAAAGTCCAGGTATTTGCTCCAAGTGCTATAAATACAGACAAGTCATCAGTTACAACTCAGGCAGACTTCTCAACTGGCTGCCTTTTAACACGATTTTTGCTACACTTCTCCCTAGAGAGATTTGCAAATGTGTGATTTGTGTACCTGTATATCAATCGAGATTTGCAAGGACATTTATATTTGTACATGTGTAGATAGATCTGTAAATGCGGGCCCAGATCGCAAAGACAAATCTGCAGATGCCTACATAGGTATCAATAGATAAAACAAGTTTAAGTGTTTTGTTCCAATCACTGTAAATACAGTTGAGACAAGCAGGCAAAGTAAAATTAAGGTGCATTTTTACCTCATTTGACCTTCTTCCACTGCATCACTTACGTGTATATTGTGCTAGTCTTATACTCAGATTTCACGATTATATGTGCAGGTGCAATTAGTAGTACACCTCATTTATCGTACCAACTAAAAAAGGAGCCAGGTTGCACAGGAAAACTTACAGCTCAATTTGACTACAATGGCTCCCTCTAGTGGCAGTATCTAGTAGTAGCAGAAATGGCAGCTATAACAAGGTTGGATTATTCAATCGGTTAAGTAGTTTAGCGTAGGACCTGCTTCTACTACACAAAAAGAGCACAAAGGAAACAGTATCAGTTTTCAGAGCTGACGCGTCTGAACTTTTAATTATCCAGTTAGGACTTCATAGCCAATTTCAGTCTTTTCCACCAAAAATAAATTTAGAGCTATTTAGGCATTTAATTCCAATGACACATTAAAAAAAAAACCTTGTACAATTGTGTTGGTTTTCACAATTAAAGCATTTCAATGGAATGCACTAAAAATATGGCTTAGTGTCATGACACGTGCCTTTAGCCCACAGTGCAAGAAAGGTGCGTTTTTACTGGAAGTTAATGTGTTTGTGCTCTAGGAAGCCCCCACGTTTACTGTACAGTACATTATAAATTATTACGACATACCTTTTTTTTTTTTTTTTAAATTATGACCGTTATAAGTCCAAACATATTAACATGTTGTTAATTTGGTTTCAAAGCAGATTCAGAACACGAGATTAAGATCACATTACAACTCAATTACAAAACTTTTACAAAAAGGAAAACAAAACAAACGGAAAAATCCAATAATAAATCAACCGTATTTTTATATGTATATAAAAGAAAGCAAGCTTAAATAAATATGACACAAACACAAAAAAAAAAACAAATATGAAGACAAAAAGAAACTTAACTTTGGGCAACATTACAGGGGATTAGCTAAGGGGGTTCTTTCAGTACAGTATATTAGCAAAGTGAATTTTCAACTTGAATGTATCAGTCTTGCGTAAAGGCTGTAGACCTCCAATGAAATATATTAAACCGAATGTAAATCAGACCACATGTTCCGCTCTAAGCCCAGCCCTAATGTAGCACTCAGGCAGATGCTTCAGGAAACCCTGTATTCACCTGTTGCCTTTCATGGCTTACGATGACATTAAAGCAGGCGTCAAGCATCCTGGGAGCAAAGGGGCCCATGCACAGTAATACTGTCATCAGCACAGCAGATCTGGAAGACACTGGTAAGAGCCCCATATGTAGCCAATGGGACCAGAGCATAGCTGACACTAAGAGCCCTGGCTGAGAAGTAGTGTGGCGCCAGGGCAGCGCTACACACGTTTTTATACATGCAGAGAAAAGCTATATTCTGCTATACCCTGTTTGACCACTGGGTGGCAGGATATTAAACTGACTGTCCACAATCTTTCGATCAGCAGTCCTTACATCTGCCATGTATACTCACATGGTAGAGTATGGGAAGCAAACGGATCACATGCTAAACATAACGTACACTTTGATCCGTTATTCAAAATTAGTGTTCGATTAACAGAAGTTTAACCTCTAATTGACTCATCAGTGCTTTTTGTTAACCTCAGACTGTGACTCTGTTTATGAACACGTCTTTCTCCTGATGTACTCTCTTAGTAACTGCCACTGATATATTTTTCCTGAATGTGCATTTTTAATCTGTACATCTTTGGGCATGCTAGCATACTCCACGAATCGACGGTCTATGAAATTTTGTTTATCTCCCTTTCATAAAGAGGCACACAACCAGCTATACATATCATCAGTTCAGCAGATAAATCATTCGTATTATTCCCCTTTTCTTTTGAGAAGAGCCACGTGTTTTTTTTTTTTTTTTCCGTCACAATAATTTTTTTTTTTTTTCCGAAGAAGCACAGAGAAATCAGAGTTGCTGCAGGACTACGGTATCACGGCCGTTCACGAGTTTCGATTCCTCGCATCCTTTTCGGAGTCCGCGGCATCAGGGTCCACGCGTGCTCAGTCCGTTCCTCCCAAGTTATCCATCGGCAGCTGGTGCCTCTCAGGTCAGAGGTCAACAGCAAGGGCGCAAGGCGCTCATGATCAGCCTCCCTTTTCTAACTCCAACCTGTTTATGTCCCAGGCTGCTTGAAGACCTGGAGCAACTTCTCCTCTACAAATTTAAAC
>JAODLC010000113.1:21138184-21155848 GCA_026781145.1 Hippopotamyrus pictus
GGGGTGCTCGGGGGCCGTGTGCCGCAGGATCTCCTTCAGCAGCAGGGGGTACTTGGTCAGCCTCTGGTGTGGCTTCACTACCATGTCAGTCAGCTTCAGTCGGTTACACTGCTTGTGCGTCTCGGCCCACTGTGAGGGACAGGGGGCTGGGGGTCAACATCTGGACAGAACACACCCCCAAAACGCCCCCAAAAGAACCACCAGAAACATGAACCACTGCAAAGTCCTGACAGGATTAAATTTGAGTGTGTTCCATGCCCTAACGTCCAGAGTTACGTGGTGTGCCATCATTTGCTAATATGAAATGTTTGTTTTTGTTATGTTTTATTTTATATTGAGAAGACAGGTAGCAGTATTTCCTCTGTCACTACTTCCCTTAAATTTTAGATAATTGTATATAAATGTTCATTTCCATTACGTAAATTGTCTTTAGTGCCCCAACATCATGCCTGTCGAATGCTGTGGGTTTGAGAGGATCGTCATTTCGTCTTGCTGCGTACCGTACATGGCCGGGACCACAAAGCTTTGCCGGGGGGGCCAAGGGCGCTGGGCCGAGCGGGCGGGCTGGAGGACTCACCATCACGTACATCCTGAAGGGCTCGTTGTCCCTCAGCAGGCTCTTCATGTACTCCATGCAGGCCTCCTCCTCCATGCAGTACTGGATGTAGGGCTTGAATCGGACGTCGATCTGCACATTTGAAACGGGGCACAAGCGGGTCACATCCAGCCACGGGGGACTGAGACCGCAAGTCGCAGAGGAGATTCATCTCAAACCTAGCTGTGTCAGTCCAAACTGGGGATTTTTAACCAGTATAGGTACAGGCACCTCAAATCCCACCATACTATGCAAACTAACTATTGAATACAGCCCCCCAGGTTACAAACGAGTGTCGTTCCCCAAGTCTGTCATTAAGCCGAATTCGGAGGCAAGTCTGAAAAATGATAATACAGCATATAATTACGCAGTAATAATACAAGTAACTACATACGGTAACTGTACATCGAGCCGAGGAACCAGTGAAGCTGTCCAATGTTTTGCAAAGAGCATACGTTCGTTATTACGAATCATTGTATTTAAGCCGAATTCTCAATATAACAGGCTCTGCAGCAGTCTGTTCATTAGCACGAGCTGTCTGTAAGTCGGACGTTCTTAAACCTGGGGCTACCCGCACACATTATTTGGGGCGGCACAGTGGCTCGTATTCCCAAGGCTGGGGGCTCAAACGCCACCCCCAGCTTTGTGCAGTACTCCTTGTGTCATTCCTGCTTGATCTTGTAATTTAACAACATGAATTAATGTGAGCTGGTATTTTCAAATTGGCCATATTGTGCTATTTTGTGCTTGTGCCACGAATTAGAATTGACATTTCTTTTTATTTAGCAGAGACATTTCTGGGATTTGAACTGGTAACCATCTGAACATAGACAGAGTGTCCTAACCACACACCCACCCCATCCAGGGTGTACTCTAGGCTACCTGGGATATGCTACAGGCTCCTGGAGAACAAACTAGATAAGCAGTGGGAAGATGCATGTAAATATATATATTCTACAAAGCATGTTCTAAGACAGGGGTGGGTAATCTTACCCGCAAAGGGCCGGTGTAAATGCAGGTTTTCAGGATAACCTGTAGGTCAGCTGTTCAAACCCAGGTGTGAGGATTCTTCAGCCAATCAGTCATCTAATTACTAATCTAATTAGGGAGTTTCAGCGAAAACCCGCGTACACACCGGCCCTTTGCGGATAAGATTGGCCACCCCAGTCCTATGAGATGGAGCACACACACACACACAGACACAGACACACACACAGACACACACACAGACACACACACAGACACACACACAGACACACGCGTGCGCTGCTTACGGTGCGAAAGCCCTCCTCCAGGTGTGCGGGGTCCAGCAGCGAGCGGGCCTGACGAGCCTTTTCCACGGCGGGCAGCATGACCTCGGCCCACAGCGCTGTGTGCAGCCGCACGATGTCCTGGATGTTGCTGAAGAGGCGTATGGGGTCCACCTCCTGGAGGAGTTTGCTGTCCTGAAGGTTCAGCAGACAGCAGTAGAAAAGCTGCGTGGGGGAGATGGGAATTAAGAGCTGGAGAAGAAGCCAAGAACATCAGCTGGTGTTTCCATAAAAGGAGAGAAAATGTCCTTGTATCTAGGGACCGGCAGGTAAGTGCTCTGAATGGCCCAAAATGCTTCAGATTCAACAAATTTCTCAGGCAAGAAAAAATAAAAATATTTTTTTTTCCATGACAAAAGGATTTTTCTTATTTTGCCAACCAATGGCTTGTGGTTTGTTTAGAAACTCCACTAAAATCATCCACCGAAATGTAATGATTCGCCAAAAAATACTAGTCAATATCACCCACAATTTTCTCAGAGAAGCCTACAAAAAAATCTCACTAAACTAGGTAGCAAAATAAACTTAGGAACCAAAGATTTTCAGGAGATTTGTAGTGAAATCCCATAATGGAAACCCACTATGGAAATGAAAGTGACGTCCCCGCTCATCAGGTTAGGGGGCACCGCAACAGCCATCTCTCCACAACCATCAAAGATAATGACCTTATTTGGTATTAAAACCTAAGTTAAGTCACCCCTTTTGAGGGCACATGCACACGCTGTAAGGCCGACTTGGAGATGCTCACATCGGTGATGACCCCCAGCTTCTTGATGTAGGTGGCCTCGGTCTGCAGCAGCTCCCAGATCGCCTCCTGCTGGTGGACTTGCCGCGTGCTCAGCGACTGCGAAAGATGAGGCAGACACGTGCGCGGGGCGTCACACACACACCTGTGCCACCCTGCGTCTTTTTTGCAGCTGTGATTTTGTTAGGCTCAGTGTAGCATGCATAAAAAAAATAAATTATACGGGATCATGAGTCAACGCACTGGACTGATTTTGGCTCTATAAAGGAGAGGAAAGAGACGCGTAAAAAGCTTGACGACAATGTTCAGCTGCCATTACTACAGATACGGCACCTTTAATAGAGGCATCGCCTGACTGGGCGAGAACCCATTAGGCAGGATGCTCGCGATTTTACTCAAGACCACATGAACCCAGGCGAAGGCTGTAAACACGCTGAAGCGTTTGTGGTCTTCGGGGGGGGGGGGGGTTTGTGGTTGGACCCTTTGGACTGCCAGCCTTTACTGCAGGCCAAGTGCTGCTCATACTTGTGGCTGCTGGAATATAAGGAATGGGGGGGCACTGGAGTGTAGAACGCTGATGAGATTCCTGGGAGTTGGGTTGGGAATGATGTGTTCAGGCCTGTGCGCACATTATGGTTCTGCGTGTAGGTGTGCTGCTGGAGGGGGGGTGGGTTGGGGGGGTCGGGGGTGTCTCCATACCTCCACACGGTTATCCAGCAACTGTTGCCAGCTGTCCTCCAAGGAGAGGTTGATCTCCCATTCCTCCTCCCAAGAGTCCTTGGGAAAGGAGAGCTGGTGGGGCACCTTGGGCAGGCCGAACAGTGTGTAGGAGTGCAGCTTGTTCTGTAGCTGCTCCACTCGGTCCACCTCCTGATGGGGGGGGGGGGGGGGACATGTCATGAGCTGTAGCCCCGAATAAACCCCGATATTTGTCCAGCTCAGCTCAGATGTTTTAACAACCAGTCTCTCTGTTTGAGAATTCCATACATCACACTGGTCCTAGTCCAGGCCTGTATTTCCTGAAATGATTCCCCAAAGAATTCAATATGATGAACCTGAGATAGACTAGGTCTCTGGACTAAGCGGCCGATGTCTTAAGATCCCAGTGAAGCCCCTAGGGCTTAAAACCACCCCACAGTGAGAGCTCTGAATTCCGGACAAACGCTGCCAGTCGTTGACTTTCTCTTCTCAACTGAGCAGGATTTACAGATGACCTAAAAATCCCTTTATACATTGGTATGTTCTTACTTATGGGTCTGAAACACTTCCAAAAACCAAAGAAAAAGCATGCAACACAGTATCTTTGGGTGAAATAACTGACCACCAGACCGGAACCCAGTTCACTAAATGTAATCCCCAGTGTAATCCTCGAAAAGCATTCAGCTGCTAACGAACTTGAAGGAAATGATCTCAAAGCAGGAAGCGGGCCAGCTATGACCCCCCTGAACCCTGTGAGTGACTGAAAATCAGCTGAGGTCCTCAAGATAGGTCATTAGATAAACAGACTTCACTCACCTTGCCAATTGTATTCGTGCCTGTGCCGGAGCTGAAGAAGACACTGAATCGACTGGGGGCCCGGTTTTTTCGGCTCTCCTGGTTCAGGGAGGGGGTGCCGACGACGGGCAGCTGGGGCCCAGCGTCCGAGTACGGAATGCTGGCATCACCCAGGAAGGCTGGCAAGTTCTTCCTGGGCCGAGCTTGACCCTGAAGTGGCTGAGGGAAGGAAGGAAGGGGTTAACAGGTTTAACATGACATCAGTGAGAACAGGACTGGTCGCAATCAGATGGGTCTGTCAGTAGGGGGCGAACACAGGGGAAGGAAGAGAGCATTCCGGAGCATACGAAAATGACATCAATAGGACAATAGGAGCAGGAGACGGCACCCCCTGAGCGGCGGTCCTGACCTTGAGAGATGGTAGGACAGACAAAAAGGAAATGGAGTCCATTTCTTAAAGTGACGGGACATTTACTGCTCGAGTACACTTGCATGAGCCCAAAAAACAGGAGCAAAGACAGGAAACCCGGATGTGATCCTTAAGAAAGATGCTATATGAGTAACGCAGGAGAAGGACATGGAACAGAGAAGGAAATAAAATACAGGAGTTCCAGAATGAAAAAGATAGTTGCAGAATGAGTTGGGGGTTTGGGTAGGGGTGGTGACAGCTCCCAAGTGAAGAATGACTTCATTAGGAAGACTAACAAGGAAAAGGAATGTAAGGGGAGACACAGAGATGAGACATCCATTACATCATCTATTACGCCTTCTCACCAATACAAACCAACACTCTCCCATTGTCCTATGTACATTGTTCCTCCATTACAAACTTACAGAAACACAAAATTTTCCAGTGCTGATAAAGCACAATCTTTTGATCTAAAAATTATGGTTCAGGCATCAATTTCAGATTCATTTGTTCTGAGAAATATCCGGACACCGGCACCCACCTGAATAAGGAAATAGAGTATTATGATGTGTAAGTTAGGAGTTCTGTTTGTCTGCAATATTTGGGTCATAGAGTGAAAATGCAGCAAGAGAATCATTACAACGGAAAGGTCTACAGTCAGGGACTCAGGAACAAGGACGTGCTAAAGGCTGTCTTCATTTTACATCTTTGCAATCTACTCCCAAAACAACATGGGGGGGGGGGGATTTCCAGACAGCATTGTTGCATTGCAAGATCACCACAGTCACCTCCACAAACACGATTCCTGAAAATGGCACCTTTACCTGAAAGGACCTTGACCTGAAAACAGCACATGTTACCAGCAGTGGCATGAGCAGGTTCTTATCGTGTGTAAGCGATGATAGCTCAGCTTGAAGTGAGGTCGGCTGCTGGGACAGCACAGAGGCCGAAGGGGAACCGAACGCACTGCTAATGCCCAGTGGGATGTATGCTCTCGACCCACTCTCTGCACCCTGGGGCTCCGAGGTAAAGCACCCTCTGCAGAGCTGTGAACCGGTTTTTTGGAAGAAACACAATGAAGTCAAGAGGGCAACACATTCATTAGCTGCCCTACTTCTCATAACCTACAGCCCTTTTGATATTTAGAAAATCTAATAAAAGGCCTACTGATAAGTAAGACTAAGGCACAGCTATGCTAAGACAAAAACAAGCTCCAAAAAACAAACGAAAAAGACAAATTCCTTCCACCTTCTGGGGATCCACCACCCATCTGACTTAAAGAGAGAAAGGCTGGGGGCTTCATTGTGTCCTTACGAGACAAGTGTCCTTATAAAAGTTTGCAGTTTTTATTTCTGCAGTCTCCTGGTTCAGCTGGCCAGCCCCCTTCTGCAAGAGCACAGACTAACTAATTCAGTCTCAGGAATCCTGGACTGTGAGATAAGCTTGCAGGTGTCCGTTTGGGGACAGGAAGGACTCTGGAAGCCCGAGCTGTTGACAATGGGCAATTTCCTGCAGCATTACTCAAAACGTGCCGCCTGAGTCCTGATTAGCTTGTAGGGAATACCCGTTTCTTGAATGCTGAATTAGGCAGACATTATGCGGAGAGTATGCTCCAACCAGCGAACCATGGAAACTCACTGGTGCAAAAGGAAGAGTAACCAGCAAAATGCAGAGCGAAAGCAGAATATTTATGAAATAGCATTTTCCAAATTCAATCATTATGCTAAAGCTGTTACCCTATAGTCCATTGTGGCTTTATGAGTATTGATTGGTAAATTTCATAAAATAAGATGAGAGGAGGGAGTAAGTCAGCTGTACTCACCATAGAAGCCAAAGGGATGTTGAAAGCCGCAAAGACCATCGTAATTCTCCAGCTCAGCTTGCGGCGGACCCAGCTGTTGTAGACTGGGATCCACTCTCAAAAACAGGCGCAAACTCACTCTCTCACTACCCAGGCTTCAGCAGAATGGATATCCCAATAAACAGGATGGAAGAAGTGCCGTAATACTCTCGACCAATGAGGAGCAAGATATCTTGGACCAGCGAACCACATCCAGGGGCCTGGTAGCACGTCCTTAACTCCTTTCTGTCTCCCTGGTACGCGTGCATCAATTACCCCGTACTGCGAGATGTCCAACTGAGCCTTGCATGCCCGCATTGCCAAGAGGGACTGTCATAGTGTCATAGCAACAGGCAGATCCTGCCCATTGTGACAGCAGGAAAGAGGAGGCGGGGCTGAGGGCGTACCATCCACAAACAGGAGGCGGGGCCAGGGCAACAGTGCACTCCGGAGACATTCTGGTGCTACACAAGCCAAATGTTTGCTTGACGTGAAGTCTTTTGTCCCTCCCCGCCGTTCTGTTTCCTTGACCTGACATCACCCTCCCCTTTCCTTTGATTTTAAGAGCTTCATTTCCCTATGAAGCCGTTGGACTTTCCCCATCTTTTCCACTGAGTTGGTTACCCCCCCTGCACCCGCCCTATGTATTGATATGGAAGGCTGTGATACCAAAAGATACAAAACGCAAAAAAGTCTGCGCGTACACACACACACACACACACACACACACACACACACATACTTTTGCCCATGAAACTGAGGCAAAACAGCAACAGACCAAACATCAGGCAACAGATCAGACAGATCAGCATCTTCAGCACTGTGCGCCCGTCTTCATCACGCCATTCACCTTTTCCAGTGAACGACATTTCACTACTCTGATGAAGATTCAGGGCATCCCAAAGTTCCCCAAGTCAGTTGGGGCTGGCTGTACAAAGCCAGGAAGGGACTGGACCAGCCAGACTTCCTCCTGGCGCTAATCTCCCTCCAGCCAGTGCTGACGGACAGGCTCCAAAAGCCAGCGTCGCTAAAGCCATTTTACGGTCCAATAACAGGAAGGGTCAAACGTCAGACAGTCTGAAAGTTCCACATTGCCACACACACATAAAAAGGAAAAAAAATTATATTAAAACTCACTAATTCTTGAAACCCTGCAGTCCAGACTATAAACATCTGCCCTGGGTGTAAATGAGCACAACTGTACCCTTTAACTCCTACAATTTCTGCTTTTTTGCTATCAGTACTAGCTACATGTAGATTACAGCACAAGTGCATCCTTTCGGAGTCCAACACCAGGGGTTCTTTTATATGCCCTTAAACTTAACGCGACCTGAACTCCATTGTGCATCAGACTTTATAAAGCACTGAAGGCTTCTGTCTGTGTAGCTTGAATTATTTCATCGCTTAGGCAATTACAGAAGAGCAGCCCGCGGTGTCACACTGGGTTATTTAGGAATTAAGACGGCCAGTTAATCCAACATTTAGATAAATGGTGGGAACAAGGTGTTGCGATAAACTCAGACTCTCTCAATCCCAACACAAATCACACACACATTGGAGCCATGGTACACCAGAAAGAACCAGCACGCTTCATGAATCCCACTGGTAAACAAGGCTGCTGGACAATTAAAATCAGCGGAACAAATCAGTCAAGGGAGCAACTGTGCCGACGTCCACATTAGCCACTGAAGTATAGGTGGAGGAACAAAGGAGTATTCAAAACACTGGAGATCGGCGTGCTTGATAAATCAGCGACGGGACAAAAGCAGCCGGGAGGCACTTTGCAGGCCTGATTGAGATTATTCTCCGCGGCATCAGAGAAACATCATGGTAAGTTCCTACACACACATGCTCGATATAGACTTTCCATTTCGCGTAGGCTGGCCTTATCGCTCCGCTTTCACTTACCGCAGCATGCATTATCTCCGGCGGAACTTGGAAACACTCGCAAAAAGGGAAACTGGGTTTCAAATCCAACTCAAGTGGCATTAAGGGGTCTCCTATAGCGATGAAAGGGGCAAAAATTCTGCCCTCAACACAATCGAATCATGCTGTGAAAAGGCAGTTCTGCATCTCTGATATTAAAAAGACGGCTTACAAGACAGATTAAATTTATTTGAAATGTAAAAGAACAAAGCCAAAGGTCTGGAGAAAAAAAGAAAACTTGGCAGTGGCAGAAGCCGCTGAACCACAGTGGAACTTCTCCACTGTTTGAGAATATGCGTCCTGCATTCAGAAGCAAAGGCCTCCCTCTCCAAAGCAGCCCCCGCCCAATGGCCATCCCCAGGGCTCCCCCTTACCTGGTACTGCGTGGGGACAGGGCCCTTCTGGGGGCTTCCCTCACCATCAAGGTTATTGTCAGGAGCCAAATGCAGGACGTCCCAGCTGTGCCAGGATGACAGGTGCCCGAAACGTACCATGTTCCCCCACGACCCTCCTACCTCTGCAGCCGTGTAAAGATTCACCCCAAGATCTGGAAACACGGCAGTTTCCCTGGGGGGGGGGGAGACAGTCTCAACTGGGCAAACAGATCAGCAGACTTGAGATGTGGGGACAATCAATCGGCTAGTAGGTGTGTAAGTAGATGTTCTTTGGCCTTAAGGCTGCTCACGCCCATCACTGGGGGGAGGGGGGCATCAATCTCCGCCCCCAACCACAACTCAGAGCACTCAGTGTGTACCAAAGGCTGCTTCCTATATAATTATGCTGTTTACCAAGAATCAGAGTAGGATCTAACCGTGTACCACTCGACATAAGAACATCTGACAGCACGGCGTCAAGAGACGGCCTGCGAATTTTAAAGAAAAAGCAACACACTCATTTACATCCTCTCACCCACATGATTTAACAAATGAACATAGGTGGTCTTACACAGACCCTGAGAGACAGAGTCCTCAGCAATCTTCAGTTCTTATTAAAAAATGAACCTGCAATAAGAAAATAAAACCTGCTTTGCACGGAACTTTGTAGTCGGTTTATCGGATTTCTCTTGGAAGTTGGACCTACTGTATTTCTATAGATTATAATGCCCTGTAAGATCCAGCAATGCTATTTCCATTACTCAGGTAGCATGTGACTAGTATCGGAAGGAACAAAGTCCCCCAAAATGATGAAAAGCAGTCCTGTCACACAGACCCATCTCCACCATTGTACTGTCTAGCATCAATGGGTATTGTTGATTTGGTTCCATTGTGTGCCCGTTAGGTGTCGACAGCCAGAAACTAATTAGGGGCTAACTGTGTCAGGCTAATTAACTTACAGGCATCTCAACTTGTCAATAAGACCCATTGTCTGGAACAGCTGGGGACAATTCACAGTGAGTGAGCTGATCTTTGTCCAGATAAGAGAAGATTAATGTCATCTGTCTGTGTATCTCCCCCGAATGTCGGGCCTGATTGGGACTCATCACCATTTTGTAACAAAGGACCAGACTAGGGGAACATAAGGAGCTCCCGGTCAGGCTCAGCCTACGGTTCTGACCCTGTGCCTTAAGGACACGGGGCATGACAGAATGACGGCTTTCAGCATCCACTCATCAGTACTGCTTCCAAATATGACACTGAAATAATCCCAAGTCAACAATTTCAATAAATGTGCTCCAGCATAGCCTGGCTGCAATGACATCAGCGGGCAGCATGGCGGTTAAGAACAGACACCGCCCTCTATAGGAAGGGAGGCCTCACAGGCATAATACAAGCTGAATTGGACAAGGCTATTCGGCCCCTAGGGTGTTTGCTCAGTCTACTTTGATCCACCAGCTTTATATTCCCTGACAGGCTGATGGTGCTCTTTATGTAAGAGCCATGGGCTGTTCATTTGCATGAGGCCGGGAAACGGCGTAATTAGCTTCCTGGGAAGCATCATAAATGTCATGGGATTGTCACACCAGTTGTTCAACTTCATGACACAAGATACTGGTTGGAACAGGATTATAAGAAGCTGCATGGCACAAAAGCCTCGATATCCAGGCGTGATCTATCGCAATGAACAGGGCAAAGTGCCGCAGGGCTGAACAGAGTCCTGTTTATCGCTGAAGATAACAGACATCACTTAAGGCAAAAAGGGAAGCTTGCCTTGTCTTGCACAAGGAGGCCAATGATATGTGAAAAGAAACTATTCATGATATCCTGTCCGTAAAATTCAGACACTCCCAACTAATCCATTTGATGATAAAATAAAAATGAAATCAAAGGTAGAGAGATACTTAACCTAAAATCACGCAGCTGTTTAAACACTTACATTCGTTACTTGTGTCAGTTTAGCAAATTAAATCCTTAACTATGACACTTATGCCGCATGCATGCTACTCAAATCTTGCTACAAAGCTCAGGGACACCATGCAGATGTCACAGAAAATGGCAGCTTTGCACTACAGATACGGATATCGATACCCACATAACTGAGGCCCTATCTTCCGGCGTGTGCGCTGCACATTCTCGTACCTTCGTCTGGGTTGTACGAGCCCCCCCTATGCTGCCGGGGCTGTCAGGTGGGAAGATCAGGCCCGTGGACTCGAAGCACCTCACGCGGGCTGCCACCAACCCTCGACCCGCAGCGCTGGCCAGCTGGGGCTGCGCCTGCCCCAGGTCTGTCAGGCTGCTGTAGTGGGTCAGGATCCCGGCTTGGTAGGAGGGCAGCACAGACGGGCTGCTGGAGACCTCCCACGTCCGATGGCGGAAGTTGAGCATTTTGCGTAGCGCCCCAGTGCCCCTGGCACGCGGTAGGACTTCACAGGGCTGAACCCGGAATGTTCCGCAGGCGCTTGCAGGAGGAGGGATTTGTGGATTTTTACGGGTAGGAAATGTAGTCCAGTCCTTCGTACATGGAGTCTTTCCAGGGATCTGGCATGCAACCAGGCTGATCTGGATCAGAGCTCTCAGAGGAGGTCCAGTCACATCAGTGATCTGGGGGTCTGGCTCTTTTGGACTGCTTGGGTGGGGGGAGTCTGTTAAACCTACAGTGACCCAGTTCTGCTGATCTGTAGCTGTGTTTCAAATGTACATCACACAAGACACAAAAATATTTATTATTATTATTTTTTTTTTAAAGAGGTGGATTTCTCAATAAATAAATAAATAAAATAAATAAATAATAATAATAATAATAATAAATCCCCCCTCCCAGAAGCTTCCTCAGGGTTTCCCGGTTTCCCTTGCTGACTGTCCTTTGTGACAACAGGCTGGCAGTAAACCAGTGAGCAATCTTCCAAAGTCAGGCTCTTGCCTCTTCCTGACTTCTTTTCTGGATATTTAAAATTCAACCCACTTTCGGTTTCGATATGAAGACGACTTGCGACATTCGGATAACGGTAATATCCCGATGACACGTGGGGAAAGCACCCAAAGGCCGACCCGTCGTACAGTAGAATAAGAGAACCAGTTTCCGTACAGTGATGACAAGGGATTGTCCTCTTTCCCCGTTTCTGATGCTAACCCTCCCTTAGCGCCCGGTCACCTCGCCTCCAGTGGCACCCAGAGCTGTCATCACAAAGACCTGTCCAAGTGGCTGTCGGAAAGTCCTCCCTGGTCCGTCAGCACCATGCCGAGCCGCCAGCTCCCGTCTCCAACCTCCGTCGGTACGCCGCGATCGCACGGATCTATAGACCTTTGCCCACCTTGCCCGTTCTTCCTCTTGAGCCCGCCGGGAGCAAAGAGCAGCAGTGGCGGTGGACCTCCTCCTACACCTCCACCCCCCCCACCCCCCCCCATAACTTTCACTTTCCCCGCTGTGCACCTGCCACCTTCCTGATGTCCCCCCTTATCTCTGCCGGCTTCCTTTAATCAGCTGCCGCCACGTATAAAGCTCTCTGTGGGAACAGTACTGACACACTGCTTCCCCAGCCTAGAAGGTTATTTACCCCTTTAGTCCCCGCCCCCCCCACCAATTTACAGCTTTGCAGCCCCCGCTGCCAGGGCCAATTGACCACTTCCTCCAACTGCCAAAAACCATCTACTACAGTGCCTCTCAACTAAGTTCCTGGGGACCACCAGAGTCTCCATATTTTTCCTCCCTCCCAGCTCCTAACCAATCAAGAACACCAAATACTTGGTACAGGTCTTCTGATTGGCTGGGTGTTGAGAGGGAGCAAAGATGTGGACTGTCTGGGGGTCCCTGAGAACAGGACTGGGAAACACTACCTTACTACATTGAATCTTAAAATCTGTATGTTTGAAAAGTCACCTTTCACTCCTCAAAATGTACCTCAGATACCCCTGATCAACAACTGGTCTAGGTATGCAGTGCCAGGGTAGGGAATAACAAATGGCCCGGGACAGCCCCCAGGGAAAAAGTGCTGACACGCATTTGAAGGAGAGTTAAAAAAAAAAAAAAAACACGTAACTGTGCACACAAAACACTGGCTATCGAAAGCAGCAGTCCAGGACTTTGCCCCCAGCACGGAGCAGGTTGCCGTCCCAACATCAGTGAGCGCGCCTGCTAAATCCTGGCCAGAAACGGCACCAAAACGAAAATCTGTGAAAAAGGGAGGAATGCCAGAATGGCACAGTAACAACAGCTGCAACAGGTTTCAACATTTGGGGTGGATTTCTGACGTGACGAATCGAGACGGAACCCACACAAAACCACAAACAACACCATACGCCATCCGGCATCTGCCTGCTGACCTGCAGCAATAAAGGCTTAAATGTTTTTTTCTTGTAATTGTGTCTAGTCAATGAGTCACTGAATCCAGCTCCTGGGAACTCTGACTTACAGGACTAATGACTCCGCAACACTCCAGCTTAATCTGGAAGCTATAAATTTACTCCAGAGATGCTTTTGAGAGCTTGCACCCTCATGGCCTGCCCTGCAGCTACCTGCTATATGACCCGCTTGACCACTAAGAGACCTTCCTACTCAGTCTCGGAGAGGGAGAGTCACATGGCAGCTGTTGACGACCCAGCCCTCTGCGGGTTCTGACTCAAATGGGCAGGCCGATCCACAACCTGTCTGTGCCCTGCCGCATTGTGCTAATGCAAATGTTTTTTGTAATCTTGTCTGTAAGCCCGTCTCTTTGATTGTGTACGTCTGTCTGTCTTTAAGCCAGCATCTTTGATTGTGTATGTCTGTCTGTGTCTGTAAGTTTGTCTCATCGCGTATGTCCATTTCTGTCTGTAAGCCTGTATCTTTCATTACCTGTTTATCAGTCTGTAAGGCTGTCTCAGTGTTTGCCTGCCTGCCTAAGAAGGCATTCCCCAGTACAGCTGTGGACTGGCCTGTCTGGCAGGCACCATGTAGCGCAAAAAAAAAAACACACACATATAAAACTTAAATATTTCATATTGAACATCTCTTTCAGCCTGTTGGCCTCTGCTTGTTGATATCTCTTAAGACAGAAAGGTTATACACAGGACGCACGATTGAACCCAAAAGACCATGCAGTATGCAGACAGCCAGTCATTTCAATCGCGGAGCTGCCCTCTGCTGGTTAGAATCAGCTCTGCAGCCGGACCCTCACTGACGAGAGGTCAGTGAGGCGCAGCTTATTTTGTGCAGAGCATTTCCAGAGTTTTCGAGCATACAGTGAGGTGTGTGTGTGTGAGCCAAAAGCAGAGGGACAAAAAAGGGTGAGTGAAGTAAGTGAAGAAGAAAAGGGAAAGAGTGAAGGAATAAATAATGATTGATACTGACCAGCAGGTCGATGGCCTCATGGCGTCCCAGGGAGCCGTGTTCCACCCTCTCGCTGCCGGGGGTGAGGATATAGGGGCTCACAGACGGCTTCATGATGGGCAGGCTGAGGGAACGCAGGTCCTTCACTCCCTGTTCCACCTTCAGCTCCTCGCCTGGCCGTGCTGAGGGAGGGGGACAATGGGCATGGGGGCGGTCAGGAATAAAGCCCCCAAAAACGGGCTGAAAACGAGCTGAAAGATGCTTCCGGGATCGCAGGCTGCTGCCATGTGCATTTGCCATGAGTCCTGTGGACGGCATGACTCAGCGAGAGATCATTTACATACATATTCAAAGCACAGCCCCGAAACGGGGCATGTTACATGGAAGGACGCATTCCCCTTATGCTTCTGAATCACTGGCCTGGGGTGTAATGTACCAGAATATCATGTTACATCACCCCTCCCTCCCCCCATATCAGCTTCTTAAATCACACTTTCCGGGCACAGCTGTGCTTGTGTGCTGGTAACTGGTAACAGCTCTGAAGGGGGGAGGGTCTCTGATTTAATGTTTTGGCGAGATGCTTCATCACCCCCCGTTGCAAAATAAAGCTTAAGACTGGATGAAAAGATACAGAAAGCCAAGGAATAGGGGTGAAGGAACCAAAGGGGAAGTGTACCCCCCAATATTTGGCTTCATTACCTCCCCCCCTAAAAAATACACTATTACATTTAATGAAAGTTGAGTCTACCCCCCCCCCCGGGTAAGAAACTCTTGAAGTCCTTACCTTTCACCTTTAGGTAGTGTCCTCCAAATCGGTATGCCTCAAAGCTCAGCGAGAGGGGGGTGTTGGACTGGTCCAGAAACAGGTCCACGCGGGACAACTCGATCCCCTTCCGCTCGAAAACGGGCCCCAGCACCTCCCTACCAAGCGAGGTAGCGTTCCGTTAACCCAAAGTTGCCACCCCACACCATCCAGTGCCGCTTTTATGATCTGGGTCAAACCGGTTCTCTAAGCTCAAGGCGCCGAATTGTGCTACGAAGGAATGTAGCGCCCGTGGACGCCGTCGCATCTCTACGGAAGCGACTCACCGCAAGGTCTTTTTCTTCATGGCCGGGACGACCTCGGGGTCAATGTCCACGTTCAGATCAAATTTCAGGCTGAAGCACTCTTTGCTGGGGTCCTGGGCGGGGGGGGGGGGAGGTAGGACACCCAGAAGAGAGTTAACAGCCGACCCACTGAGACACACGAGGTTTGTTTCTGCCTGAGGAACATGGATGATATCCCACAATGCAACTGAAAGCTCCACTGAGCAGAAAAAGGAGCCAAGCAAATTAACACTTAAATACTTACGACCCAAAAAGGTGTGACTGTAAATCAGTGGTATGAGAGCAACCGAGCCCTTCAAAAGGTCTCTTCTGGACTTTCTTTTACTTTTAAACCAAATTGACCGTAAGTCTACCGGATATAGTAGTAGATCCAAATGAACAAACACAAAGAGCTCCCCCTACAGACAGAATGCGGCACTCACATCTGTGAGGTATCTCCGGGGCTTCTTCTTGTTCCTGCTCACTTTCCGGTCCCTGTTAATGAGAGATCATGTTAAGGTCAGTGAGAGCATCGCATGTTCACAAGCATGAGTTTTTAAAGGTTTATTGAAACAGAATGGCCCCTGCACTCCCTAGCAGGCCAGGGTTGGAAGGGGGGGGGGCACATGGTCTAGATGGAGATGGACCCACCCCTTGTCACTTCCTCCATCCTCCTCATCATCCAGGTTGAGGGGCGGCCTGGTGCGCGGGGGGCAGGAGCGAGTGGACACGTTCCGGGCCAGGATGGAGCCTGAGGGGGTCGAGGAGGAAGGACTGAGAACTGCACGTCATATACCCAACAAGAACCCCCAGGCTGAAGGTCTCATAAGGTACAAGAGATACAGGACACGCATGGATAAATCAGAACTGTCATTACGGGAGCAGAGAATGTGGAAGATTAGTGCAGCTACTGGACAAAACCACAGAAAGATTAATATATTTAATGGGCACAAACCGTCGGAAGATTAAGGTTCATCACAATAAAATGGACGCTGATCCGCTTCTAATGCCGAATGTCAAGCGGCGTGGATACATGGGAAAGGATTGTCCTTTTTTTTTTTCCGTTTAACATAAAACCAAAACTGTTCTGTTGTAAGTTTGACTACTAAACTGAGCCACAATCGCGAGTGGGCTGCTGCTCGCCATTCCCATGTGGTACGCTGCTTGTACAGTGGCCAATAAGAAGAGACCCCAAGGGGTCACTTGAACAGCAGAGGAGATCGGCTGTCCACTCCCCTCCCTGGACTCCACTGCCAGCTCTAGGTGTCTCTCCAGAGCCAGGGAGATCATAAAAGACCACCTCCATCCTAACCACCACCTATTCAACATACTGCCCTCTGGAAAAAGGTTCAGTTCCATCAGGTGCAAAACCAACAGACTAAAGAATAGCTTCTACCCGTGGGCAGTCAGAACTCTTAATGCACCAGTTCACTAACATCACTCCTTCAATCTTCCCCTCCCTGCTATCTTTTTGAACTTATGGTGTGTGTTTGTGTGTGTGTGTGTGTGTGTGTGTGTGTGTAGATTTCATCCATACAGTCATCTCAGTGCTGCTGTTGACTATGTGCAATTACCAACCTACCCAATAGTTTCACTTATTCTATTGACTAAAGCCCTTCCCCCCTTATTTATTATATTCATGATACCCTTGCATATACCTCCCCAATGTCTCTTGTACCTATTTGTTGTGTATATTGTGTTTTTATATTGTTTTTATAACTTGCACTGACACTGTCACTTCCTTGCATCTTTGTGGTCTTGCCAGCTAATTTTGTTGTCCAGGCAACTGTACAATAACAATAAAAAGTCTTAAAGTCTCTTGAAGTCTTGAAAGGAACTGATTAATCCTCAGGTGAGAAGGTGGTTTATTTTGGTGACTTGGTTTCACTTTGCTTTTCTTACCCATAACTGATAATGGTACAAGGAAAAAAAAAATAGATTTCTCAGAATCCCTTATACATCGTTTTAGTCTCTCATTTATCTGACGCTTTTACCCAAAGCGGCTTAGAGGGAAGGGTTGCGATTTGCTTGTCCTCCCTGGCATGTGAATCCATGACCTTCGTGCTGTCAGCGCTGTGCTTTACTCCATAAGTTGTACTATCCCACCCCCGACTGCCGAGGTGGTCTGTAGCAGGCGGTCGTGGCCGCGTACCTTGCGGCTGCAGGTCAAAGCGAGGGTGTCGCTCGAAGTGCAAGTTATCCATGTCATCCAGGTGGCAGCGAGTGTCACATGATTCGCAGAGGCTGAGCGGACTCTTGTTGTTCAGGTCCTGGCAATCCGGATGGTGGCACACCTGCAAGGCCAAGGGACACGTCACTGACGGGGGTCACCCCGGGGGATCCCAGCTCCATCGTGTCCCAGCCCCCCCGTCACACGTTCCCCTCTCCCGGACACGTGCTATGCAAGCCACAGAGAACTGCAGCGGCTTTGCTGGTTGCTACAACACGTGACACGACACAAAAGCGGCCAGCAGCTTCTTCCTGGGGGGGCGGGGGATGACAAGCTAACAAAGTACATGTCCCCTCCTGTCCCCCCTGGTTGCGACATCCCTCGGGGGGGGGGGGGGGGGGGGGGGG
>JAODLC010000113.1:21164985-21176683 GCA_026781145.1 Hippopotamyrus pictus
CCCAGTCCCCCCCCAGCTACACCTACTCATTTTCCCTCTCTATGTTTCCATTCAGAACTTCAATTTCATTCACTAGAGCAGGACACTTTCATTCTAAAGGTCCAGGTTTCAAGTCTCTGTTCTACAACAGACCACCTGAAAGACCACAAGATTGAAAATTACTCTCCATGTTGTGGTCATTTTGGGGCGGTGCACAGACCACTCGGGTCAGGAATCTATGCCCTTGACCGTGTTCAGGTCCCAATGGCTGGCAAAGAAGTCACATCACCATTGGGTCCTTCAGCAAGGTCCTTAACCCCAGATACTCCAGGCACATTGGCTGACCCAGTGTTCTGATTTACATCATTGCTATGACCCGTCTGTGTGTCCAAAGTGTCTCATGGAGAGCCAGATGGGATGGGTGGGTGAAAATTTAACCCACCACAGGCTAAAGAGTGTGTCAGGTTACGTGGTAGAATTTTGATATTATATCAGGACCGGATAGAAAGGGAGAAAAAACATGGACTGTCGGGGGTCCAAGGACTCTACTTCCATACTTACAGTAAATTACTGTATATGACATTCTTCACACATTTGACGTCGGTATCGTTCGCGTTAAAACCAATACGCCTTTGAATGACCACGCCGTTGCAGTGCACATGGACATAACTGGTATGCAAGTACTGTATGCATTCACTGTATAAAGCGACACACGTGGAAATTTCTGTTCATAATGGCGCAAATGAGTACTTATTTTACGCGAGTTTGCACCATTATGACAAGACATTTCTGTGCATTTTAACATTTATATGGCTAAAGCATACTTAATGTGTGGTATAAAGGTTAAAATGCATGCTGATTTCTTGACATAAAAGCATAAATGCACATAAAATAAAAGTACCTATTCGAGCTGCTAAAACGAATTTGCCCCAAGTATCCCTTTATACAGCAAATATGTACTTGCATACCAGTTATGTGCATTTCTGGTAATGCTTATATGTTACATCAGTACTGGAACTGACAAAACCAAAGAGCAAAAACGTAAGCAGTGTGACTCTCCCACCTTATAACAAGGAAAAGGGAGCCTCTGACCTGCTACCACAGCCAGGCATTGTTCAGCAGAGCTACACAAACAAAAATCAGCATTGTCCCTCAGTGGGTCCTCATAACTGCGGGGCACATGCCCTGATGTCATAAATAACCACCTACTCAGCGCAAGGAAACTGACTGAAGGTGGTCTGTTCTGGTCACAGAAGAAAGAAGCTCAACAGCTAACAACATTCTGCGTAGCTAAGCCATACCAACTTAAACAATAAGCAGCTATATAGATAAACACAGCCACGCACATGAAACATGGCTGCCGTCTCTATAGCAACACATGAACCGGCGCACCCCAAAATGATCTGTAACAGTTGAGCTAAAGTCAAGTCACCTTCAGCAGTATGATACATGGGTCATGGCGCAAGAAACAGTGATAAACACAATATACACTCGTCCCTCGGTATTCGGGGGGGGGGGGGGGGGGGGGGTTGGTTTCAGGACCCCCCCATGGACACCAACATCCCTTATGTAATTTGTATGTAATGTACACAGACTACACACATCCTCCCATATACTTAGAATGATCTCTAAATTACGTATAATACCTAATATAATGTAAATGCTATGTACATAGTTTTTACACTGTATTATTTAGGGGATAATGACAGACATCATAGTTCATACAAAAATTATAATCATAGAGAAATAAATCTCTCTCCTCTCCTCTCCTCATTCATGTGGAGTCAAGGAAGTCCCCGACGTGCAGCAAAATCAGGTTTTGCTATTCGGAACATTCTGGAAATTTTTCTTGCCCGATATCATCCACCTGTGAATCTGTGGATGTGTCGACTGCAGACATGGAGAGCTGACTGTCGATATGAACACGAAAGACGCTTAAAAAATTGAAAATACGGCAACACACTGAGATATGAAGGTAAGACGGACTTTAATACAATCAAAAACACAGTGTGTGTTGCTTTGCCAAAGTACATCCCACTTCAAACACACAAAGAGTGGGGTGGGATCGTACCCCTTTGTCATCTAAAAGTAAGCTCAGATGAGCTCTAAATAAGTCCTACACAATTAGGATAACCAAGCTGGGGGCAGCTCCATCAAAGCCTTATTTGCGAGTATGTAGAATAACTTTGAGCGCGCCCAACAGCACATGCTCTAGCTGACCGGTTCAATTACCCCCGCTTACACGTAAAACGAAGAGTGTGGCAAAACAACTACCCAGCTGGGCGGCTGTCTGACACTAGGTCATGCCTCTGGGATCAGGCCCCACCCCCATCCTTGCACCGCCTCCAGTCAACCCTGCATGACCTCAAAGTTAACCCCTCGCTTGAGCAGAGCTGACAAACACACAGAGGATGGACAGGAGGGGAGACAGCTCGCACTCCAAAAATCGGGTGGGAAGAATTTCCTTGAGGAATCTATGTCTTTGAAGTTCACAACCAGAGTGTTTACCAACTTCAGGCTAAGTGTGGCTGCCAGCCTCCTTCCAATCTGGCTTGACTACAGAGATTCATCCAGCTGCACATTTTAGGTCCTTTATTTTATTACTCAGGTTATTTTAAAGCCGCTTTAAGGACTATTAAGCCGTAACTAGCCTCTCGGAATCACAGCAGCTGCCGGGAAGCATCACATCGACGCCAACTGTCCTGCCCACTCACCCGCCGCTACGCAAGCAGCACATGCACGCAGTAAATCGGTCAACATGTAAGGAATGAGCCTCGTGGCGCCATCTCGAACGCAGGTGGACGTGGAGCGTGGGCTTCTGTGCGATACGGCTGTAAACACCCCCCCCCCCCCCGAGGGCCATCTACTTGACACCCCACCTGCAGAGCGCTTTCATCAGCGAGGTTCGGAGGTTAGCCACATCATCAAAACAAAAACTAACAATCCAATATGCTACAAGATTTCCCTCTTTTCATGTTTCATTTTCTCAAAAGTAGAAGGGAAGGTGAACTTCAACGGCAGCTATAACTGGACAGTGGATCATTTCCAACAATCGGAGGCGGCGTGAGAGTCAGTGGGTTAGGACTCTGTGCCCATAATTAGAAAGCCACCGGGTCAAATCCCATGATTGACAGAGGGATTTCACCCTTGTCCCCCAGAACAAGGTCCTAAAGCGTCTGCTACAGGGACTGTCTGACTATTGTAAAGATGTACCAGCTATCGGTACGGGCCGATACAGCAACAATTCGCTAAAACATGGACCTACGTGACATTGCACACCCACGTACTAAACACAAAAATGTCGGCTGCGTGGAGCTATTTTAATGCTCGCGAAAATATCGCTCTGCTAAAATTTCACACGGATCTACTAATAAACATTTCAACGCAACAGATTTGATTGCTCAACTTAAGGCAAGACGGTGAAGAGTATGAAGAGTTCATGAAAAGCAAATCCGTTCTAATAAAGAAGGCTGCAATACTGCCGAATAACCGTCCGTCAGTAAGGCAAATGTTTGACAGCAACAAATAAATAAAAACTGTCATGCAGACCATGTGAAGCCAAAATCTATTACTCGAAACGAGTTTCACACTCGATAATCAGCCCTTCTCTGTTGTAAATATTATAAATATACATGATGTATACAATTATAAAATTTAGTGCTCTGGGACTGTTATATGCCAGTCGGTGTTTTCTTACCGAAAAATAAATACTTTTTGGAACGTAATTTATTTTTACATTTATTTGGGTGGAGCGTCCCGTTAAACTTTTTTAAGCAGAACCTCCCAAACAATCAGTATCGGTGTCAGTTTTCAAAATAATCGGCTGTCTGTATCGGCCAGAAATTTCCTTAACGGTGTATCACTAGCATATTGCTTCGGAAAGAAGAGACTGCTAAATTAAAAAAAAAAAAAAAAAAAAGGAAAACAATTTTCTCTGGGAAAAATTATAATGAAAACTCAAGGCAAGACACTATAGTGTGTCAGTTTTCTTTAAAATATTTTTTACACACATATGAACAAAATATATTTCTGTATACATTACCAATGCCATTACATTTTTTGCCGTACCGATGCTTTTAGTAAGATGTAAAGCGTTACATGTTCACCACAGCCCATGACATTTCTCTTTCTAGTTCCACGATTAGCATATAATTGCAGCACATTTATGGTGTTGGTTTACTGGATTTCCTTCTAATTATGCAACCATCACGCAAACACCTATCAGCCAATCAGCCACTGCACGTGCCACCTATCACAACAATATGACTCAGAAACCGCCTTCATCACAGCTACCTACCTAAATGACTGTGATGTTTTGGAAGGAAGGAGCAGCAACACTTAGGTAAAATTTTGTTTTCCTAGAAAGCAAAACGCCACCTAGGGACAGTGTCCGGATACCGGGCATCATCTACTCATCCAACAGAGACAGGGCAAATTTAACCAATGATTAGCCATTTAACAGAGACAGGCCAAATTTAACCAATGATTAGCGATCTAACAGAGACAGGGCAAATTTAACCAATGATTAGCGATCTAACAGAGACAGGGCAAATTTAACCAATGATTAGCCATCCAACAGAGACAGGGCAAATTTAACCAATGATTAGCGATCTAACAGGGACAGGCCAAATTTAACCAATGATTAGCCATCCAACAGAGACAGGCCAAATTTAACCAATGATTAACGATTTAACAGAATCACTAAACTGCTAAGCCTTGCCCCCCCAATTCGAGCACCAGTGCCCGCCCAACATCGCCAAATGCGCACCCCGATAACCAGACACCCTGGCAAGGCCACTGTGGTGAGGATACAGGAACATGTACAAGTTACCTGGAGTTCAGCTCTCACTGGGGGCGGGGTCACATGGGTTCCCAGAAAGTCACACTGTAGTGAGTTTATCCTTCATTTTATTAAGGAAGGGGCAAAAAAAAAAAAATTCTGTGGTGGAATAGGATCCTGATTTTTTTTCAGAAAAGCAGACTATCAAAGGAGGAAGGGTGCAGGGAATTTTCTGGAAGTGTTACTCATGAAACCGGTGGTTTTGCGTGCCCCCCCACCCCCGTATCTGATGTGGAGTTACGCCATCCTGCTGGGACTTGTACGCAGACGCTGTCTCACCACCCGACACGGGCCACGCACGTCATCAGTGGCTACTGCCACGCCCACTTTCACACCCCCCCCCATGTGCCCAGATCCTTACTCCCCTCTTCCCACACCCAATACCATTGCACTACCAGAACGAAAGCCTGATTCATGACATGAAGGCAAAACGGCAAATTAGAGGATTTTTAGTTTAGTGGTGTCAGCCATCACCTCCAGTCTCCATCGCATGCACAATTAGTGCCTCGTTCCTAAAACTCCAACTTCTTGACTACCAAGCAGGATCTAACTCCGTTCAAAGGTGCAGAGAGCCGTTCACCTTATGTATGATTTTACGTAAAAAATGGAAAACGGCTTGCAAAAGAAAAAAACAGGCCTCAAATAAATATTAGTCCTTGTTATTTAAACCGTTCTTGGGTCTGCAGTAACAATCAGGAGTTTGCAGGTTGGCCGCTTGTGCCAGAATTTTAAAAAGCTGTGAATTAAAACTATTCGTTTTCCGTTGAGAAGCAACTAGCCTACTTTCCTAATTTGCCGACACGTGCCAGAAGCCAAAACAATCCCCCAGCTAAACAACGTCACCACAGCCCAAGCCAGCAGTGGAAATTCAGGAGGGAAAGGACTCAATTCTTACGCAACCATACAGGCTTCCACTCAGAAACCATCATTATGGCCAGATTATTTTAGTTAAGGCTAAATGCTCAGTGTATTTTTAAGTTTCCTCTTGCAGCTACGCTCACCTCGGTAGCACGCTTGGGTGGTAGCTAATGTTCACCTTCTAGACTATGGGATACGGCATTTTCAAAAGCAACAGCTATTCTGGTGTTTTGAAATGATGAAATTTGCCCAGCATAGTTCCTAACGATAAATATTACTCAGTGGCAACACCTGCCCGCTCTGCAAGTTTTATCACCACGATTTCAGATCTGAACTATTCCCAAAATACCATTTTACCTTAACACCCCCAAGCTGAGCTGGGAGGAATTCTTCTGCATGAAAGTCACCCCCTACACTACAGGGGCTACAGGAGCCTAGGGGGAACACCCAGAGGCACTTTTCCGTGAGGTCGGTGCAGCAGGGCATCATAAAGATAAGTGTACTCAGATTCATGCGGGACACACAAACTATTTTCACAAGCAGCGTGAATCATCCTTATTAGCAGATGAAGATACCAAAAATGAATTTAATCAAATTTAAGTAGAAAGGGAAAACCCAAGGAAGTGAAAGGACAATCTTCACCAGGAAATACAAGCCCGAGGGCCGAGGTGAGTGGAGGATGAAGGGAACTTTGATGTGGGGGGGGCCCCACTAAAAAAGGCCTGGAAAGGCAAACCCAACCCCCCCATCAGTTAGTACTGTCTCCCCCCCCCCCCCCCCCAGCATCGATGATGAATAGTAGGGGGAGTCTTTGACCATGTTGATAGGCCTCTAGCAGATGAGAAGGTCCAACAGCTAAGCACCTCAGCGTCAAAGATTTCAGCTTGTCCCACATCAGCAGAATCAGCATAGCGCTGATAGATAATGCCATCAGGGCAAGGAATGGTGAAACATTTAGTGAACAACACAAATACTTAGGCCGACAGGAGGTTTAACACTCCTTAACACACTTAGCAGAAAAACGAGAGAAGGAGCCAATCAGCCACTTTAGAAAAAAAAAAAGCCCCTCAGGTAAATGAATCAAACAGAAACTCTCCTGTTCATTCTGCTGGGTCACCTGGTCGTCCTCCCAGTGCCCTGAGCTGGTCCCGCTCAGCTGTTTGTATCAGGAGGAGCACGCGTTGCCATGGAGATCCACACCCAAAGGCGGCACCCAGTCCCGTCCCACGATGAAAACAGAAAGCTCGGCAAACGCGCCGCCAGCGAGCTCAGACTGGTCCCAAAGGCATAACCCACCCGCCTTTTTTTCTTTCATATTTCTCATCCTCACGCGAATGTGGCGAAGACCTCCAATCCACATCGTACACGGCGTAACGTGACAAGCAGTGTCATCTGTGGCACCGGCAAAAACTGCTGAGGGCTTGTCAGAGGCCATCCGACAACGTCACAGGGTGAGTTGTTGGACACATAGCGCGATAATACGTGGTGATTCACCTCGAGACTGCAAACACACGCTGCTCTGTTTTCACAATGGGAGGGAGACTGCTTCCAGCCTCGGCCTATTGCATTTCTGACTCCCTCTGCTGGCAGCTACGTGTACGCGCACCCTGTCTCCTTAATTAAAGTACACAACACAGAGCCATACAAAGCACAGTTTAGGAGCAAAGCTGTGTCCTTAGAACCTCACTACCAACACATTTTTCTCCGCTCACAGAAAAGGCACGGCTCTGAGATAATGACTGTAGAACACAAAATCATCTGCGGACACTGAACCACAACCTGGTGTGACCCCGAAAGTTTTAAAGGGCTGAGATGATGTGCAGAAGGTCAATAAACAGCTGGTGATGCGTGAGCTGAGGATGAAGGCATTGCCAGCTTTGACAGGGACCTCGGAATGGGTCCGGCGGGGGCAAACGGCAACACAACCATTATACAGAACAGTTCACCCCCCACAACCAAACACAGCCAATCCAGCCCAGACTGTTGTTTTGGGTTAAGCGTCCCTTCACAGCCTTGAAGGGAACCTGCTTCTCCAAGCGCACGACCTCCGGCGGGATGCGGACAGTGTCGGCGTTGGCTTTTGGGGGGGCCTTAGATCAGAGAAGCAGGAAGTGCAGGACCCCCCCTCTTTCCTTCACAAACACCCCACACGGCGCTCTCTGCCGGTTCCTCTCAATGCTGAAATAAACAGTGATACACTCAGGGGCACCTCCACTGTTAATCATAATTTCAGTGTTTCAGACTTTTGCTCCTCACTTTTATTTTCTCTGCCTCTCTGCCCCTTCTCCTCTTTGGCCCTGTTCCTTTCTGCTCCTGTTCCTCTTTCCCCCTAGTTTTCTCTGTTCCTGTTTTGTCCAGTCACTCAGTTCCCGTTTCTCTCTGTTTCCATTCCCACTTTTATTCTGTTCCTGCTCCTAGGTGTTCCTGTTCCTCTCTGCCCTGCTATGCCCTGGACCTGTTTTGCTACTTCCCTTTTATTCTAAATTCCGGTTCCTCTCTGCCTCCATTATTCTCTGTTCCTGCTTTGTCCTGTGGGTTTCATTCTCAGTTTCTGTTCTTCTCCGTATTCATCTCATTAGCCCTGTCTTTCTTCGCCCCTTTGCAGATATTTCCCTGTATCCACTTCTTTCCTTCCTGATCCCTTCCTGTTATGTGCACCTTGCTGCTTCCATTGCCTGTTCCTGCTCTTTTTCAATTTTGACACACTGGATCTCTGTCCTAGTTGCTCTCGGCCCTCTCCTTCTTCTCTTCTTCCTCTTCTTTTTCTCCTCTCTTTTTCACTCTTTCTGTCTGGCCTTTTTATCTGGCTTGTTCCCTCTCTATGCCTGTTCCTCGCTGCCCCTGGTCAGCTCTCTGCTTCTCTACTTCCCTGCTCCTGTTCATCTCTCTCTTTATCCTCCTGCCTCTCTTTCACACCTCACTTTTTCATCTCTCTTTACCTTTTCACCCCTGTTGCTCTCAGTCTGGTTTTGATTCCTGCATTTACACACCCAGACTCTTTCTGCCCCACCCTCTGTGCCCCTGCGATTGAACTGTTCCACTTCCCTGGCCCTCTCTCTCTGTCTTCCATTTCCGTGCTACTTTTTTCCCCATTACATCAGTGCATCCGTACATCATTGAACTGGTGCCTCTCCCTGACAGCAAATCCATTTTTTCATCCTGTTTGTCTCTGCCCGTCAAATTTAATCCTAATACAAATAGTATACTGAGGGCTGGTCAGCTTGAGCAGTAACTACCCAAAACTGCAAAAAACCAGCAGGATCTTTTGGGGCCCGAGGGATGCTGGGCGACATCAGTAGAAGAAACCGTGATTCATACCTCGATACCTCCATCTTCTCTCCCCATCTCGCTGACTTCTCCCACAGCTTCCAGTTTCAATGCGGGTACAGCATCACCTGTTCTCTCACGATTTGTGTCTTTCCTTTTATCTTTTTTATGTTCTCCTTCATCGGCTGCCGGCCAGTGCTATGAAGACGATAAGCAGAGCCTGTCAGTTCGCTGTGGGATGGCCGGAGTGGGGGGGGGGTGCGAGGTCTCGCCATGGGGCCGTCAGGTGGACGGGCCTTTCGGCCGTGGTGGGAAAGGCGAGAGAGTGACGTAGGGGCCTGAAGCTCTACCCCGGGAGTATGAGGCGCACATTCTCACACCAGCACAGTTTAGTGTATTAGTGCGTCATGTCAAAGAATTCATGTCAAATTCCTTTGCGTGAGATAAATACGTTTCTGTTTCACGAGATGTGGGGAAGCCATAATTTGACTCAAATGTTCGGCTAAAATGATTTCACAGCAGCTTCCACAGCACACATTTTACGCCTGAGTAATTACAGGGTTTTTTACACAAAATAGGACAGGAACATTACTTCCGCGCTGCCTCCTTGTGCGAAGTGGTATCATCCGACATATCAACAGGAACAGGTCGAACCCGGGTCCATCGCTGTTGCTGGGCGACGAGCATCTTTAGATTATGCAGGACCTCACCCTTGATAAACAGGAGAGAGATGGATGCGAACGGGGGATGCGCTGACTGAGTCGACGTATTCCAATCGCAAATGAGGACTGATCTCCATGGCCTGCTCTACGGGTGTTGGGGGGGGGTGTCTAGTTTAGATCTGAACCTCCAACCCAAAAAGAAACAATGCCAGACAAATATTGCCTCAACCGCTTCTGTAAAAAAGAAAACCAGCACAGTAGAAATGGTTAAAAGAAATTTATGCTCAAGGAATGAATGAAAATCAATGAGCGATCTGTTAACAGCCATTGATGGAGCTTGTGAAGGCTTCATGGTGGCACGTGTGCAGCTTGTGTGCATGCTGGCATGTGCATGCTGACATGCATGGTCACCAGCAGGTGTGCTGCTCCTGAGTCTGTGTTCTCCCTTCTCCTGGGCCGGAATGCTTCACTGGATCGCTTTATTAGTGCTTACCTCGCTCCTGCCTTGTTAGCTCTCGTCTTGACAGCAGTGGTGTGCCTTAAATGTTCACAGAAGCGTCTCACCCTTGGAAAAAGTTTCTTTTGTTTTATAATTAGTGAAAGTTTCCAGGAAGGTGGGCCAGTGTTTCACGTGGCCTGGGGGGGGGGGGTGGCACACAGCTTGCACAGAGAGAACGAGCATTCGCAGGATCCTTGGATCCCTGTCATTAGCGCTCTGACAAATCGTCTGCATAGAAGAAGTAGCTCGTTTCCTCTGTTTGTTTGCCCGGCTCATGTTCTCGTGCTTGTTAGCAGATCCGCTATTGACTACGGTATCATGGTTCAGGGCAACAGCTCGATCACCTCCGCGCTGAGCTGTGGTGAGTCAAAGACTGGTGTTTACGAAAAAGTGAATGAGGAAAAACTGAATGAGGGAAGGAAGCAGCAAGGGCCACACAAGTCAGTCAGGCCTATGAAAGTGAAGACACTCCATTTACTTCAGGATGTTAGAATTTAGCATCGCAGCTAGCTGACACTTACCCAAGGGGATATTTGCAGGTTTAGTTCCTTGCCCCGACGACAAATTGCAAGTGATAGCACAGGACCTGTGGGTACGCAAACTGCCAGTCTACGTTTTACCTGCACACGCTTCTATTCGCGGTTGCAGTCCAGGCAAGCTAAATCTGATGTCGGGCTCACACTTCCTTTCATGGGGCTGACAAGGCATGCAGTGATGCTAGGCGGGGTGGAGTGTGCCCAGGACCAAGGGGTGGCCGGCTGGATCCTGCAGAGCTGCTCTACCAGAGCCCTGTGTTCACGAACGTGGTACTTAACCAGAATTACCTCACTGAAAACACCCAGCCGTACAAATTGACGAAGAGTGAAATCGTACCCTGTGCATTATAAGGTATAATGGACATGAACACCTGCTATGCAGCATAATAAGCCACTGTAAAGCTTCTCCTGCTGCCTCGCTTTCCCCGAGGTCAGTGCCTTTCATTACCTTCCATTAGGTCTCTTTAGCCATTACGATGATTACAGCGCCTCCCGGAGGCTTTTTACGGGAGCTTTTGCATGCTCCTCCCCGCCATTCGCTTTTAGTTTTTTCTCCGTGGTGACTGGATTGCTGGGTGAATGGCTTGCCAGATGGGCCCCGGATCCTAGAATCGTCCGTAAACTGGCTTTCTGAGGAACATTTGGTGGAGCAAAATTAAAAGGAGCCATGTCCAAATCGCAGCTTGCCGGAGCCCAGCTCCGCCTCCTTATGTCCAAATCGCAGCTTGCCGGAGCCCAGCTCCGCCTCCTTATGTCCAAATCGCAGCTTGCCGGAGCCCAGCTCCACCTCCTTATGTCCAGATCGCAGCTTGCCGGAGCCCAGCTCCGCCTCCTTAGGTCCAGATCGCACCTTGCCGGAGCCCAGCTCCGCCTCCTTATGTTCAAATCGTAGCTTGCCGGAGCACAGCTCCGCCTCCTTATGTCCATATCGCAGCTTGCCAGAGCACAACTCCGCCTTCTTATGTCCAAATCGCAGCTTGCCGGAGCCCAGCTCCGCCTCCTTATGTCCATATCGCAGCTTGCCGGAGCACAGCTTCACCTCCTTATGTCCAAATTG
>JAODLC010000113.1:21180200-21190683 GCA_026781145.1 Hippopotamyrus pictus
AAACATAGACGCATATCTGGCATATGCGACTGATGGGGGGGGGGGGCAGTGGGGGGGCCAACAAATTTATCAGGGGGGCCATGGCCCCCCCTGGCCACCGCATGATGGCGCCACTGAACCGAACTCGCTTTATCTGCATCCTGAGTATTAATCTATATCTATAAACCAAACTCCAGCACTGCAAGGCCCTGGGCTCACCGTCACCTGACACTGGGTAGACGTCATGGGAGACGGATGATTAAAACATGCAAATCACAAGTTTAAAGTCAAGACTTTATCAGGATGCCTTAAAGATCGCACATGGTATTGAAAGGCTGCTTTGTGCCAAGATGGCCTTAAATTACCTTTGAATCTGTCTGGGTAGAAACAGAAGGAGGAGTTAACAGCCAGCAGGCTAATTCGCAGTGCTCCTGTGTGTTGTGATGCGAGCAGTAATGACACAGTCGCTGTATGTTGGGTAAGCCCTACAGCCTGACTCAGCATTCTGTGTAACACCCACCCCCCCCCCATCAAACACACACATTAAACATGGGCAGGAATTCCTGAACTCAGCACTGCTGATTAAGCCAGACACACACCCCAAAAAAAAAAAAAAAAAAAAAACGGCAGCACAGAACCCAGGACAATAGGTCCATGAACCAGCCAGAACGGCATGCTGGGAACACGTCTACACAGCTGGTGGTGGGGAGGGGGGACCGTGGAAGATATTCGGAAACCTCTTTACAGCTGAAACACCGTGACACTGCTCCTACTCGACCTCATACGGAGAAGCGAATGCTTCGCATCCGGATCTTTACCTCAAATGTTTCCACATAAAATACAGACAGGGACCAGTGCCGTGGGTCGGACCAGATGAGGTTCAGGCACCTGGGTGCTTTCGGGCATCAAAGCTTCACCACAACCGCCAACCGTGACCCCCGTCGCTCCGTCGTCCGTCTATGAAGGCAGAAATACCCTGCCCCCCAACTCGCCAATATGGAGTAGGATGACAATCGATCTGTGTTTAATACCAACATGCCGCGTGACGTACTACCTGTAAGAGCGGCCCATGTGGCCTTGGTGGGTGGGTGGGGAACTTAAGCACGTGCAGCAGTGTTCTGGGGGGTCTGAACACCTGTCCTGGTTGTATTGTGAGCAGCAATCTTGTGACAAAAGCGGCAGGAAGGGTAGGATTGCACCGCGAGTTTATGCCGCCCAAGTCTTCTGAACATGCAGGCAGGAAACTTAAACAAAGACAGGCGTACGGTGACCTTTCTCAGCAGCCCCCGCTACAGACAGACGGCGACCTCGGCAAGCCGAGCGCTAAACGCCACCAAACCAGACTAGCGAGCTACAGTATAAACAAAGTCTCCCCCTCTGGTATAGTCGTATTTTCATAGCACTCAAAACCCCATCTGTGGTTTTCCTCAAGACTCTAAGACCAACAAGGAGCGGCAGCCTACGGAGTGTCTTGTCAGGAAAGTGAAACACACACACGCACAGACACAAACACACACACCCAAAGCTGACACTTCCAAACATCTGAACAGGGCTATGACTATATGAGAATACATTCCCCATTGATGTTGCAAACATAAGCAGCATATGGAAAACCAGGAAGCCATGACAGAAGGTAAAGACTCCATATCTGCCAAGCAAAAATGGCCAACTCAAATGGCCACACGCAGGCTCTGTGCATCAACTGATAGGCCTTGAAAGGACAGCCTCCTCAGACAAGGCAGAACACCCTGCATTACCAATCCCTGGGCGGATGCTTGTTAAACTACAGCTCTCAAAACAAAAGGATTAAAAATTATTAAAAGTGAACAAATTATATATATATATATATACACACACACACACACACACACACACACACGCACACTAGGCGGACAAAACAATGAAAACACAGAGGCAAGTGTTTGTACCACAGTGTTCTCCGGGTAATGTTCCTCCACTGCTGATCCCCCACCATGTAACAGCTGGTAATAGACAGGGTAGGCTGAAGGCCTCCTTTGTCTTGCTCCAAACGGAAACCCGTCTGGATATGACAAAAAAAAAAAAAAAAAAAAAAAAGGCGAATGATGACTCAGACCTTAACCTCGTTTCCTTTGTTCAGAAGCTCGCATTCTGTACTCCCTGCACTGAATTATGCGTCCTTGCACATCAACCTTGGATATGCGCGATTTACACATAGCAACACTGCCACAAATACCTTTTTTTTTTTTTTTTTTTTTGAGACTAGGTCACAGGGGTGCTGGTTCAATCCTACGGTAATTTTCCAGCCCATGATTTTGTGGTATTTTGGCCACTGTTTTGTTAAGTTTACGTCGATCCCCAGTCAACTTGTAACCACTGCTCCTCTTCGCCAGTAAAATGCCCCTGTGTGACAGTCAACGTTTGAGGCTCTTCCCCTTGATAGATAAAATGATTTTGCAGTTTTTGTGACTGATGCACCTGCAATTCATGGAGCGACTCCAACATCTGAAAACTCACATAGCAAAGTGTTGATTGTTAAACACATACTGCTAATTGACTTAAACCTAATGAATCATCTAACCTAAACTAGTAATGGCGATTTAGTTCATTCAAAGTCCTTTATCATGTGTGTTTCCATTGTGTTATTCATATCCTATATTATACATATATTTCAGTAGCAGAAGACATTACAGAGAATAAACCGATGTGGGAACCATTAGATTTGATGGGCTTTAGGTCCCCTGCATTCCTCCTCATGCCATGGAATCAGGGTCCAGGGCTGTACCATGGCGCCCAAGGAAAAGGTCAAGCCACAAGGTAATGAGCACTGATTGGATTAAACACATTCCAGCTCACAGACATCAAGTATTATCGGGTTCCTTCCTTAACGGTACACGACTCGAAGCACGTGCCTTCGTCCTGGCTACAAACAGGCTGAGGGGGTGCGAGGATTTTAATTCCTTTCAGCTACACATTCCATCGAGGGACGAACCTTTCGCGTTTACAGCTGCTAGCGTCGGCTTGAACCGAATCCCGTTACTTGCTGCTACAAGCAATTCAATGCCGGCATGCCTTTTGCCAAGGTGAGCCATTACTTGGAAAAGTGTTGGGTGTTTTCGTAAGAAGGTAGCTAGGAGGTGGAAGGGAAGTCATCGGTCGAGGGCACAACGGATGACAAGCCTTGTCTACCTTCCTGCAAGTCAATGAACGGCAAGTTCTTGAGGTTGTAGCTCATAGTTTTAGGATGCTCTTTATGATGGGGGCTTTCAAACTCCAAATGTCCACTAGGGTTTCTGAAGATCCATGTGGAGATCACAGGTAGCGTTATCTGCAGAAGTGGTCACTTAAACCCTCCATGAATGCTGCAGAAACCTGTTTGCACTCCTACCAAAGAGCCCTTTCAGGCCACAGTACCTCCTCAAAAGCGACAATGACCAATCAATTAAACCCATACCCAAAATCGTTCCCTGCAGCACACACCCCCACGCATCGTTTTTCCACTTCAGAGCAAAACAATTGTTCTATCAGAGGCACAAGTTCATGTAACTCAGGCCTGATTAACATTCACTAACCTGGCAGGTAGCAAACTGGTTAACCTTCCTTTGAATGGAGGCATTGTCATTTTTAATTGAACAGACTCTGCAAAACAAACAAATTTAATTCTTATAAGAGCCTTAGACATACACAGGACTCATGACTACTTGCACGAAAATCTATGTAAAGTATTAGATACCACAGGGAGGGAAAAATACCCCCCAATCCACTACAATAACTCTAAACCTCACAAGTCCCATCTCATATCTGTTTAATTAACAAAATACCTAATTTCCTTTTCTTTTTTGAGAAACTGTGTCATGATTTCACTTTTGTAAAAGAATTTTAGATTTTAGTCGTGAATTAGCCTTGCCTATGCTAATTTTAACTAGAATATATTTAAGGCATGAGCAAATTAGGTGCTAATAATATTAAATAACATTGAGAGCGAGCAAGTAATCATAGAATTTTCATTTTTGCAAGAAGGTCTTGGGTGGCACTATACTTCATCAAGAACTATAGTATTTGCTCTTCATATACCATCAGTTGCAAATTTTAAAATGTTAAGAGCCTGGAAGTACGGCTGAAAGATCACACGATCCAGCCTGAGGAGACACTCGGCTGTTGTACCCTTGAGCAGACTGCTAAACCCGAACTTCAGGTACCCAGCCTAGTTTTAAAACTGAGTTATCAGAGCTGTTCTGTTAAGTCTGCTGTAAACAGCGCCATGAAGAGTCACACCTCTCCCCACCCTGAGACCTTACCGGACAGGTCCTGGACAGCATCCAGGGGAGTGGCCCAGGAGTATCTCTCAGCGCCCAGTGCCGACAAAGGTGGCAGAGTTTCCAGCTCGTAGGTTCCCCGCTTTTTCCAGTAGAGGAACATCCTGCTGTCTCTACGCTCTTCAGGCACTTCACCCTCTCTCACTTCACAAACCCTCACTTGCTGCCGCCTCGGGACTTACACGCACCTCCACCTTAAGCCAAAATGCAACATCCTCTGACCAACTCATTGTACCTCCACTTGTCAACCAACAAACAAACCTGGACCACCTTACTGAAATTGCACTACAAATTCAGCTCGATGAGTCCTACTGAAAACTCAAAAGCACTGCTCATGGAAAATCTTCATCTCAGACTCTGGCTTTCCGTTCATTTCACCCTCACTTCCCTCCGGCATCTTCTTGACTGACTGCTTATGCTTGTCCCTCCAGATGTCTATACAACCTTGGTGTCAAAACCTAGAATGTGGTTGAACAAGTAAACACCACAAAGCCTCGACTAGATTTTACCCAAGACTCCACTTGTACCACCTCCCAACCAGCAACCAGCTTCTCGTAACAAAGCCTAACAACCCCTGGGTTATTCTCCTCTGCATCCTGCCCTCCTTGGAGAGAGGGGAAGTGCCTCACCCTCACCAGCACAGTACCTATATGGATCCAAGATTTACAGCTAGCCCATGAGCCCACCAAGGAAGGCACATAAAGTTTAGTAAGTTCATCTGTGTGGTAAGCAGCTCAGTGTCATAGCTCATGTGAAATTTCTGGGCGGAAGGTGCTGGACTTTTTTTCTTTTTTTGGGGGGGGGGTGTGTGTTGCTCGACCCACGCCATCAGACAAGCGATGCATTCATGGGGAGAATAAATGC
This sequence comes from Hippopotamyrus pictus, assembly GCA_026781145.1. Classification (NCBI taxonomy): domain Eukaryota; kingdom Metazoa; phylum Chordata; class Actinopteri; order Osteoglossiformes; family Mormyridae; genus Hippopotamyrus; species Hippopotamyrus pictus. Next base: position 21,185,339 of record JAODLC010000113.1, read on the forward strand.
ATGCTGGGAAGGCTGGCTTTGGCCAATGGCTTCAGAACAGGGTGATACAAAGCTGGCTTTTAAACTGCCACCTACAGTGGAAGCAAAATTTCTATAAGTTTTGCAAAAATTGTAGCAGCCTGGCATATTTCTGCATGAATTACTGCCTCTTCCTTCACACACGGGGAAGAATTTACTCCTCTCTATGGATGCACTGTCTGGTGGCCATCACTGGGTGCTGTTGTTATACCAATGGGGTGACTGTACACGTATAGCAGGGATGCACAACGGGCATGGATTTCTCTAGCAGAGGGAACGGCTGTTTTGGTTGGGGCTACGGCTGCACGTGGGGGTGTTGGGGTGGCCCAGGAACAAGTAATCATTTCCACTTCCCTTGTAAAAACAGAGAAGGGGTTAAAACCACAGAGAAGAGGGCGGGCGAGATTACCCAGGACCCAACTGGCAAGAAGCATTGTCGGAACGTCGCTGAAACATTGCCCCGACGTTGCCACGGAGCAGGAACTTTCAGAGGAACGGTTTGCAGGGAGAGCCGAGCTCGAACTGGAGAGGGTGGGCGGAGCCGGTGAAGTTGCAGAGCAGCCCAGATGTCTAATTTTGGGAGACCAAATTAGAGGGTATGATGGAAGCCGCTTTGCCGTCCAGAGAGAGGGCTTTGTAGACATGTGGGAATGATCTGAAACACATCTGAGCGCAGGGCTTCCTTTTAATGACGAGTCTGCTGATACAGCCCGAGAACTCAGCTTACAGTTCGGGGGGGGGGGGAAGGGGGGGAAAGCTTCAGAAGACCGGTCCGCAGCGAAATGGAGACGGGCAGCGAACAGGGGAGCTCCTCCAACTCCCCAATCAATACAGCCGTCTGTCTACAACTGCCCCGATGTCCGACCTGGGTAAAGATTCTGTAGTTGCATGTGTGAGCGTGTATGTGCGTGTATCTGAGTGAGTGTGCGCGTTTCATTTCTGCCATCTTACCCCCTTCATTCCTTTTCTCTGCTGGCCACCCCCCTAAGCGACGAAAAACATTAACCAAATGCACCAACATCCATCTGTCATCTGAAGAGCAGACTCAAAATCCCGGGAATGCGAGATGGGAGAGACACGCATGTACACATGTATGTGTGTTCGCTGCCGTCACAATATAAGATACGTATATATTTATGTATATGTATGTATGAGATGAAACTGACAGCACAGATTGCTGTTAACACTTCATTCATCTGGTCTGACGGCCGGCCAACCCTCCCACTGCCACAGGATATAACATTTGTTTGGGTTTTCCTTATTTCTACAACATATGGCCGTTTGAAGGGACTTAAACCCGCAAACGGCGCTGGCTCACAACTGAGAGTCACGAGAAAGACATTTTGCATACAGGGGCTTGGAGCTGTCCCTCAGAATTCGGGACAAATAAATTTAGGACGAAACCTGCGACAGGCATTTCGTTTCCAAGCCCGACTCGGATTACACGGTAACGCCAAGCACCTGGTACTACTTGCATTTACAGTACAAGCTGCAGAAACAGTGTAGACAGACAAGGAGTATCAGAGCTCGCAAAACATCCAAAGACTCTGGGGAAATTACCAAGAGGAGCAAAACAAGATTCTTAAAAAATTCTGCGTGACCAACATGCTACGGATTTTAGCGTCGGGGCGCGTGACCAAGCTGAAAGGTTTTCTACCGCAGTGGCACCGATACAGAAACTATCACCCAACTAAACTTCTTTCAGATAAACCTCACGATTCTGGATCCTTGGGACCATAAAAGTTAATTTAAAGCAGGAAAGGGGGCCCTGCTCACATGGCGGGAGGGACAATAATAAAAATACAGCAACAGTTCTTGTGGAGAAATTAACGTCGTGCTATGGAGGAGACCTCCGAGCAGACTCGGGCACACGCGCCAAGCCTACGGGCCTCTCGAACAAACACGGCCTCTCCCTGCATTTGTAAAGGGACAACACATTGGCGAGCGTGTGCCGCACTCTCGGCTGGCATGGGCGTTGGGCACGGGGCACGACGCTGGCTTGGCACCGACGAGCCTCCCGGAGAGCTATCGCCACAGGCCACGCGCCAACGCGCTTTGCCACATGCCCGGCAGTCCCACTCGGGCACCCCGGGACCAAAAAGCCACCGTTTTACGAACTTGAGCCCAGGAAGTCTCTTTCTGCCTAATGCTGAGTGAGGGGAAGGCATCTATAAAGAGCCATTACTATGCATAGCCAGTATTTCAGGTTTCTTTATGTTAAATTTAAAAAAAAAAAAACAAAAAACAAAACAGTTGCTTGGTTAAAACACGAGGAAATCAGCGACCCACGCCACGTCCATCCTCAAACCCAGCAATTATCTTGGAATAATGGCTACACCTGCATTGAAGGAATGGGTAAACACTACAACTGTTCAGGGGACTCCCGCTCAACTTACAGCCAATCAAGAACACTGAATATCCGCTACAGGCATGTTGGTAATCAGGGAGGGAGCAAAAATGTGGACTGCATGGTGGTCCTCAAGGATTGGGTCGAGAAAAACAGCCCTAAAACATAAGAGTAAATTTTTCCTTTTTTGCGGGGTGCACCAAGGCACCTGTGTGGTAGGAGTCCAAGAAGGCAGCGCCAAAAGGCAGCCAGCTGAAAAGGGTCTGCAAGAAAAGGCGTGGGTACTCCCAGACGTGTACTTAAGTGGCCCGTCTCCCAGGCCGAAAATTAAGCGGGCTCAGTGCACGGGCCAATTTAGGGAATCCGTTAATTGAAACCCTGCCGCCGAAATTGCATGGTGTGGCGATCTCCGTGGCCAGCAACAGCTCTCCCCCTCAAGGCTGAGAAGCAGATCCATGCTCTCATTTTCTGAGGACACTGTAATTGTCGTGGAGCAGGACAGAAAGCGCGTAAACAGCGATTTTTTTTTTGGGGGGGGGGGGGGGGGTTAAGCACTGTTCAGGGCTAGAAGAACCTTCTAGGCCTTGCTAGATGAAAAGAAGATGGGAGCGATCAAGTTCAGAGTGACGGCCTTTTTAATTATCCACCCCACACGCTCTGAAACCGAAAATCGCAGGGTCAGAACCGACAGGCCGGCGCACTTAGCGTATGAGCCAGGGACTGACTGGCGAGGTCCCGGAAGCCCGCGGATCAGGCCCGAATATGGGAATCGGTCCGGCCCTCACCGCATCTCACGCTCCACGTCAACCGGCCACTGAACAGAGAAGCAGCGCCACACACAGCCCCACCTACAGGCTAACGGAACACACTGCAGCTTAGAGTCAAGCTTCAAGGAACAAAAGCACCTCTCTGAAAGTCCCTGGAAGCAGGTCTTCTCTGTCAGGAAGGCTCCTGAACAGTAGCTCTCAATTGGATTAGCCTCAGTGCCCACACTGTTCCTTGGTCAATAAGTCACGACCCAAATTTTAAAAACTCTTTACATTTACTGCAGTACTAGTACATAGAACGCAGTAGGTCTAACAGAGCAGCAACATGATGCCTTTATAAAAAGTCCAAAATTAGGGGGAAAAAAGAACAAAATCTAAAATAATTTAATTACTAATAAAATGGTCTCACCACTGAGTTTGGGTTGCAATTCACCAGTTGAGTAACAGCGCGCTACAAAGCAAAACAGTCATGACACCTCGCAATTTTAAACTCCTGTTAAAAGGAATGATGGAATTAACTAAAAAAATTAGACACTGTCCTGTGAGCTCTTTATAAGAGGATGCCCAGGATGCTATGTATGCGAGCGTGGACGTGTCTGCGTGCGTGAGAAATACAGGAAGAAGGGGGAGGGAGACCAGAAGAACAACCTTCAGCTGTTTGAATCTGTATTCCAGACAATGACTTCATCTCTGGACATAAAACAGCTGGACATCATCAGTTCTTTTTCCGCACAGCAGAGGTTAGACATGGCACACTGTTTAATAAAGGAAAAAGCTTAATAAGCCTGTGCCAAGGACAGATCTGTTAGACATAAGTTACTTTATGAGTTATAAGAATCTTTGATGGCTTAAGAATATTACACTTAACACCTGTCACTCATTTTTTCCCGTTTCTCAGTTTATGAAAGACCTAGGAAAGATTTTTTAAATCCATTTCTGTGTGTTTATATCACACAAAGTGTACACATCAAACAATCTATTTTTTTTTTTTAATTATTATTATTTTAACCAACACAACAATGAACACACACACACACACACACACACACACACAAGATGAGCGTTATGCTGGGTTTTGAACTCCAGTCAGGCAGCATTTCAGTAAACCCTGAGCCTGGGGCCTTTTCACAGGGCACCACTGCCCCGACTCGGAGCCCCGTCCACTGTGACTGGACGCCAAAGCAGACCTCACATGGCCCAGCATCCCAGGGTCCGAGTGCTCGCATGCAGGTGAAAGGTCACCCCGGGGGGCGGCCAGACCCCTGCAGTCCCACAACCTTTCACAGTCAGCCGGCTCCCCCCCCCACCGACTTTGCAGCGTCGCCACTGAAAGTGGAAGATTAACATCTCTGGGGGGCCCTTGGCTGACATAGCTAGGATGCCCCCCAATACTGTATCGTCAAAAATCAACTACATAATGCACAGGGTCAGAGTGGTAAGACCTACCGATTGAGGGGAGGAGTGCTGGTGAGTATCACTGTTACACAGTTTCAAGTGGGGTCCGTTCTGCCCGCTGAGGGCCTGAGGCAGTAGCCTAGGCTAACCGGTGCATAAATCCACCCTTGACCGGTAAACACGGACCTGGAGGGCTGCGGAAACACAAGAACCTCACAGCGTGACAGTTTTCCCAGGCGCTCGGCTAAATTTGGGCCGCCATATCTGTGCCATCCCGCCGTAAGGTCGGCGCCATGGTAGGAAGGCCGGAAATTTGCGGAATGATAATTGATCTTTAAAGCTCTGGGTCTAAGATCTCAGGTCTGAAGCGGGCCTCGAAAAAAGGCTTGACGAACTCGTAGATTCCAGGAGAGGAATAACCCCTGGTTGTTCTGTACAATTTCGGAGCAGGCAGTGGGACATCAATTCCATCTCATCCTCAGTTGTCCACAACATGAGGGAAATAAAAAAGCACACGAAACATAAAAAAAAAAGGAAAACTTGCTCAACAGAGAAAAAGCAAAAGCTGCAGACTCAAGGCGGAGAAACCAGAGATCGATATTTCACTCAAACAGCCCTCCAATAAAACACCTAATATAAAAGTTTAAAAAAAAACAAAAAAAACAAATCAAAGTAGCATTTGAAATGAGCTCCAGTTCCAAGGCTGCTGAAGGGAGAAAGCGGCGCCAGGAAGGGACAGCCAAGAGCCAGGCACACCGAAACACCTCCATGGGGCCACACCACCACCAGGGCCATTGCTGGAAGTAAGCTGGACATGG
>JAODLC010000113.1:21196180-21210450 GCA_026781145.1 Hippopotamyrus pictus
CAGTTCCTAAACGTTCACAGAGTGTTTTTAAAAGAACAGGCGATGCAACACAGTGGTAAACATGCCCCTGTCCCAACTTCTTTGAAACTTGTCGCTAACATCAAATTCTAATTGAGCATATATGTCATAAAAACAATAAAATTTCTGTTTCAACTTTTGATATGTAGTATTTGTTTTATTTTCAGTTAAATATGAGTTTGTATGATTTGTTCATCAGTGCATTCTGTTTTTATTTAAATTTTACATATCACACCAACTTTTTTGGAAACAGGCTTGTAGTTTGTTTTTCATATACTTTGCAGATTAAACATGGCTTTTGAAACATTTCTAAACTTCTTGATTTTGATGAGAAGGGAGCACAAGACAGAACAATATATAGATGCCTCTAGTTCTGTCGAATCAGCTTTAATGATATAGAAGGTTTTACTGTAATAAAATAAAATAAAATGCTGATGAAAACCAAGGGATAATTTGGTCTCAAGAGTACTTATGTTCTTAAAATACAGGGTGCAAACAGCAATAAACACAATCACCACAAGCTTCTGTACTGGGATGAGGATAAATTGTTCCTTGTTATCATGACCAGACTGAAGACACCGTGGGCCGGAGCAAAAGTGATGTATATGGGGGGTGGGGTCAATACCAGGAACCCATAATCCCTACAAATCTCGACATGTGCACCTGCTTAAACACGTGGATTTCCGGTTTGAAGTTTGATTGCCGTAGGGAGCTGACGTCATGCACAGACAGGCCTGCACAGACGTCATGCACAGACAGGCCTGCACCTAGCTCTCTCACTCTCTGTGTGCTTCCAATTAGGCAGGAGGAGCAGGTTTCCTGCCTGCAGGCCGCATTTGACACCAGGATGCACTTCACGTTGCCCTAGAAACAGCTTAGGTCCCACAAGACTATCATGGACTCCCGATTAAGGTTCCTACTATTACAGTAGCTTGATTTCAAAGAGGAGGGGCGTGGCTTAACAATGTTAAAGACACGCACAGCAGAGCGGGGTGAGCAAAAAATAGTGTGCTTCAGAGGGCAAATCACTTCAGCTTTGTTTTAATGAAAATCGCCTGTTGTTTGAGAATGACCCATGGCGCACTAATGTAACAGGCCAAGAAAACTAAGCACTGTGTAGCATTAAACAAGCATTGCGGTTGTCCTGATGCTCAGTCATCCAGACTTCCTAGCAAACTCATATATTTCAGCCTTATGACCGAGACGTGTCAGAAACATTCGGGGAAATGTGGTGCAGAATAATTGAAAAGCAGATTTCCAAATTGCATTCAGCCCAGATGTATATCCAATGAAGAACTTTAGTTTTATTTCCAAAACTTAAAAAAAAAAAAAAAAAAAAAAGTCCAAGGAAATTGTACTTACTTACAAACTCATCCTGTTCGCGTATCCTGTGGATTAGGTGACTTTTAGAAATTAGCTCCTCAATTGTCAACAAGAGTCAACAAAGGAAGTCACCTCCAGATCCTTCTAGATGGGTACAGGAAGTATTAGGAGAAACAGCCGGTAGGTGAGAAGGCACGACCTGGACTGGTGACAAAGATCTGGGGCGACGTCTCAGGCCCACTGCTATCCTAATCTCCTTTTTCAGAAAGAATCCTCTTGCATAAACATGTAAAATCCAAGGAAATGAGTGTATGCTTGATAAAAGCAAACGCAGGTAAACCAATGACCTTTTTATCAACAGATTCTGCATCTGAGGCACAGGGTCTACTTTCATCTTCCAGACGTCGTAGGGGAAGCCTTTTAATTTCTGCCAAGTACCAGGACCACCATGCTGCATTACTTGACCACTGACCCCTCCCCCCTCTCTCTTCAACAGCACCGTTCTGACTTCAAATACTGCAATCTCTGCCGCCTGTGACGGACAGTCAGGACAGAGGAGGGATGCCATTCTGTGTTTATTAACTGGTTACCTCTGTTTGCTGTCCACAGCCTTGTCTGTGCTGCCTGTCTCCTTTTTGCTCATCGTTTGAAATGCTGTGTTTATTAACTGGTTACCTCTGTTTGCTGTCCACAGCCTTGTCTGTGCTGCCTGTCTCCTTTTTGCTCAACGTTTGAAATGCTGTGTTTATTAACTGGTTACCTCTGTTTGCTCTCCACAGCCTTGTCTGTGCTGCCTGTCTCCTTTTTGCTCAACGTTTGAAATGCTGATCAAAGGCAGATTTGTGCTGTTACTTTCAGCTGGGATCCAAGCTGAAGGTATGGAGTAGAATGGGAAATGTGTCTTGAATTAACATGAAATCTTACCCGCAAACAGTCAGTAATTACTCGGCAAAGTTCTTTGCCGTCCAAGTGCTCAATTAGTCCTTGAAATTAATTCTGGCTTCTTTAAAAACATGTACCTAAGTTGGCTCCATGACAGCCATATACTTGTGATGTATTATTTTCCTCACTTGCACTGGACAAAAATGCCTGCTAAATAAGTACATGTAAACGTAAATGTTATTAAAAGTTGAGAGGCAGTAATGTGGTCTCATATCTTCAGAGCTATGGGATCCATTTCAGTCTTAGCTCTGGAGTTCCTCGTGCAATGTTTACATGAGCTTGGTTCTGTGTATGCCCTGTGATGGACTGGCATCTCATGCAGACTATTCTATACTTCGAGAGGTAGATTCAAAGCTCACCACCACAGTGCACTGGGGAAATGCAATGGGAAAAGAAGAGATGAACAGATAGATAAATTGCAACTGATTAATGGAATTTCACACATTCGTAGAAGCATATTTATATATTTGAAAAATATTAAAACATCTGCATATAATCCTCTCAAGAAAGTGTATTTTCTATGACCTGCCTGGTTTTAAAGGGCCAGTGAAGACCAGTGCTGTAGATCTTTCTACATTTGAGTATTAAGTTGCCTTTTAAAAATTCCTGAATGCAAACGGGGCAGCAATTTTACTGATGGATGGTGGCTTGTACAAGATCTTGATCTGGGAAGAGGATCTCAAAAGGCCTTTTGGCAGGATCATAAGATCACTCTCTTCCAGGATGACTAATACTTTGGTCCAAGGCTGAGCGATCACAACGTTACCGACACAGTCTTCCCAGTGGATGTATCTATCCCAAGGCGGATCTTTGGAAAACAAGAAATGAACTATGTCCTTAGAATCTGTGTATCTCCTGCATTCTTCTACTCTCCTCAGGTTTGCCCTGGTTCCTCAAGTCATTTTCATTTATACTGTGTAAGCCAAACGGTCATAAGGTTTAGTCTACATTTCTGGGTGATTTCATCAAGGGAGTGAAATGTGTTTATTCTTGTCTTTTTTTCCCCTATTTGGCCTGTCGCAATGAGACCTCCAGCAGCAAGGGCTTCTCATGCAAGTCCTGCCACTCAGGAAAAACAATAGCACGGAAGGGTCCCAAACAATGACGACACCCCCTGGAGTCTGGGGTTTGTTCGCACGCCCCTGTCACGGTGGGGGAAGTGGCGGACACGTTAATAGACTGGAATGAGTAACGGGAGATTTATTTCAATGGTCTTACCCAATGTGGCTATCCAGAGTGCTGTACAGAACAACAGGCCAACTCAGGGAGACTAGCACTGGAATGAGCAAGACCAAATCAAGACATTGTCAAGAATGCACCGACGGCAGCATTTACTCTGCTCCCACCGCCTTGAACTAAAAATGTTTTATTGCCGTGAACTGAGAAAGAAACTACGGCCCGTCTTTTGTTCTGTGCAATATGGTCCAGGTGTGTATGAAACAACTGCAAACTTCTCACAAATGTCTTGGTAAATTTTTCAAAATGGCACATCTGATGCCTGGAATAGAGAAGCACTGTTTGCTACCAATATACTATTTAATTTTAGGTAGTATTTTAGGTAGTAATGCCTCTATCTCGCTTTATTCTCCATCCTCCAGTGTGCAGCTTGTAGACAGGCCAGAAGATGCTTGTGTCTGTCTTCCATCCATCCATCCATCCATCCATCCATTTTTTATAATGGCTTGTTCTATTCAGGGTCACGGGGAGTCCAGAGCCTATCCCTGAGGCTAAGGGTACAAGGCAGGGAACAAACCCGGATGCGGTGCCAACCCATCGCAGGGCACACTCACACACCACACTCACACACCATTCACTCACACACCACACTCACACACCATTCACTCACACACCAGTCACTCACACAAGCACTTGTGTTTGTCTTTGGGAGTTTTAATTTTTAACTCTACAGTTTAAAACTGAACCTGAGAATTTCTTGTTCTTTATTTTCCTCATAGGTTTTGTAATTATGCCATCAAATACAATTATGCAAACTTTTTTAACATTATTCTACCAAACAAGGGACTTGAACCAGTGACGTTCCAGCTTTAGGCACAACATTCTAACCCGCTGAGCCACATGCCACCCTAATTATTCAAATTATTTAAACGTCAGGGAGTGCTGCTTCACGACAACCTGCAGTATTACTGTGGTTGAGAAATCAAACAAGAGCAATGTTTTCCCTCCATTTTTCGGAGGTGGCCCCAACATGCTGTGAGCTCCACTTAGCACGGCTCTGTGGCTTCTGGTCACCAGCTAGGAACCTGGATCACGTCCTGGACAGAACAGCTGATGGTTCAAATAATGCAACAGTGCAAAAATCAACTGGTGGCAAACGTGCTCTACTGTAGATAAGCTCATTTTGAAGACAACATGAGGTTTACGAAGATTTTTATCGATAACTTCCTGTTATCTATCGGCAATCTGAAGGAGCATGTTCACATTGACTGTTCTTCTTCATCCATTTGAGATGACCACCACAAAAAAAAAAAAAAAACCATCCAGGCTCAGCCCCAGTTAAACTGGGGGTGCCGGCATTTCTCCAGAAGCTCTCCCATTTCCAAATGGACATGTCAAGATTAGCAGCCAATCAGGACAAAGGCTCACATTGCAGTGGAGGGAGCAGATGGGCATCTACAGCCCTCCTCCTATGCACATAAGGCTCATCTCCAGCCGGTACGCGATAACTCTGGATCACTCTTTCATGGCTGGGTTCATTAATCTAAGCTTTACACCAGTTGGAGTTTGTGACATGCTGATTATGGCTGCCAGGGTTGTCATTCAGAGGAATGAAGCTTCTGCTACACTCAGCTCCTACTAGGTTACACGTAAAAATGGCTCAGATGTATTGTAGCAATATATTTATGGTAGTTGTCGATTCCGAAAAACTAATGCGATATAATTGACCCATAACTGACATATGCAATATACGTTTACAAGGGATGGCTAAAATAATAGAAATACCCAACAATATGTTAATTTCAAGGACCACTCCTTGCCTTCAGAACAGCTTCAGTCCTTTTTAGAATGCTCAGATACATGTCCTGAACTGTGTGTACTGAGATACTGGAGGTGGAGATCGACTTTTTAACTCTGCAATTCAGAACTTTCCATAAAAGTCCAATAATGTTTACATTTGGTGACTGGAGAGACTATGGTGAGTGCTTGACTTATTGTTGCTCATGAAACCACTCATGGATTTGTGAAGGAGTTTGTAGCCATCTTGGAATTTGGGAACATCATAGAGGGAGCCATAGTGCTGATGTAAAATGGCCTGTTTCCATGAACATTATACAGCCACGAAGAGCAGCTGTCAAACCCAATGACTCCTGCAAGGTGGCTGACTCATCAGACCATATTCTTCTCATTGCACTAGGTTCTGTGTCCTGGGGCACCAGCCTTGGATACAAGCGGTTTCTACTCAACAGTCCATCCATAAATTCCAGTATTTTGTTGAGACTGGGTCACAGAGGTGCTGATTCAGTACTGCAGTCAGTTTTGAGGCTGTATTTTTTGTTTGATGTTTAGAAATTAGTCCTTATTCCTTCTAGTGTGACTTGCCACCATTGTTTACTAATGTTCGGAATATGCTGTTATGCGTTTTAAGAGTGATTTTGCAATTCTGGTGATTGATGCACCTGTGATTTGGGCACGGACTGTTTATCCTCTTTGGAACCCTTTGTTCGTTGCCTCATGTCGCTTTAAAAGCTCACATATCAAAGCGGATTGTCAGGCCTCTTTATAGTGGACACATCTGCTAATTGGCATTCAGATTAGCATGACTCACCTTTGTAGCTGCATCCACATATGATTCAGTAACTTCAAAGTCCTTTTTTTCGTGTGATGTTTCCATTCTTTTGTTTATCCCGTTTTTGTACGACTACTTGTATGTTTGAAACAAGTTTACACTGCCACCTACTGGCAAAAACATGTTGCTACATGGTGTCAGCCTCCATGCATACAGATACTGATTTTTGCACACTGATAGTGACTGATTTTTGCACATGATAGTGTTACCTCACACTTGTGGGTTTGGAGGTTAGAATCTCATCTCTTCTCCCCTTTGTCCTGCAGGTTACCTCTAGTTACACCAGATTACTCCCACAGGCCAAACACATGCTGGCAAGCCAGTAGCTATCTTTAAATTCTTCAGTGTACAACAAAGTATGTGTGTACATGTCCACATTTTTGCTCCCTACCAGGTCCCAGCATACCTGTACTAGGCATCTGGAGTTCTTGATTGTTCAGGTGTGCTGGGAGGTGCGAGGAATAAAACGGACCGCAGAGTCCCCACAACTGAGTTGAGAAACATTGGCTTGCCCTGTCCTGCATGGAATTGGCTGCAGACCGTCCCTGAGCAGGACGCATTGACGGGAAAGAGCCACAGTAATGATCCTTATGGATCATCAAATCAGATCAGCTTCCATTGTGCCAATGTGTTTCAAGGGCTCCCTGCTTGTGCCTGTACCAAGAACAACTGAGTGCAGTATAGGCTTCATCACCATAGTCACCCTCGGCTGGTCACCAAGCTCAAGGACCTAAAACTGAACACCTCTTTCTGTATCTGGGTTCTGAACCTCCTGACTCATTGACCGCAGATGGTGAGGGTCGTTGGCTTGCTCAATACTCTTTCTTAGTAGCACAGCCTCGCTAGGCTGTGGCCGTAGCCCTTTGCTTTACTTCCTGTACACACATTGACTGCACAGTCATACACAGCACAGTGGTAGGAGGGCTGATCTCCAACATGGAGGAGACAGCATACCTGGACAAAATATAGGAGCTGTCTCTGTGCCAGGTTAACAACTTGGACCTAAAAATGTATAAGACCAAAGATATGATCATGAAGCAGCAGAGGAAATAAACATCTGGTGGAGAGGGTCAGCAGCTACAGGTACCTCAGACCCGACAGGGTCAACCCACATGTCCACGCTGGTGCAGAAAACTAAGCGGCAACTGTATCAGGAAATTGAAAAGCTCTTCTATGCTGCTGTTGCAAAAAAACCACCTTCTACAGTGCTTCTGCAGGATCTGTGCTTTCCAGGAGCGTCACTGCCTGGTGCGATGGCCGCAGCTCCGAGGATCGCAGACCCCACAGAGGTCGACATGGTGGCACCAGGTCAAAAATGCATGCGATGTAGATCCAGGGCATCAAGCAGCAGACACCACCCATGTCATTAACAGTGAAAGCACCTCCAGGGTCTTATGACCAGAGTAGAGGGGCTGAGGAGAAGCTTCTACCCCCAGACCAATAATTAACACCACCAATTAAGATAAGATATAACGCCAACCTGGACTTGAAATACTCGAGTAGCAGCAAATTTCATTTCACTGCTGCTGTTCTAGTACATTCCATCCATCCATTTTCTAAAGCCTGTCCTATTGATGGTTGCTGGGGGGGTCTGGAGTCTGTCCCAAACGCTTCCGGCGCAAGGCAGCGAACAACGTAGGATGGGGAGCCAAACCATCGCAGAGCAAACTCACACATCCAAGACCTGGAAGAAACCTTAAAATGACACAGGGAGAACATGCATACTACACACATGGTGGAGACTCGAACCCAGGTCCCAGAGGTGTAAAGCGACATTGCTAACAACTGTGCCAGCAGTACATTCATGCATGAGTTTTTTTTTAATCTTGCATCTTATTCCTCCTTAAAATGAATACCCACTTATAAAACAACCTGAAACTAAACAAGAAAAATGCTTTATTATACCAAGATCCCTCCCCTTTCCTGTCATACATGTATATAAAAAGAGACAAAAAAAAAAATAGTTGACACGAAAGTCCAGGCAGCCAAAGTCTGGAGTCGTCCATGTTGTGTAACAAAGTCCCCCTCCAGTGTCAAGAGCCATTCAATAACAAAATTAAGCAACAGGAGAAACAAGTCTTCAGGAAGTGCGATTACCATGAACTACCAAGCACTGGTGGTTAACCCATTCCTTGTGGGTTATTTTACTGTACTTAAGTGGGTTAAGCCAATTAGCGGGTGACAGGGAACCATCCAGAAACAGTTCTCTCATCGCTAAAGTCGTTTGAGAGTTTGAAGAGCTCTGCCTGTTTTCACAACGATCCGAATCGCAAACGAAGGCGATTTCTCCAGTGCAGGTCGGTCGCACGGGAAACAGATGCCGGGGATGCAGCTCCTCTCTGCTCGGCCATCGGATGTCTGAGCTTCAGAACGAAACGGGGAACTATGGCTTTCAGTGGACGAACCTCAACCGGAGCGCTCGCTTGAAACGGGAAGAAAAAAGCGATCACGGTGACTTCACGTGGTGCCCTCGGGTGATGCGGGTCACGATGGGGTCACCAGACAGGGGCCCAAAAAAAAAAAAAAAAAACACGTTTGAATGAAGGTGATGGAAAAAGAAAAGTCAAATCTAAGGGTAGACCATCAATTTGTATATCTGACAGGGCTTTAGAAAGTGAGCACTAGTGACATGATGAATGCGATAACGTACAATCCACCCACACGGACGCTCGCGTCAGAGAACCATTACTGATAGTTTGGCAAGATGAGCAACAAAGATGCAAATTCGGGGGCTGACATCGACAATAACCATCCTGAGCAGAAGTGGGGGGAGGAGAGGTGACATCACACTCACTTTCTACTCAGGCTTCCACTACATTTTCATTATGTGGGGTGTTGAATTTTGTTTCCAAACAACAGGTCAGAATCCAATTCTACCAGGGGCACAAAACAATAGTGTCATTTATGTGATGTTGCCTTGAAGTCATGAAAGGTGAATGCAGCCTCCACCAGAAGGTCACGGGAGTCTGTCAGCGAGCATATTCAGAAAGAAGGCCCCCAAGTTCATCCTCATCACGACCGATGACTTGAAATTTTAGATTACTGCACGCGTGGATACATCACTTTCATGACTGTTCCCGACCATCAGTCGTGCTCCCAAAAACAGAAGTTCTGGTATTCTGGCTCCTCTCCCCTCCCTGGACCAGCCCCCCCCACTTTCCACTGCCTTCCCCGTCCGGGTCAGTGAGCACCCCCTCCCATGTGTTCCCGTCTTAACAGCCCCTTGAAGACCTTCATCTTGCCCGCTCCGCTGAGCTCGAAGCTGTAGTCCGTAGTGATGTAAGGCTTCTCCCCCTGGACTCCAGGCTGAAACGGAGATGGACGAACATCGGCGCACGTACACACATCACGACTGAGACTGAAGGTGTGCACGCAGCCACAGAAGAGCCACATGTGGCAATTCTGATGGTGACGACGGCGGCACATGCACAGACAGGTTCAGTCACTCATACGAGTCATAAAACTGACTCAGATGCAACAAAGACAGGCAGCCCTGCCCGAGGGCAGCAACAAATAATCCCACATACCAAACCACACAACCAATAACTCACGCACATGAAGGCTGTCATTAATCAAGACGAAAGCCCACCACCTTCATGGGGCCCACCCCCCAACTACAGCAGCAAGCACAGAAAGCAGAACACGGCCCCCTGCCTCATCACATTAAGACTGGTGGAGTTTAAACTTTCCGAATAGACAAGACTCAGTACCCCAGTGTGCCGAATCAATGACCCGTAAATCTCTGCAGTTTGGCCACTAGATGTCTCTCCTCTCATTTGTACAAAAGCCCGCAAGAAGCCATAGGACGCTTTGGTGCAGCTTGCTGGGAAGCGGCTTTATGGAGCGGATCCTCACCTGTACCCTCAGAAGGGTATGCGGCAGCATAATCCCCCCCAGCAGGAGACAGTTCACCTGCCGCAGGATAGAGGGCGCCGCGGGGGTCACCAGGAAGTACAGTCCGCGGGCCATGTCCACCCCACGCAGGACACCTGGGTGAGCAAGCAAGAGACTGGCCGTCTAAGGGAGGTGAACCTGTGTGTGCGCTTTATGACTCCCAACCATCCATTTAGATTAGGAAGACGTCAAAATGGCCGTTACTCCCAGACAACCTGCCGCCTTTTGCGACGCGGCTAAACTCAGACCTGAAGAAAGTCTGCACTTGTAAGGCGCTGAACTGCTTGGGCATTGGAACGTGAAATAAATCATGAATTCTGAATTAAACCCACCTAAAAACCTCTGTGTAAAATGATACCACAACAAACTTTTTTTTTTTTATTGTGTGGAAATAACAATGCTACAGTACAAAGGCAAAACACAGTAACTATGCCAGTACTGAAAGTGAGAAAAGGGGCTTTGGAGGTCTTTAACTGTCCACCTGTATGTGCAGTATGGAGGTAAATGATTTTTCTTCAGACTGGAGCGAAGGTGAACTAAAATATTTTGGCATGAGATAAGAGAGGCTGAGAGACCCAAATTCTCCAATAACTCAATTTTGATTTTAAAAAAATGCAGTTACAGTGTTATGCCAGAATACAGTTAAATGCAGGCTTCACATGGTCACTCACAAAGGGCGTGTGTGCTTGGGGGGAGGGCGTTTACATACCAAAGCCAATACACTTGCAGATGGGGGTCTGAGAGAGCAGCACAGGCCCCCCCGCGCCTCCCACCTTCTCCTCCAGGCAGCAGAGGCCCACCAGGCTGCCATTGGCAGCATACAGCACGTGGGCGGGGGCCACCTCAGAATGAGTCACGCGCATGGCCACGGCCGACATGGATACCTGGGAGGGACAGGGGCGGGAGGTGTGACACGGGGACGGGGGCACAGAGGAAACGTCAGACTGTGATGGTGGCAAATTTGTGAAACGCAGGACAGCAGGGGGAGGGTCATTAATATTCATACAGCAAGTGCTACACCAGATAATTGGGTACCACTGGAATATTAATGACCCCCCCACTCTACTCTGGCCAATCAGGTACCATTTCCATTATGAATATCAATGAACCTTCCCGCACCACCCTACTCATCAGCCAGTCAGGTGGCACTTCCTGTATAAATATTACTAATCCTTTCCCTGGCGTCCTATGTTTTGGGAACGGATGCCCTCTCACCTGGTACGGAGTAAAGCAGTGTAGGGGTCGGACGGGTCCGGGGTCAGGCGACTGCAGCTGGCTGAAGTAGGCAAGCAGCGCCAGGTCACGGACAATATTGCTACGGTGGTACATCCTGAAATAGAACGAACCATTTTGAAAGGGGGCGGGGGGATCCGCATGAGACGATCCGAGTCGGTCCTGCCTCAGACCATGAAAGTACAAATCCTGCTCATTACTACAGGGCTCTGACTCTGTTTTGCAAAACACATGAGCAGACAAGCTCATTAATTCAATAAGACACTTTTTAATCACTACCTAGTGAACTTTCAAATGTTAACTGCAAGAAGGAATTTGATTCGCTCAATTAGCTTTTAATCCATCTTGGCTACACAACTTGACTACGCTAGTGATCAAAAGCATTTTTGGCATTACACTTTAAAAATTACTACATGAATATGTGTATGAACAATCAAAGAATGTTACAAATATACACTGGAAGATGAAATAAGTAGCTGGAATAAGGTTCTGCAATCTCTAACAACTGGAGCCGTTTCCACAATTTTAGCCGCTAGTGTATTTTTTGCTGTTTTTGTTCAGATATTCAGATAACAGCATGTACAATGTCAATCAGATCCAGAGAAGCACTCGTTTTCAAATCCTTACATGTTGCTTGTGGTGCCTGCACCCTCAAATTCTGATTGGACGTTGAGAAGCACGTGACCCTCCAGGGTTTCCTGCTCCCCTGACTCATGCCCAAGGGCAGGCTGAGCTGGAGGGCGAGTCTGCCAGCCGTGGGCCGACTGGAGGAAGGCGGGAGTAAGGGAGGGACATTGGGTGGTAAATCCGTAGCTGAGCTGCACCACATGAGTGACATTGAACAGACGAATCAGATCCACCAACACCTGGAAGCCAAAACCTGCAGGGAGGAAGCAAAGACACTGAGGTCCTTCCGATTCTCTGCTAACTAGCATAACAAGGCCGCAGCGAGCTGGCTAACCTTTGACCCATCCCATGGTGTTGATGATTATAGGGGTCTCTTGGCTGTACAGGCGCCACAGGAACTTGAGCGAGTCAAGATAGCGGTCCAAGTCCCTCTCACACGAACTCTCCCCAAAATACACCATGTGTTGTGGCATACGCTGGTGAGTAAAGGGGGCTCCTGCCAGGATGCCAGAGCAGACAAGCAGGATAACCGTCAGACATGAGGAGAACCAAGAGTGACATGTATGACTTACACAATGTAGCAAAGAAAACAGATTCAAATAAAATAACCTCAACTTCTGCAAAGGATTGTGGGTACAAATATTGTGGGTTGATAACCAGCGGTGCTGTGTTACACACAGTCCAATTTTTATGTGGTTAACAGCCAGTACCCAGCCAGTTTATGTGGTTAACAAACATTGAGCCTAATTAAAACAAGATTCTCCAGCCATTATGACCCCACCATAACCTATGACATTGGGGAGGGAACTTACCAAGCAGCGGCTCAGTGACTGAAGACAAAGACAGGCAACCAGGGGGCGTGAACTCAGTCTGACCCAGGTCACATTCCAGGTAGTCCACGCTGGCCGTGCTGTGGGTGGCACGGGGATATGCGGTGAGGAGGAGATTCAATGACAAATCAGCATTGCATCAAGGCTCTGAGGTTATGGACTGATGCAACCAAAAGGTCCGCTTACTGGTTGAGCAGCGTGTTGATGAGGTGGCGGTTGAAGGTGGATTTTCCCGTGTTCTTAGCCCCACAAACGAGAATGACAGGACAGCCGTCAGGTTCCTCTGTAGGGAGAGAGCACGTCGAAAATCACCACTTTTTATTCTTTACCAATTATTCAAGTATAGCATTTAGCATACATACAAACTACTACTACGTTTGATTTATTTAAATTTAAAATTGATATTTTTCTTCCATTGAGAGAGATCAAAAGAAAAATTAAAAATTTGCTTATCAAACATGCCAAGAATGAGAGAGAAATGTATTGGTTTAAACAAGTCAATACAGAAAAAAAACTATTGAAATGTGTCAAATTGATAGAAAAAAAAGACAAGGAAAACAGCTTCTGTGAAATAAACAGGTCAGTGACATATTCAAACTAAAAAGTGCTTTTACTTGTTTCACTTGCAGAGACATTTATCACCTGATAAAAACACTAATAGATGCACAAGGTTAGAGGATAAAATGCAAATCTAAAAGTATGAGTCCTACAATGTCACACCCTTTGATGTCTTGCAAGATCATTCATCTGTGCAGATCAAAGGAAGAATAAGCACAGATTAGGGTACATGACTTGCACAGCATATCCTGTTAACATTTCATGTAAGCTTGGAGGATTTAGTCTCAAGGTCAACGTAAGCGTTCAATGGTCCTTGTAGGTCCCAGCCTACCTGCACAGGCATTGACCAGAGTCTTCATGGCATTCCTGTAGCTCTGTGATGTCATCAGGCCATGCCCACTGCCTCGTAGTGGGATCAAGCCAACAGCAGACAGAGGAGAGTCCAAAATGGAGCACTGTTCCACAATCTCCTTCTGTCAAGCAATCGCAGAATACAGGGGTACCTCAGAACTCAAACTTAATCCGTTCAGAACTCTGGTTCGAATCCTAAAAAGTTCGATTTCTGATTGAATTTTCCCCATAAGAAATAATGGAGAACCAATTAATTGGTTCCCGGCCCCAAAAAAATTACACCTAAATGTGTTTTTTTTTTAAGCATTTAAACAAGAAATAAACAAGATAAAACAAGAAGAGCATATACTGTACTAAACACATATAAGCATTTATCAAAACAGTAAAGTAAGAAAATAAATGTATCCAAACAATGTGTAAAGTTTAAAAAAAAAAAAAAAAAAAAACCATGTCCTGCCCCGGTTGTCCGCTCCTTCCGTGTGCCACGCCCCCTCGTTAACCCATGTGGAATCCCCGTGTGATCAGTCGTCTCTGGTTGTTGTCATTAGTTCTCTGTATTTAGTCCATGTTTCAGTTTGTTTCCCCAGTCGGGTCATTGTATTGTCCGCCTGCGTTTTGCCTGCCTTACCTGTAATTAAACCCCGTATTCCCCAATACCCTGACGTCTGCGCCTTTGTCTCCGTTCTGTC
>JAODLC010000113.1:21220031-21232815 GCA_026781145.1 Hippopotamyrus pictus
GAGTGTTCCTGGGAGGTGCTCCTATAGCCCCATAGAGTGTTCCTGGGAGGTGCTCCTCTAGCCCATAGAGTGTTCCTGGGAGGTGCTCCTCTAGCCCCATAGAGTGTTCCTGGGAGGTGCTCCTCTAGCCCCATAGAGTGTTCCCGAGAGGTGCTCCTCTAGCCCCATAGAGTGTTCCTGGGAGGGAGGTGCTCCTCTAGCCCATAGAGTGTTCCTGGGAGCGGAGATGCGGCTTGGGGAACAGATACAGGACCACTACGCATTTTATCACCCTGCAGGAACGAGCGGCCGTTCGTGTGCGAGTTCTGCAACCACGCATTCACCCAGAAGGCCAACCTGAACATGCATCTGCGGACACACACTGGGGAGAAGCCCTTCCAGTGCCATCTCTGCGGGAAGACATTCCGTACACAGGGTGACTACATCTCATGCATCTCACTCTCTTGCCAAGTGTCAGCTGTCTGGACTAGAGCATTGACTATCGACTGCGGTCATGTGTCACTTAACAACAGGAATACATTCTGGAAAAATGCATTGTTAAGCGATTTCGTCACCGTGCAATCATCATGGAAGGTACTTATACATAGACTGTATAGCCTACTATACACCAAGGCTATAGTTAACATTTTAAAGTAAAAAGTACACTCTAAAATGATGAGTAAAGTAAATGCATAAACCAAGTATTATGTGCTGTACATAATTGTATGTGCTATACTTTTTAACTGGCAGAGCATTAGGTTTGTTTACACCAGCATTAGCACAAACACTTGAGTGAAGTGTTGGGCTACAACGTCACTAGATGATAGAAATTTTTCACCTTCATTATAATTTCATGGATGGGTCGTTGACCAAAACATTGCTACGTGTTGTATGACTGTACCTTCCTAATCAAATTTTTGGCAGACTTAAAAAAAAAAAAATAAAAAAATCTCTCTCCCTCTCGAATATTTGGTTTTTGCACATCATCGCTGCCAATGTTTTGAAAGCGCTCCAGTACTTTGAAGGTTTTTGGGGGTTCTTGGTACCACTTGGCAGTGGTAGGAGAAAAATCTTGACTCGTACCTGCCATCTGTTCTGTTTACTTGTGTGTGTGTGTGTTATTTGAGAGAATTGTACTGGCGCCACACCATGGTCAGAATATGAACTGCACATGAATTTTGGTTATTTGGGATTAGTATTTCAAATGTGGATCTTACTCCCAGCACGTATCACACTGACACAGCCTTACTGCCTCACTGTAAACTGTGAACTGTGGCTTTAAAAAGAAAAAAACAAACAAAAACAAATATTTATCATCAGTGTCTAGTTTGCCTAGAATGTTTTCTCAGGGGGTAGAGGGCAAGTCCTGAGGTGGAATGTGTGCCAAATGTGTTGAACCTGCAGTGTTCCCTGTATAAACAGACGCCTGTGTGGAACAGGATACTATACTCCCATGTCCCTGCACCCAGGTTTTAAGGTTTTCCACCCTCCTGCATGGTTATTTATCACGTGCGTGTGCCCTTTCCCTTGCAGCCAGCCTGGACAAGCACCACCGCACCCACACGGGCGAGCGGCCCTTCCACTGCGAGTTCTGTGAGCAGCGCTTCACGGAGAAGGGCCCGCTGCTCCGTCACGTGGCGAGCAAGCACCAGGAGGGCAGGCCGCACTACTGTCACATCTGCACCAAGACCTTCAAGGGTGAGCAGGCCACCACTCCGCCAAGGGGCATCTCCAGTCACCCTGCTGGTTCCCTTTTGGGTAGTCGGGTGTGTGTTTCACCACAATGAACTCCTATTATTTATGCTTATTAGATCTATCAGATTTGGAAATCTTGGAAATTCTGCTAAGTGATGTTTTATCCAGTTTCTTTTTGGTGGTCTTAATTCAGCATTGTTTTTACTCGGAATGAATTAAATGGTAGGCTCACAATTGTTTTTTAGGATGGATGGATAGATCGATAATATAAGTGGTTTATAGTGGCTAATCCAGACGCACTCAAGCCTGCATTTTGATTTTATTCATTCATCTGACTTAATAGACTCAACAGAGGGGTAACAATTTATTCCCTAGGATGAGGATTTTTATCGGGGCTGATGGTAACCTGGACAAACCCAGATCTAACTTCCTGCCTTTGCATCTTTCCTAAGCCATCGAGCAGCTACGGGTCCACGTGCGACGCCACAAAGGCATGCGGAAGTTTGAGTGCACGGAGTGCGGCTACAAGTTCACCAGACAGGTGTGAAAGCTTGTTAGGGTGCCACTTACTGGACATGCAGCAACAAAGGGTCTCTGCTTTACCCACAGCCACCTCCTCCTCTTATCCATGTAGGCCCACCTGCGACGGCACTCCCAGATCCACAACCGCGTGGAGAACTACAACCCACGGCAGAGGCGACTGCGCAACGTGGTGGTGGATGACGAGAAGGCGACCGTGGCCTCGCTGCCGCCCGACGGGGACAGCCCGCCAGCGGGCGACGTCATCAGCGTCATGATCCAGCCCGATACCATCGTGGTGGAGGAGGTGGTGGCCAGCCAGGGGACGGGACCCGTGGAGGAAGGGGAGTCTTTCAACGTGGCCGACGTCATGGAGCAGACGCTGCTGGTGGGCGGAACCTACCCCGTCCACCCTGCGGTGGAGCTACCTGACGATGGGACTGGAGATAAGGGCTGAGGACAGACCATCTGCTGGTGTCACTGGGGCATCACATGGGGCAGAACTTTGCAAAAAAGGGAAGAAACGAAAAAAGTTTTGTTGCCGTTTTTAAATAACTGGTTGCCACGTTTGGTCCTTTTATGCATAATATTGGCAGTGGTGATAATAAAGGACAGTGTGCAGTGCGAATATGTCTCTAAGCAGAGCGCAGAGTATATCAGGAGGTCGGTGATTTGACAGTGCCTAACAGGAGGCCTGCCTGGATCTTTATTGAGTGACACTATTGTAAACACAATCACTTTTACACCCAAAACACAAGCTGATTAACAAGGCAGCAAAAAAAAAAAAAAAAAAAAAGCAAGAAAAAAAAACAGAAAATGCAGCTCAACTGCTCTTGTAAACTGTACAATGCCAGTTTCGCTGCATGACATATAACGGTACTGAAAAAAATGACAGGGAGCGAAATCGTTACTTCCAGTTATGTAAACGGTGACTCCTACTGCTTCTTATTTGGAAGAATAGCAGCTCTACTGATACGGGAGAATGAGAAGAGGTACAAACGCAACATCGATTTTCCGTCATCTTTACGCACCCCCTCACAGAATGCTACACCGATAAATAGTCATAAATAACTATAATTTACTATAAAAATAACAAGCCATCCACGCCCATAAGGAATACTTCAAGAGGACACAACGGGAGCTGCATGCAGGCCAAAGTGTGGCCGTAGCCATGCCAAGCATGGGAGATTTGCATCAGGTTTTAAAATGGGGCTGGAATACCAGGAAAGGGGGAGGAATCGCTTGTGCGTCGCCTTGGTTGGGGTGGGGACACAATCTCAGCCTTGCATGTAATTGCCTCAGCACTGCTCCCTCTGGCATGTGATCCATGTCACTGATTGTTGACAAACAGCGGAAGCCTTCAGGCTGCATGCCTCGTGACTGGATCCCGACACCCCCGACCGTATAAGGTTCCTCTGAAATGGTAACTCCCTGGACAGGCCTCAGGGCCCCTCCACAAAGTTCGGTACAGCGATTCCCCTCAGTCTGGAAGCATTAATCACTTTTCACTTTAGGAATGTGTAGGTTTAAGTGAGCTATTTGAAAATACAGGACATGGCTATAAAAATAACTACTAAAAAGTAGTTCAAACCTCAAAAAGGTTAGCCGTACTAAAACTATTTTAATTACCTTTTATAAGGAATCTTCTCCCTGATTTAAGCTAATGCTAAGCACATGCACAGCCAGATCCATGGTCGATTGTACGAATGCAAACTTTTTTTTTTTCCTTCATTACAGCTTCTCATTCTGTTTTTTTTTTTTTTTTGGTTGCCGACTGCTATCTTAATTGATGGCTCCTCGCTGTAAATTCCACAGAAGCAACGGGTAATCTAGCCAAGACACCGGAGCGGACACTGAACGTCAGCCACTCGCAGTTCCAGGTGGTGTCCAGTTTCGTCGGATAGACCATAAAGTGCAGAACACGCCATCTAACGTCATCACAGTAAACACGACTGATGGGGATAGCAATGGGTGGAGGATAAGCGCCACGGGGCAGCCCACGCTCAGCGGGCCAGATCGACGTTTCGGTTGTGTTCATGGTGGTCATGCAGGCCCATGTGGCGGTGGTGCCGTTGGATATGGATGGCGTTCTCTGGAGCGTCTATGGGCTCGAAGGCGCTGGGGACCAGCGGCATGAACTGGCGGAAGATGCTGACGCTGCCGTGCCAGAAGGTGGGCTGGGGGAGACGCCCCACGTGGGACCAGGAGCGCGTGGCTGGGTCGTAGGCCTCCACTACATCCGACAGCTCGAAGGTATTGTCGTACCCACCAGACACAAAGAGACGGCCACCCAGCGCTGCAACGCTGCCTCCTACGTGGACCTTTCAGGAGCAAGGAAGGGCGCCACGAATGAAAAACACACTTTGACATTAAGGTTTCTGACATGCTGAAGTTCAAAGACATACATGTTAAACTGACAGAGTTGTATTTACCTGGGTCATTGGGCTGACCTTGTCCCACTTATTCTTCAATGGGCTGTACACATCCACCTCAGCAGAGTCATCCCTGGATCAGAAGCGATAGAGAGGTTCAGACGTATTATGCTCATCTATCTGATCGCTCTTAGTCTCAGTATTCTCGCATAAAATGGCATCTTTACTCCGGACGCCGAGAACCTATCCTTACCTGATGAAGTAGATGAGGCCGTTGAGGGTGACCGTCTTGGGAGCGAAGGACCATGGTGGCAGCTGGCCACAGTTCACCAGGGCCCATCGGTCGGCATCGGGGTCATAGCTCTGGATGGCCATGGTGTCCTCTCCGGCCAGGGAGCCGATGGCATACAGGCGCCCCCTGCAGGCGGTGGTGGAGCAGTTGTCCATAGCGTGCAGCATCGGCGGCAGGGGCTCCCAGCAGTCAAGGGAGTGGTCGTAGCGCTCCGTGCTGTCTGATGCCACCACGTACAGCTGGCCGCTCAGCACGCACGAGCTGTGGTACTCCCGTGCTTTCAGCATGGGCGACACCTCCGTCCACTCATTCACGCTGGAGTTGTAGCGCCACACGCAGTCATAGAGTCGAGATCCATCGGAGCCCCCTACCAGGCGAAGGTACATAAAACCAATGGTAAATTGTTCGCGTTCAAATTAACTACCCTGAAACGTATGAAAATGACTCCATCACACAGTCAATATTGTTCTGGCTGAAACCAATATTAATTTACCTACCAAAGCTCAGAATTTTCCATATGCAATGAGGATTATTCAAGAACCTGTCATCAAGAACTACTTGTCAAAAGGGCGTGGAGTGAGTGGGGAGCAGTCCATTGCAGGATGCACACACATACACACTATGGTCAATTTAGACCCAAATTCACCTAACTTACATACAGCTAGTCCTTTGGACTGCAGAAGGTAACCAGAAACCCACGCATACACATAACAAATATGCAAACCATACACACATGTTGGAAGAGCAGGATTCAAACCCCCAACTGTGCATAAACCGTTGGGTGTAAAGCGGCATCTAGCGTGCCTTTTCCAAGAACACATCCACAATGGGGCCCCACTCTAGAGTTTTAAAAGACCGATAAAAACAATCCCTAAAAAAGGTTCCTGTACACCATGTTGGCATGTTACAAAAAAAGCCCTTTCCCAGGCATAAGCTCTGTTAGAACCTGCGGCCTTGCCCAGTAGGGCACTTGAGCAATGGGCTGTTCCCTATGCAGCACAAAAACCAGGATGTGTCTGGATTCGGTCCACCAGAGAACAGGTGCTATTTTTATGTTGTATGGGTGTTGGTAATGTTATCCACACCCCACAAAGCCTCACTGGGGATGGAGTAGCAGCTTTTGCTTTTGTAACCGGACCAGATTCATCCACCCTGTCCTTAGTGCCCCCTCTGCGACAAAATAACCCTGTCCTGTATTTCAAGCAGAGTTCATAGTAGGAAACGCCAGAAAAGGAAGGTAATTCACACTGACAACACGCTGGTGGTTGATACCAATTCAAAACATTCAAAGCATTTTACATTTTACTTATTTAGCAGACACTTTTATCCAAAGCAACGTACATTTTTGAGAAAAGCGGGGACAGATAGTCCTTGGGGCGCTTAACCATCCTTGACGGTTAAGCGCCTTGTTCAAGGGCCCAACAGTGACATCACGCTGCCCACTCTGTAATTCAAAATGATGACAGTCCGATCATAGGCACAGGATCCAAACCCGCTGAGCCACACATCGCCCCCATTTTTCTTCACACATCTCCACGCTATGTTTGTGAATGTGACAAACTTGAAAGGTTTCCGGGCAACTTCTAAAGCAGCCCACAACCCAAGCAACAGCCTCTCTGCACATGAGAGGGGGTATACCCTAAGACAGAGCTGCCCTCTCAACAAGGGCCACATGAGAAGGCAGTGCCCCTCCAAGGACAGCAAGGCCCCCGACAATGGCAGTGTTGGCAGGACGCCGTGTCCCACAGATTCTGTTCCCCCCGCCATGTGCTAAGCTTATTTATACCCATTCACCGCCCAGCCATTCGTAACACGTGGGCCTGGAGAGGCTCAAGGCTTTCAGATTGCAGAGCAAGGAAAACAACAAGATCTCAACCCGATGCCGCTCAACCCCCACCTGCCTCCCCCCAAGCAACATTTGATATTTTAGCTCCATTGCGCAATCACTGGTGTTTAAGCCCAGAGAGATCCTTAAAGACACAGGCATCGAACAAATACTGATTCTTCAGGATGGCCACAATATATTAATGTTACTGATCTTTTATCGTGTTTTAGGTTCCTTGAGCCATTAAATTATGAGGATGAGTGTGGTGCAAAGCCGTCACCTTCCCTGTTCACCTACCTGTGACGTACATGTCGTTTCCGAGAGCAGCAATACTGTATCCGCCCCCAAGATGATCTGGAAACTCGGCTAAGTAGCGCCACTGGCCGGTCTGGGGGTTGTAGCAGTCCACCGTGACCAGCTCATCGCAGTCCTGGTCGCAGCCCCCGACCACCACCAGGATCTCTGCCAGGCCGGTGGAGGGCCGCGGCCGCATCCGGTGGCACGGCTGGTCATGCCGATCGTACTCGCTGGACTGGAGAGCGCGGGCCTCGTTGACCAGCCGCAGGCACTGGGGCGAGAGGTAAACCAATGGGTCGCTCTCAACATGGGCCAGGAGGAAGAAGCGCCGCACGAAGGGCAGCCGGACCTGCTGTAGGAGCTCAGGCCAGTAGTGGAGGCGCCTCTGAAGGTCGGCTTTGACCCAGCGCACGGCTAGCTGGTAGACCGTCTCCTCCTTGTCAACGCACAGCCCGTCGTCTGAGACGAACTCCAACAGCCGCTTCCAGGGCAGCTTCTCAAAGTCCTTGCCCTTCGCCAGCTCCACGATATTCCTCAGCACAAAGCGACGGGCGCTCGCTGCCAGGTCCCGGCATGCGTAGGCCTCCGCAAAGTCCTGGATCTCCAGGCAGTTTGAGACATCCAGGCGCTGCTCCAGGAAGGCGCAACAGGCTTCCTTGACAGAGGGGAACTGGAAGAGGTCGGCAGCTTTGAGGAGTAGGTCCACGTTGTCCTGCGTGACCGTCACACGGCCCGTGTAGCAGAAGTCCACCAGTAGGCCGAGGAGCTCGCCAGACACTTCATGGAGCACCACGCGATCCATGGCGCTCTCGCGCAGCGTGCCGGCAAACATGGCGCGGAAGTAGGTGCTGGCTGCTGCCAGAACCGTGCGGTGGCAGGGGAACTCACGGCCTTCGGCGCACAGGGTAACATCGAAGAACTTGCGCTCAGCACGCAGCTCGTGGATGCCCCGCAGCAGGTTGAAGGCATGCGAGGTGTCGAAGAAGGGCAGTGTGGATGGCTGCGTCTGAACGGAGGGCTTCTCCATCGCGGTGACACTTGCGGGGCTCAGGAGATGATAACCATCTGGGGACAGAGGTCAGGGGTCAACATACAGGACAGAAATACACAAGCTTTATGTAAATCAGCAGCAGAACAGTATTTTTTTCATATTGATCTTTCAAGGAACATCCAGTTATACTTCATCCATAACTCCATTACCACAAAGTGTTTAAATGTAGTCGTTAAAAAGTCACCATGGAACATCGAAGAGACAAGATGTTTACCGCCTACGTGCCACGAGAACAGGCATGATCCTTGACATCTCAGAAGAAAATTATGATAAGAAATTCTGCGTAGTCTTACTGCAGGAATCTAGATCAAATAAGTTCCCAGTGAATGAAAAACAAGTTCTTTTTTAAATCGAGGCCAGACGATAATTACCTGTATAACCTTTTGTGAGATAAAGACAGACAGAAACCAGCACTGAGAAGACCGTATGTTCTGGAAGTTGCAAGCCGGTCGGTGGTGAATATGAGCAGTTGTGTTTAAGAAAGGGAGCCTGCCTGCGCTCGGCTCTATAAATACTCTGGAAGTGTCCATTTGCAGGGGGGGAATCTACACCTCATGCCCTCCTGGCTCACACAGCACAGATTTCATCGACTTTCCCCACCCCCGTCCTCATGAATCAGCCCCTAAAAAACACGAGCTGAGATCCAGCCGCCTTCACAATATTTCTCTGAGAGGCAGGCCCCTGATATACATTTACACCAGAGACGCATACCAGATTCGATGGTTCTTTCAAATTAAATTTGTCAACAGTGTTGCGTTAATAGCGTCTGGTAGCCTATAAAATGTCTCGAGCGAAGGCAAGCCCTCCCCGCGACCCAAAGCACTAAAATAACCATTGATACCATTACTTAGAGGAGCACAGACCGTAAAGAAGTCAGAGAATTTCACATCATTACGTCATTATGTTCCCAACCAATGCCAGTATCTGTCCTTTCCCCTAACAACCACCAACTCTTCATGCACTCTTTTTCATCACCTTAACAGAACCTTGAACCAGGAGGGTGGGGCCAAGAAGAACAAGCACCAATGTGTGTGCAGAGGGGTCCCAAGCGACATAGTTGTTACGGCAATCTTGCTAGTTCCAAGGGATACTATTTCATTTACTTCAGAATATAAGATGCTTGTTAATCTTGTCTGTGGGCTACCTCTGCTGGACACATCAATCTAGAACCCTCGAATCATCTAAGGCCCATTCGCACCTGTAAGCTTCACTATTTGTGAAACCCACCAAGAGGAACAGCAGCTCATATCACAGGCCTTCAGCAGCTAGAATTCAGCAGACCAAACCCACATTCCACACCAAGCCACAAAGATAGAGCTGTTTCAGGACTCCCAAAGAGGACTGTCAAGGATCTGTGCCAAGAAAACCATCTCATGAAAGGCAATTTTAAAGGAGAAAAACCTTTTAGGGCTTTTAGAGGTTATATTACATCACAGAGTAAGTGAATAATGACGTCTCTGTGCTTATATTGGGCTGTAACGATACGTCGCCCTAAGCCTGTCAACCCACAGGTGGTGAGGAAGGTGTGAGACTCTGCTTCCAAGCCAAGGCTGTTCCTGAAAGAGAGCTCGGTAAGCTCTCATTATCATAAAAGCTAATGATAGCCTGGGGTGGGGCCAGTTTTAAGCTGCATATTAACTGCCCTACTGAGAACAAGCATTCACATAAATCTGATCTTTGTGCTAATGGTCGCTCATATTTAGACAGAAATAATTCCTAGCTTATCCTGATACGTTCAGGCAACAGAGCTTTGCAAATGAGAAAAACCGCTGGTTAAGGATGCATGGCTAATAGCTGAAAGATATTAAAGACACCAGACAGATAATCCTGCTGTACCTA
Organism: Hippopotamyrus pictus; assembly: GCA_026781145.1. Lineage (NCBI taxonomy): Eukaryota > Metazoa > Chordata > Actinopteri > Osteoglossiformes > Mormyridae > Hippopotamyrus > Hippopotamyrus pictus. Next base: position 21,229,901 of record JAODLC010000113.1, read on the forward strand.
GGAGTGGAGACCTAAGCCCCTATTGGGTCTAGGAACATCCAGCTGCGTGGAAAAGTGCAGAGTTGATCTAATCTGCACATGCTTCTGTTAAGAAACTAAAACAGCACAATTTATTTCTTATTTTACAATCTGAAGTTCACAAAGTTTGAGGAGGTTTGAGGTCACTGCCTTTATATAAACATCATTCCATCCCTGCTGTCAGTGAGCCTTAAGGACATTGATGAGTTCCTATGGCTCTTTGATGTGCCAACATCTCATCCAAGCAACCTTCTTACAGGCCAGGCCATGTCCTTCATACTGTAAGTCCACAATTTCTCCTTCATGGGATTGAAACCAAACTACTTTAAAGCTGCCTCCCCATATCTTGTTTAAATACTGCTTTTTCCCACAAGCACGAACAATGAAGTCTACCACAGAGTATCATGATGGTAGTTCCACTATTAGATGAAATAGTGCTGACTGTAATAGTGCTGAACAAAATCAACAACCCAGAATTTTAAAAAATGCAAGAGCCATTAGAAAGTGGGGAAACCCAACTTTAAAAACACACAGAATGGCAAATAAATCATTCTCTGTAGCACATCCACACTAAACAACCACAGCCTTCACATTTAAAATACCAGACATGTTTACCAACCCAATCCGAGAATAGATGGTTGAAACTGATAGCCCCAGCAAAGGGACAGAGAAGGGGGGCTTCTATGTGGAGACTGGATGACCAGCATAGGAGGAACACTGTCACCCCACATCCCTTCCTCTTGTGAACCAACCCCCCCCCCCCCCTACTCACTCTGCTTGACATTGCCCCACCCGGTGAACTAATGTGCTATAGATAGGGAAGCCTTATTCACCAGCCCACTGGGAGTCACCTCTGTGACACACAAGTTGGGGGTCAAGGTATGTGTTTCTGTGTGGAGGGTGGGGGTGGAGGAATCAGCTTAGATCACAGCACCCAAAGCAAAGCATGAGTCATTTTACGGTTTTACACAGTTCAAGAGTGAAGGTACACACCAATGATTCCATCACCATCTGTAAGCAGGAGATACACGAAAATAGATGTACTCTGTGCAGGGATCCCAGGGATGCAGGGATTTAGTACCGTGGTAAATGATTCTAAGCCACTTTTCTCTCTCACATGGGGTTGTTTCATGGCACAGACAGACCCAAATCTCAAGGAGCAAGCATGAAATTGTGGCATAAATACAGAAAGGCCAGAGAATAACATCAATGCACTGAAAGGAGAAGATGGCACTCCACTGCACTGGCCTGCAGGTGTGATCAAAATAAAACTGCAGTTTAAAAAAATAAATAAAAATACAGCAAAAGGAGCAAGCATGAGAAGGGCTGACAAAATCTCTCAGCTGTTACATTCCTCTCCTCCACTCAATCTCCGTGGTTCCATGAAGTTACTGTACCTTATTGCCACTTTCCATGATTTCACTGAGAGATGATTAAGAAATGGAAAAAGGTTAAGTCACAGTTAAAAAAAATAAAATAAAAATGGCCGTTTCAGGAACAAACACTTCAGGGCCCCAGTACCAGAACATGACATGAAATTATTTTTTCGGCAGGAAAACGTGAAAAACTCCATTCTCGTTAATATAGTAGAGGCTAGATCAAACCGAAAATCAGCTACGCAATACACACTAAGGCAAGATATGTGCCACAACATCAGGCAAATTAGCCTAAATCAGGAACAATAAATGGGGTAGAATTTAGAAAATTTACTCATTTGGCTATGAAATGCAGTTTCTGGAAACAAGGTGTGAGCCAAAATTATAAGGGATGAGAATTAAGTCAAGTTCAACCTAAAGTGTGTATATCTGGAAAACAAGCTGACATAATCACAGTGAATCTAAATCAGACCATTAACTCACCATTTACAATAAATCAAAACAACTCAGTATACACACACACACAAACAAACCTGCATCTCATGCACCATACTTTAAACTGAATTTCACTGCTGCCCAGTGAAATCACAACCAATTTGAACCTCATGAAAACACAGCAATAGAACTGATGATCTTACAGAACCCCAACCACCCCAACTACCACCTATGTTATGAGGACCAAGTAATTAAGAGAAATTAATCACACCCTGTTAAAACCAGCTGTTAGGGAAGATAGAAATCCCAGTGCAGATTTCCTGGGGAGCCTGAAACTCAATGCATTAGTAAGGCAACATTCCGCTGTTTCCAGAAGCCACTTATCTCTGTGTTCAAGTGTAACGGCCATTCCTTAACTCCTCTTATGGAGAAACAAAGTCTACAGCTGCCACCAAGCTCTTCACTAACCAAGAAGCTTGAATTAAGTTACTCCATTACACAGGCAGAGCGTGTGGGAATCCTCACACATAAAATACAGTCATGTTCCATGGTGTTCGCAAACTCCCATTAACCATGATGACCAGTGAACTTCAATCATTTGCCACCAAACAGCCTGGTGGTGCCCCCTAAAGTAAACTCTAGCCATTTCTTTTTACACCCGCAATAATGGGAGACAATAGCATTGTTTACTAGATAGTTGGAAGCACCCAAAAATCAGCCCATTATTGTGCCATGAAAGCAATTTCTGTAAGCAGACTGGGATGCAAATTTTGATGCCTCTGCTACTGTCAGAGTAATTCAGTCACAGTTTTTATAATTATTTGATTGTTATATTTTGTGTAATTTGCAGAACAACATAATGGCACAGCACAATCAGTCAGATATACAATGACAAAGCTAACATTTGTTAGCTGATCACAAGCACAAAATGAGGATTAATACTTTGATACACGTACAGTACTGTGCAGAAGTCTTAGGCAGTCCAAAGAAATGTTTAAAGCTGTTTATTTGGGTAGCAAGTGTACTTTGGCTTAGAACAAAAAACACAATCTAACATTAGAACATGTGCAAATTAAGAGTGACAAT
>JAODLC010000113.1:21232915-21252171 GCA_026781145.1 Hippopotamyrus pictus
AGTCAGTGACAGATTGACTAGCTGTATGAGGTGTGCTAGTGGTCAAGTCAAAAAATACATGGCTGCACTGGACGGTCACTGCAAATACTGGGGTGATTTTAGCAGAGGTTATGAAATGGCTAAGCTGACACACTTTGACAGGCATAATATCATAGTTTTACACCAACACGAGGATAATTTAAACAATAAACATTATTTTCTTTGCCTGCCTAAGACTTTTGCACAGTACTGTATACATTTAACCAAAGAGAATATTTTAAAATGCAACTTAACCTGTTATAACTGTATTTGTTAACTGTTATACTGCAGTCATGCAAATTAACGACCTTTTCTATGGTATAAAGAATTAAACGATTTCCTCTGGGTTAATAATAGCTTCCAGATCTTGATATAATAGCAATTCTGTATATATATATCGCTCACCTGACAGGTGACTGAAACCCAACATCTATGGTGGAGAACCATGTTTCTTGGATCATTTATCGTTATAATTAAACTGACCATTCATAGAACTTAAGTGTTAGATACCCACACTGTGTGTCATTTACTTACAATTAGGATTCATGTAAGACAGAAACCCATTCTAAGCTGGGGGTCTTCTTGGAAACTCCCCTGGGCGAATTTCTGGTTTATTAAGAAGAATTATTAATAGCTGTAGTGAATAAGTACGAGTTCAGGGCTGCAGGCAGTCTCCATCTCTAAATGTAAGTTACCGTGCAAAGTGAATGCTCGCATAATTACTGTGCCGTGTCACCGCTGTTAGGCTTGTATGAGAACATTTCTTTAAAAATGAAAGAAAAATGAAAAAGGGTTTGGAGGTGATATAGTATCCTTTGTCTAGCGTTGCGTAGTAAAAAAAAAATTGCAGCTCGATCGATTTTTATATTACTGGGCAATTTAATTAGGCCTCGAAATATTTTGACAACCCCCCCCATCCAGTTAACGCACGGCTCCGGAGTGGATGACAAAGATTGCAAAGCCTGTCAAACGCAGTTCCCTTCCCTCTTCTTAAACAAAACCGGCAGAAACAAACGTAATACAGGTTAAACATTACAGGTCGCGGAAGGGAAAAAAAACTTGAAACGCGCTTATAGAACCCAGAACAGACGCAGACATCGTGTCCATGTCGGACAAGCAGGCTGCTCCGCACACAATAACTGGGTCTCTGAGGTAAAAGCAGAGAACCAGAGAGCGGCGTGTCATTCTCACTTACCCAAATTAAAGTGCCGTTTACCGCTTACTGGTCCACCGCCATGGCATTCTGTGTTTGTCTTCACGCTCCTCTCATCTGGGAATAAAGTTTACCGCGGAGCTACGGTCTACCCCACTACTTCTCTTCGAGCCGCGAAGGCTTGTCTGAGGCCGGATTCGCGCCCCCCTCCCTTGCGACGGCGGCTCCGCCGCTGCGTGCGCGCTCCCAGATGCGCGGGGCGGCGGAGGCTCGGGCTCGTGGCGGGTAAGTGGCCGATGTTCCTTCACCTCTCGGTGTCTGATCGCTGCTTTGCTGAGAAACGTAAAAACCGAAGGGTGATCGCTAGAATGTTTCTGTTTATTTTAAAAAGAAATTTAATGTTTTACGATTAAAATAAAAACATATAAATAGTAGACAGTTCTGTTCAAGTTTACAGATCCTTATGTAGCAATATAAGTTTTTGTTTCTTCGGTTTACGAATTACAGTGAAAGTCTTAATGTACTTATTTATTTTCATTACACATTAAAAACATCCCTCTTCTCTGTACCGCCATTAAAACGTCGGAGAGCGTTTGTATTATGTCGCCCTCTGGTGTTGTCGCAAATAAGTATATTAAATGTTTCCACTAAGCTCATTTTTTGGTAAACGTGCTTGAACCACATCTTTGGTATTGTTAAAATAAATAAAGTGTATCCACTTTTCTGAACTAGTTATAATATGTAACTTGATGTATCAAGTTTGGAATTATATTTGATGAATTTCTGCAATAGGGCACTCATTGATCAAGCACTACATAAGGTAGGCTGCTGCTTCAAAGATATCGGTTTTGAGATTATCATCTTTAATTTCCATGAAAGCTATAAATCATCTTGCTCTCCTAAGCAATCTTTCATCTTGGGACATTCATTTGCAGTATCTTCTAGCAAAACACAGGCCTACCACGAATATAGCCTACTTGTGTCGGTACAGCTGCAATCCTACAAACGTTAAATGAAAATGACAAGGCGCTGGGCCGTGAATAAGTTTCACGCTATTTAATAAAACTACTAAGCGTGAAGTTCCCTGTAGGCACAGTTCTGTTTCCCCATGAGTTCAGGATGTAACAAAACTCGTCTACATATTAACATGACAAGGAGTTCAGAGTAATATCATTCAGATGCTTTTCTCTTTACATTCAGCATCGTTCGTCATACACATTAAATGTCTCTAACGCTGTGGATGGTGTACCTGAAGGAATTGGTAATGATAAGGCTTTGCTGTCTTAGTCTTGTGGATCAATCGACACAAATTCATTTTATAAGTACCTAGAATATTGTTATTTTCAATCACAAATTAGAGAACTTCTTTGTTTCGTTTTTTTAAAGCCCTTTTAATATCTTAAAGCTTTTGTATACTCTACAGTATCGTATCACTCATTTTTGAATATGTGCCTAGTGTACTAATCAGAAAGTACTAATAAAAAAAATAAATAAAAAATTAAGGCAGTTTTAAAGAAAGCAAAGAGACAGGCAATTCTAGGTGTTTGCTTTCTTCATATGATATGCAAAATTTGCTGAACAGTAAGGAACTGTAATGTCTGGGGGGAAAAGTATTTATTGTTTAAATCTGAGGCTGAGAAATTGTCATGTGCATCCAGAACCTCCAACCAGGGAGCTAGGGTGAAGTACTGTACTTCAGTTCCCATTATGATCTCCCTGGAGTGCCTTTTTCCAGAATAACTGTTAATTATCGGCTGTGTGGCGTTGTTAATTGTGTCTTTGCTGTGAGGTAAAAATTAACTCTTTTAATATATGTAAATTCCATATCAGTCATCATTACTAATTAATTATTGAAACAAGACTTTAAAACATCACTGCTTAATGAAGTGCAATGCTCATTTGAACTGTATATCAAATGAGACTTAACATAAATGAGATTCTGTTGGCCCCAATCTAATGTATTTCTTGTAAAAGAGCTCATATTTAGTCATAACTAAACTTAAGAGATTTTCTATGTGTAAATCAAAACTAATACAGAGTGTCCTTTGGATCAGGAGAATTGAGGCGCCCATGAACTGCCTGGAAGAGTCTTACCCCCAGAGGAAATGGACCAGTCGTCTCTCTAGTCGAGGCTGCAGACTTCTTCACCCTCCTGGAAGCATGGCTGACCCTGCTCCAGAGCTGCTACTCGGGAGCGCTCTGTGTAGCCCAACAGGCTGGTGAAAGGCTAGCGGTCTCCACCTCTGCAGTGCCACTGTAGCCCATCTCCACCTCTGCTGTGCCGCTGTAGCCCATCTCCACCTCTGCAGTGCCGCTGTAGCCCATCTCCACCTCTGCAGTGCCGCTGTAGCCCATCTCCACCTCTGCAGTGCCGCTGTAGCCCATCTCCACCTCCGCAGCTCCGCCAGAGTCCGTCTGTGCCACTGCAGCACCGCCGTAACCCGCCTCTGCGGCTCCTCCGGAGCCCATACCCGCCTCTGTGGCACCTCCATACTCCATCTCCGCCTCTGTGGCACCTCCAGAGACCTTCTCCACTTTTTTAGCACCTCCATACCCCGTCTCCGCCTCTGCAGCTCCTCCGGAGCCCGTCTTCACCTCTGCGGTGCCTACGGACCCCGCCTCTGCCTCTGTTGCACCTCTAGAGCCCATCTCCGTCTCTGCATTTCCTCCGAAGCACATACTCTGTGTGTCATGGTCAGCCCTGACCTGGATTCGCTAGTGACTGGACCGGGCCCTGGATCCTCCGCTACCTGACCGAGACTGGTCCTCTTGGGAGCCCCCTTGTCTCGCCAGGGTGCTCCTCACCTCTTACTGTCTCATCAGCATCATCCTCATCAGGGCGCTCCTCTCCTGCAGTCCCAAAGGGCACCTCCTGTTGTCTCACCAGTTTTCTAGTCCGCCTCGCCTCCTGCCACCTCATTGTCACCTCCCGGGGCCCCGGCTGCGCCTTGCTCGCCTGAGGGCCCGTTGGTGCTGCTCGCACCTAAAGGACTTAGAGCTCCTGCTTCGCCTCCTGCCATCCCATTGGCACCTTCCTCATCTCCTGCTCTGGTCTCAGCGGCATCCTCCTTCCCTGCTCCAGCTTTGTTGGCACCTTCTGCTCAAGCAAGCAGGTGGGTGCCTTCCTTTTCGGGCCTACCAGAGGTTGCCAGTTCCCAACTCCCCGGTCCCTACCTGGCCAGTTCCCAACTCCCCGGTCCCTACCTGGCCAGTTCCCAACTCCCCGGTCCCTACCTGGCCAGCTCCCAACTCCCCGGTCCCTACCCGGCCAGGCCAGGTTGGAAGGACTTGGGATATGTGCTTGTGCTAGTCTTCCCGGATCTCCATCTGACCCTAGGCCCTTCCCCCTGTTGTTTTCTGTTCTCCCATTTGGACCCCTCACTGTCCCGTTTTGTTTTCCCCATTACTGTTTGTGTTTTGTTTAATAAAGCCCCTCTCTGTTTACCCTACGCCAGTCCTTGAATCTTTCCTTTTTGTGTCATGTCAACTGAAGGTCTGCACTTCCAAAATAACACACATTGAAATGAAAGGCACCATGCACACCCTGCATATTGAGTAAAAAGTTTGTCTAATTCAACCTACCAGGAAACATATGACGGCTGTCATTCCTCAGCTATATAGTGTGATTATGGCCACCTATACACAAGCTCATATTCTGGAATGTCAACTGTAAAAAACCCAAATCTCATGGGCGTTCAAGAAGAAAACATTATGCTACTGTTAGAAAGTACTGTCTGAATGTAGGCTCAGGTAAGTAAGGTGGACAAAGATGACACTGTTCACAGGTATAAATAAATGCGCACCTGTATCTTATTTGCCAAACTAGACAGACATGGGTTCTAAGCTTTTCCTGAATTTTTCTCAGCGAATCACTCGAGACTTGTGTGCATTTTGATTGGTGGTCAAAATCCCAGCCCAACTAATTAATAGTTTGATGCAAATTGAACCTCATTACTATGTACCTTCTCCTCCGGCTCCCAGAATGCAAATATTTGTTGTGCTCCAGATTCCACCATGGTATAATTATGTAATCCCCTCAGTGAAATATTTTATTATAGAAATATTGCATTACATTATAGATGCCGTTCGGCCTGTCAGAATTTCCATAATTCTCCTCTCTGTAAAATTCCTTAATTTAATATATTGCCGCATTTGAAGGTGTCTGTCAGTTATAGATAGTGTCCTCATTCCCATGTGTTCTTTGAATGCTGCTGTTCTCTCTTCCACAAGATGATTTTATTTTACTTTCAACTTATAAATTGTTAAATTTGCAAGTGATTATGTGCCAGCCTTCACTGGCCTTTAGGAAATATCCCCTCGAGCCCAGATACAGGCAGGTGCTGAGAGGCCGGATCCCCTAAATTCTAATGCCGCTGACTCAAAATCTATGACACGCTGTGCCTTTAAGTAATGCAATTATACGGATGTGTTCACTAACACTCTGGAGACTCTGAATGTGTCAAACGTCATGTGTCTAGGAAGGGAGCAATTTTCAGTGCACCTAGGAGTCTGGCCCCAGAAGTCCAATTTCGCATTGTTTATCATTCTTTTGTTTGTTTGTTTTGGGGGGTTCTTTCTGCAATCAATTGATGTGCTTTAGTGTGTGACTTTGAATATGTGTGTAACTTGCACTGTCATTATAAATAAAGAACAGTGAATTGGTTGTAGCAATGAACAAATAATATCCCCATTTGATCTCACCTTGTTTGGCGGAACACGAATGTAGTTTTTCTCTGCTTTATTTATTTGCAAGATATAGTATAAAATTTTGTCACAAGATACTGGTGATTGCATAACATTTTTAATAATCCATAATGCCAGATTATCAATGATTATTGTAAAAAAAGAAGTGGTATTTCCATTTCAGACCTCTAGGTGGCATCTTCCGCTGTATTTAGACCACCGCTTCTTTTCAGTTGCCTATTTCAATGTCTACAGCATTATGGAAATGCATCTTTTATGCTCACCAAGACACTATTAAATGAGGTCTTGCAGAACTCCGATAAGGTCAACTGACGCGAAATAGATACATTTAAATAATAAGGCTTTTAATAAGGATGTGTTACAGACTCAATGGCAGGTATAAATATACTCCAGAGTAGTGTCACTCTCACTCCTCGCCCTCCTTCGGGTGTTAATAATAAAGCATACAGATATCCACTGATGCGACTATGATAATCAGCTTATCCCTATAACTACTGAGCCCCACACGGGTACGATTGCGCAATACAATAAAAACGTTACGGTATATGGCTTTTACAGTTTATCCAGTGCTACATAATGATGGGGTTCTGATATAATCATAGACTGGAACAGAACGTGTCCACAAATGAAATTTGCGCGAATGAAAAATGCAGCTTAAAAAATAACATCTTACAGCAGAAGATTTGATAAATCGAATAAATGATGAGCTACCACTGTCCCTGTGTCATTGTTTTTTTTGAGGGGGAAACATAACTAAACCTCAGCAAAGCTGGATCGTGCAGCACTGAGAAGAGGAACCATGGATGACCAAAGGTACTAGCATAATGTAGCTGCTTGATCACTGTTCTAAACGGTCACTCCACATAAAGTAATCAATACTAAGGATCTATAATCCCTTTCTGGGAGATCTGCATATGGGGCTTGATGTCTGTCCGATAGGAACTCATCCAAAATCTCATCTCAGATACACTTGGTCTCTGAATAAGGCCTAGCAAAAACTGACGATTTTATGCGACTGATGTAATTTTTGTAATCATGTTAGGGCTACAGGGTAATTTACATGTGTGATTCAACTAAATATGACTTGTCAGTCAACACCAGAGCAAGATATTTATTTCCAAAATCATATGTTAATCTAAATTAATTGTCGATAAATAAAATGCACCATCCAAAATGGTAGTGTTATTGCCTTTAGGTTAAATGGAGATGTCTCAGAAACACAGCTGCATCACAGAAGATGTACCATTTGTTTTTATAATTGTGATTAATGACAAAGCTCGGCCAGTAATTTGAATTAGCCGACTTTCTGCTGAGTGTAAACCTATAGGAATTCAGCCCAGTCAGTGTAAATTATTGATATTATGGTTAAAGTGGAGTGTGGGCCAGAATATCAATAAACACCTCATACTACACTCGAGTGAGACAGGGTAAGAGAGAGTCCCAGTGCGAACGCTATGGAAAATCAATTCATCGCCACGTGCGCTTACCGTGAGTCGGGAATAAATTAAAATACCACGTCTGGGCCTCTCCCAGGAAATGGTTATTGTGTTTTCAGGGAGATGGGAGAAATCTGCGGTTTGCGCTTGTATGCGCCGCTGCCACGGTTCGAGAAACGGGCGTGTGGCGCGCACGAGGTGAATTCATTTCAGAAATTGTTTCTTTACTAAAACAGCAAATGCACAATGCTGTTTCCTGGAGCTAAGAGCAAAGCCCAGCTCAAGCTTTGCCAATATAGAATGTATATAATTATACCGGATATATTTGTCCAAAAAACTAATCCCACAAATTTGCAAAAAAAATTAAGCGTAAAAAAATAAAAAGAGAAAGAACAAGGGAGAACATTAAAGGGGGAAAGTGGGATTTTTCCTGAATTGCCCTCTGCCTCATTCCTCCAGTGTGCTTACCAAGCTTAATAGCAAGAGATTAAAATGTTTCTGCTGCAAGCCAGTATCTCTCAGAGGGACAGCTAGGATCTTGATGGGATGCTCAAGGACGTTAATATCAATGCCGATTCAGGTCGGGGCGATTTATAGGAGACTGTCTTGCTGGCTTTGACATGAATCTAGAAATTATCTAAGCGTTATGTTAGTCATTATTCGGCCTTAAGCCACTTGTTTAAGACTAGACTAATAATATTTGCAAACGTGAAGGAAGTAATAAGATTTTACGTTCAGTTGTGGAATCGCTCGTCTCTTTGTAGAGAACGGTGGCGTGAGGGATCCTGCAGGAGCACGCTTTGCTGGATGTGTCGCCAGGTCCCGAAATCTTGGCAGGGTAAGCTAGTGGGGCGGATGAGGGGGAGCAGGGACCAGCTGTCGCCTGCCCCAGGACGGGCGTCCATCACCATCGGGGCCTCCTCCACAAACATCCGCGCCATGTGACACCATGGCCGGGGAACAAGCTCCTCGCTCGTGATGTAGAACACAGGCGTCTGCTGATAAGTGGAGTCTTAGTCTCCAGAGTTTTAAATTCCACTCGATTTCTAGGTATTGCTAATATTCCGTGGGCATCAAATGTTTTGCTCATCTGTTGCTACGTCCCTGATAAACATTCATGATTTTATATCCAACTACTGAAAGAAACAGAGTATGAATTGGCTCCGTAATACATTAATGTGAAATTTTATTTATTTTTCCCCCACTTCTTATACAGATACACTGCTAAAAACTTGTTGTATGTTTTTGCAATCTTGGGTCTCACTCCAGGACCCTCTACAATTTGCTTACAGGTCAAACAGATCTGTTGATGACGCCATCAACATGGCCCTGCACTACACTCTGCAACACCTGGACAGCCCTCAGACTTAGTGCTCAGATTCTGCTTGTGGACTTCAGCTCTGCTTTCAATACGATCAACCCAAATCTACTATTTGAGAAACTGATGTCTCTCAATGTTCTGCCATCTCTCTGCTACTGGATTCATGACTTCTTAACTGGCGGGAAACAGGTCGTGAAGACAGGTAAGCACATTTCAGATCCCATCTTCCTCAACACCGGCGCCACCAAGGATGTGTTCTCTCTCCCCTGCTTTACTCCTTGTACACCAACGACTGTATCTCACAATATCAATCTGTAAAACTCCTTAAGTTTGCAGACGATACCACCCTGATGGGGATGAGTCTAACTACAGGCAGGAAGTAAGTCGACCAGTGTCATGGTGTGATGTAAACAATTTAGACTTGAACATACAAAAAACAGTGGAAATGATCACTGATTTCCGGAAAAAGCCCCCAGCCCCACCTCCTTTGCTTATACGGAACACTACTGTCAGCAGAGCTGAAACCGTCACATTTCTGGGCACCACCATCCAACAAGACCTCAAATGGGACACAAATATCACCTCCGTCACTAAGAAGGCCCAACAGCGCCTATACTTCTTGTGTCAGCTAAAGCTGTCGCAGAAGCTCATGGCGAAGTTCTACACGGCTGCAGTAGCATCAATTATTATGTCCTCCATCTGTGTCTGGTTTGGCTCTGCAACATCGCACTCTAAGAGGAGACTACAGCGTACAATGCGACGTGCGGAGAAGATCATTGGCTGTCAGCTCCCCCCTTTTGAAGCACTGTACTCGGATGAAGAACAGAGCCAAACAAATAATGTCTGACCCTCTGCATCCTGGCTACTCCCTTTTCCAGCATCTTCCATCCCAGCGAAAGCAAAGAATTAGAGGCCTGAGCACGAGGACAAATCGTCACCTGAACAGCTTCTGTCCCCAGGCCATCGCCCTTCTAAATAAGGACCCATGAAAAACTGTCATATTGGAACGATGCACTGTTCAAGCTTCATTATCATATTTTACTAATTGAGCTCATCTGCACTGTACCTAAGCTCTTTGCACGTTACATCCACCAATTATTGATTTATTTATTTTTTATATTGTCCACATGCTTGACTCAGCATTGCAAATCTCCTATAAAAAAAAAAAATCCTTGTATGTTTACTTTTAGATGTTTATTTGTATGTGTTTTATTTATATCATGATACCACCCGCACAAAAAGAAATTCCTTGTACTTATCTGTACAGTACTTGGCAAATAAAGAAGATTCTGATTCACTGCTATGCATTTCTTTTTATTGTTCATTAACATTACGATTATTACCACTATTACCGTTATCGCGTGACGCAGAGAAAAGAACAAAATCGAATAGGGTTGGTGGAAGATGATATTAGAAAGTACATTGTAATTTAAAACTTTTCACATGCACTCTAACCATAAAAATAATATTTTTAAACACGAAACAAGAGAAGCTGGGTGCACGAAACATTGTTTATTTTCTGACTAGTGGCAGATATGAATTTTTCCAGTTGCACTCTGAACGCAGCTCACCATCATCTCGTTTTAAATTAAGAAAATGTGTTATTCCTGGAGGAAAAACAAATTATGTATTCAAAATATGCCAGTCGGAATGTCTATCAAATGTTCAAAAAAGAAAAATAATGAATACACTGTTGCACCATGAAAAATTATTCAGGCCTTTCATTCATTTTGTGAAAAAGGGGATGTATATTTTTGGCCCTTAGATTTGGGTGGTGTGATGACTCATACCTCCAAGGTTGGGGGTTCAAGTTCCTCCCCCACTCTGTGTGGGTGGAGTTGAGCTGTTTTCCCCATGTTACAAACGTGTCGTGCTGAAGGACGAATGAAAAATGCATTTAGGGTAGTTAGTGTCCCTAAACTGCTCACTGTATGTGTACCGTTGCAGTGAACTGGCATCCCATCTAGATGATTACAGCTGTAGGTGTGAGAATGCTGGCTAGCCAAATTCAATATTTGGCTTGATGGCAACATCTGGTGGAAATTTTGTGTCAATAGCCCACTTAGAAGTCTCCTTACCGATAAAAATGTTGATGTGTTCAATACTTATTTTCCCTGCTGTATTTGTATAGATTACCTTGAGGGGACAGTATTTGTCATTTATCATTCCTTATTTTTTTATTTTAAGGACCCAGAAATCAATTTCTTGTAGAAGCATTACTGGCAAAAATGCAGCCTGATGTTTTTTAAGTATCAACACTGCTGGCCAGCTTGGTGCCACGTTAAATAGATGGTTATCCTTAAATAATGTTAATTTAGGTATGCCCTTCTGCTCTGAATCACTGGCTTGGCTCTGTTTATTAAATTGGCGTGTTCTGTCATTGCATGACCCAGACAGGGCCTAATTAAATTAGTCCATCCAAACCTAAGAGTGCAAAGATTTTTTATAAAGAAGAATGATGTACTTCTTCTGACAGCTGCTAAACAGCAGACTGACAATGATTTTTGTTGTTAAAATATTTTTTGAGTGCATAGCAGCTAATGATACCATCTACCGAAGCTCAGCACAGGTGCCTCACCAGGCAGACAGTCCGACCTCCATGGCCTTGTGTAATCTTCAGTGATTATTTGGCTCTCTTCCAAGGATTATAAGATTTGCCTTCAATTTTGTTAAGCGCTCTATGATATGACGTGACGCGCAGGCAGACGGGTGGGGGGCTGGGGGTGGGGCTGTGAGACCTGTCTGCATTAGACCTTAACCAAACCTCTGTGACAGAACCAAACTGCTGACTGTGAGAGATCAGATTACATTCCCTGTCACTTATCATAGATTACTTTAAGCTTTAGCTAACCCATGGTAGGGAAACTACCCTTTTCTAGAAACAGGAACTATACAATACTCTACTGAAGGCAGTCTTGTTAATAGTGCTATACAGAATAGTAATAGAACAACAATATATAAATGGGTAAATATATGTATATATCTATGGATCCATCCATCTTCCATCCTCGTTTCCAGTACAGGGTCTCAGGAAATGTTGTACATTACTGTACAGTAATGCTGGAACTCTTCATTCATTCATTCATTCATTCATTCATTCATTCATTTATTCATTCATTCAAACCATATCAAACCAATCCAGATACAAGACATCACATAGAGTAAAATGTATGTAAAATACATACATAAAATGTATAAATCACATAGATAGGCACAATAAAAATAAGAATAAGAATTCATATGTTTCCATATGTGTTTATTTGACATGTTTGTCAGAGGTGATTTATAGGTTATGGACTGTTAATGTACAGTGAATCTAGTTGTATCAATGTGATGATAAGACTAATGGTAGCCTAACCCAGACTGCAGGGCTTTGTGGACTTAATAATTCACCCTTTTTCACATCCTTATACACGTAGGATCTCAATCTCCTGTGGCAATAAGTGAAGTTTCTATTCTTCCCTAAGCATATGGGGAAAATTCCGTAATTATTTGTGCGTTTGCCATGTTAATGTTATTTATGCTTAGACAGCTAGAAGCCAATAGTACAGCTGTAATTAATGGACTTTGGAGATCCAAGTGCAGAGTGACACGATGTTTAATCAGGTGGCTTAAATCGTAGTCGGTAACAAGCAAGTCAAAACCAAGGAAACAATGGAGCAGCCACAGCCAGAGGGGAAATCCGGATAGACAGATGCAGGTACGGGAAGTGGGTCGTTAATGAAGAGGCAATCGGCAGGGCGATCACAAAGGCAAGAATCAGCAATCCAGGTAGCCAAAAGCACGCATTATACACAGAGATCGCAAAGAAACTGCACAGTACCTTATAGGGATTCAATATTTCGCAATGAGGCAGGGAAGTACTGGATTTCAATCAAGTGACTAATTACAGGAAACACGTGGCAGCTGTTCAGTATTCTGGTGATGACCATCATTGGAGGTGTGGCGGTTCAAGGGAAGGTTGCCATGTTCAGGGCTGATCAGACGTGGATGTGAAAACAGCTGTAGATTGTAGGTGAGGGAAAATAGGAAGGCAGTAGGATAGGGTGTTGAATGAACAGGCAGAGAGTGGCAGCTGAACACAGCTTGCTGGAAAGTTCTATTGGCCACTGAAGGAGCAGCCCACCAATAATTAACTGCCTAAGCTCTCTGTTTAATTTTTCATCCCCTTTGGTCCACCCAGTGCCACCTGAAGAGACTAAACCACATTCCTGCAGGCAGGTAAGATAGCTGAAGACAGCACGAACATAAAACCCTTTTCACAGTTCAGCAAACGTTTACAGACACTGCAGACATCCGACGTCCATCAAGCTGTGAACGGGATCACTGTCTGCAAGGCGTGCCCTGTGCTAACCGGACAGCATGACATCGCTTCTGCATGCTATGCAGCACCTGCAGGCAAATGATGTAGACAGGTTTGGAGTGAACCTCCTTCAGGAAGGGTCAGTATGTGCTTTACCTGGTAAACAGCAGTCTAACTGCTTGTCATTAGCGGTTGCTATTTTTCACAGTGAGAAAATAAAGACTGAGGTAACAAGCCCTAACTGGGGAAATTCTCTGAGCACCTAGTATTTAATTATAATGTATTATCATTACTTACTCTTGTGTGACTTTTTCCCACCTTTTGAAATATACTCTTAGTAGTTTTATACTGAAGAAGTCCCTTACAGGTGCCTTGTCAGGTAATGGAGTACCCAGAGGTATCTGTTCATTTTAATGGACAGCTGTGTACTCAGAACCTCAGAAGATATGAAGCACTGTGCTGCTTAATTCAATGGCAGAGAGAAAGAAGAGCATTAAGAGAACTAAATGGATCTAGTGTGGCACTAGTGGAAAAGGTATCTTTGATGTTGTGGTTTAGCTTCAGGCACAATAGAAGATGCTGGGCCTAGTTAAACAGCCATTGCAGGGCCGTCGATAAAGAAGTCTGATCACGCTCCCTTCAGCCTGGTCTTGCGGTGTGAGCGTAAACCTGCAAAATCCCCCAATCGGGAAGAAAATCGAGTCTTAAGCTGTTGCTCTGGTCGTAATCTATTGCTTACTTTGCTTTCTTCTGATTAATCTCCTCAACTGTGGGAATGTTTCCCAAGATCTAAAGGATGACCGGAAAGGACACATGATATATATCAGAAAGTCCAGTTTCAAGAGGTCGACGCAGATTTCCCTGCAAACTTTATCTTTGTTTCGCAAAGCCTGTCATCAATTTAGGAACAAGGGGAATAAAAATTCTTTGTTTCAAGACGTCTCCTCCCAGTTGGTACATTTTTTGGTGAAGTGAACTTATGTTGTTTGGCCATGATTTAAAATATGTCTGAATGTGATCATTTCAAACAGGGAAGACGATCTAAATACCAGTGAAGAAACATCCAAACCAAGAACTCATGAAAATTCATCTTTCCATTTGAAAATTCTTACAGCCTTGGTCCTTTACATTGAGCTGCATGTCATTATTCTTCAGTTTCATTTTTCATGCGCTGTCTGTCGTTATGCATTGTGAATTCAAAGCATCTATTAACATCTCCCCCAGCCCCCCCGGAACTGCCAATCCTCAGCAGGCATCCGTACGCGCCTTTATGGCAGCACCAAACTTCATCATCCTGTCAGTACGCATCCGTAAAAACATGGCATTTTGTCACCAACAGCCATTCCCATTAACAACTAGATGACAGCAACCAGGACGGCAGAAGGCTGCAGAGGAGGAGCCCAGCTTTGATTCTTGTGATCGATAAACCGGTTAGCAAAACGAACTACAGACCGACAAAAAGCGAAAGAAAAAAAAAAAACAGTTCCTTCAACGGCTAATGGAGGAGGAGCGTAATCCGTGATGAGCCTGGATTAGCAAATGGGGTTAGGGAATCCACAGCGTCAGAGCAGCTTGGCCCTGGCCCGGTGCAGTGAGGCATGAGCGTAGCCGCATGGGAGGGGGCTCATGACTCACCTGGTACGAGGTGTCGTGCCAAGGTGGCACCGCGGTGCACGACATCGGAACCCAGCATTCACGGGGAGAAAAAAAAAGCTTACTGCACCCCGTGCCTGACCCAGTTAAGCAGCTCAGTGCCTGGGGACAGGGGGGCACAGCGGTCAGTGCCATCCGAAACGTTCACATA
The DNA here is from genome assembly GCA_026781145.1 of Hippopotamyrus pictus. Classification (NCBI taxonomy): domain Eukaryota; kingdom Metazoa; phylum Chordata; class Actinopteri; order Osteoglossiformes; family Mormyridae; genus Hippopotamyrus; species Hippopotamyrus pictus. The sequence goes on from JAODLC010000113.1 coordinate 21,247,655, forward strand.
TGGTGCAATACGGTGGGTGAAGACATACTTCATGTCTACTAACTGTTGCATTGCCGTGAGGAACCATGCGATGCAAATAATTATGCTGCATGTAGCAAAAATAGCCATTCGATTTGCATATATGTAAATGCCAATTTACACACATTATTCACACACATTTTTCTTGTAATTAGGAAATTGACCTTCAAGATTAAGTGTGGATTTGATTTTATTAGTGCTTCCTTTAACATCTTACCCTCATGACAACATGCATCAGCCATTAGTTGTACGTTTTAGAAATGTGCTACATTGGGTTAATGTACCGCTTCATATTTCATCACCGAAAGATGAGAGACCATGGAAACTAAACATCGGTTTATAATTGAACTATAGGTACAACTATTTATAGGTGGAAAGCATATTTATATAGAATTAGACCCGATCAGAAAGATGACATTCTGTCTATTGTTTTGTTTTGGAAAGTGTGTTCAGTGAACAGGATATTCACCATCAGTTGGCAACAGTTGGGTGGCATCATGGCGGAGTTTGTGCCACATTAATATTGCCTTAATCCTTTCAAACTGGTCTTCGTCATGATGACAATCACCAGAAAAGCCTCTTAGATAATCCTCAACATCTCCATAAACCACTTCCATAGCCCAATCTCTTATTTTCTGTGTGTATTTCTGATGGACACATAAGGAGTGTCCCCATCCGTTATTTCTGATTCATTGAAAAATACTCAAGCTGTCATTTAATGTGCCAATACACCACAGAACGCCCCGCCCCCCCCCCCGCCCCCGCCAACCTGCCCCACGCTGTCGTGCAAACATCTCTTTTCAGCTCCTTCCCACGCTATAAATGATCTTCCTCCAAGAGCCAGGTCAAGGTGCTTCTGATTTCTTCATATATCCATCTTCATGGTCTTTTTTGTGGAATACTGAAGCCCGGCTCGTGTTCCAAACCGTTCCCCCTCAGAAGTAGAATGAGTTAAACAGCTCTGTCGGAATGTCTGAGTCACTCACCGCCTGCCAGATTTCTGAAGAATCAGCTTTTTAATCTGTGATTCGGTTAATCAAACCGCCACACGTCTGCAGGCAGCCTTCATGACTGGCCATCATTTAAACACAACAGCACTGCTCTCATATTTATTCTAAGCCCTGTTACATTTCTTTAAACGGAGTGAATGATAAGAGTTTTCCTATTGCCTGTGATTTTGACTGGTGTAATTTTTAATAATCGCATTTTGTTCCTCACACTGCACTCTTGCACTTCTGCCTTCTAGCAGTGTTTTATATGGGTGGTAAAATGAGGCTCGCTAAGTGATCGAACCATGGTAACAATATAAATATGTTCTTGGTGTTCAGCGACAGACCATCTCTCCGCATGGCCCTAGGAAGTGACGCAGCTGAGGTTGTGCCAAAGGGCTCGTTTTGATCCCATCTGCTGATACTATCACAGCATCAGACTCTAGGAGTCTTCTGGATGCTTATGTAACTCATGCCCCCACCTATGTAAAAACAGTTTGGCAGCTCTGTCTTTAGGTGATATTTTGCCTGCTGTTGCATGTAGCGGAGTGAGTCGGAAAAGAGGGACCAGATACGGTACCTTAACGATTGCGAATTAACAAGGACAGAGATCGATCGTTAAGAATAAGAATTCAGACACTCAGCTCATGTAGGGTCTTGCATGGCTGCAATTACTTTTCTGCCCTTGCATGAGATACAAGCATATGACTGCCTTCAGCAAATCCATAATCAATTTCAGCCTCACTACTATGACTCAATAAAAATATGCCTCTGCATTTATTGAAGCATCAGCAATACATTTTTTTTTCATAAAACAGACACAAAAGCTGGGAAAAATACTGTTGGTGCTGTCCAAGTTAGATTTGTTTGAATCGCTAAACTGCCTTTCAAACGACTTCATCATAGAGACACCGTCCCTTTAAGGTATCATTACCAGATTGCTGCACATACAGAGTAATACTTTTTTTTAGAGATAATTGTCTTCTTCTTTCATAAAGGTAATAATGTTCATGTTTTTTATTTTACAGTGTATCAGGGAGCAGGCTCTGCATCCAAAAGAACTTAAAATGTTCAGTTATGGTTTTTGTCCTTTTTTACTGTCAGCCATAAATAGCTTTGAATTAAATGTCCACCGTACCGTCTTACACGAACACCAAGTGATGTGAATGAAACAAAATCCATGGGAAAGGATGAATCAGAATTTCACAGAAAAGGATGTCTGGTTCTGTGGAAAGTCAGGCTTAGTTAAGTAGTTATGCTACACTACAGATATATTCAAATCCCCAGACTGAGAAGAATTTTCATAGGATTGAGCTGCTTGGCATAATTGCGTAAAGTGTTTAGTTCAAAAACTCACTACAGTATATTTGTATGCTATTACTGCACTAAGGTATATTTGTGCAATATGCTCTGTCTCCATTATGGTATATGTGTGCTGTATGCTCTGAGTCTCTACTAGGGTATATTTGTGCTATATGCTCTCAGTCTCCACTACGGTATATGTGTGCTGTATGCTCTGAGTCTCCACTAGGGTATATTTGTGCTACAGTATATGCTCTCAGTCTCCACTACGGTATATGTGTGCTGTATGCTTTGAGTCTCCACTAGGGTATATTTGTGCTATATGCTCTCAGTCTCCACTACGGTATATGTGTGCTGTATGCTTTGAGTCTCCACTAGGGTATATTTGTGCTACAGTATATGCTCTCAGTCTCCACTACGGTATATGTGTGCTGTATGCTTTGAGTCTCCACTACAGTATATTTGTGCTGTATGCTTTGAGTCTCCACTATGGTATATTTGTGCTATATGCTCTGAGTCTCCACTATGATATATTTGTGCTGTATGCTCTGAGTCTCCACTATGATATATTTGTGCTGTATGCTTTGAGTCTCCACTATGGTATATTTGTGCTATATGCTCTGAGTCTCCACTATGATATATTTGTGCTGTATGCTCTGAGTCTCCACTATGATATATTTGTGCTGTATGCTCTGAGTCTCCACTATGGTATATTTGTGCTATGTGCTCTTACCCCATTGCAGTATATTTGTGCTATATACTCTTACTCCACTTTACACTGTTTCAGCTGATCCGCCTCTAGTATTCAAGATTCTTTATGGTCATGTCACCATATCTGGATACATGTACACAAACATTTCTGTACCAGGCTCCACATGGCTACAAGGAAAAGTAATTTCTCTGGGGCCACTGTGCAATTTGTGATGAGGTAACGACAATCAGTCATATTTCCAACATACAAACAATTCCATATTTGGAATAAATAAACAATATACTGTATACACATGTGCATGTGATCAGAAGGTTGCTGGTTTTAATCCCACAATTGATATGGCCAGATATACTGGAAAATATATATTGAATAACGTATTATTACTTTATGCTAACAGAAAGGCTAGAAGATGCATGCAAGTTGTACTTACTCCACTTACTAAACATACAAATGCTGTATTTATGAATCACAGTAACAAGAGGTCTGTTCCCATGCTATTAATCAAAGATGATTAATATAACTGGAAATTAATGGCACATTTAATTATAAACAAAAATGTAAGCCAAATGAATAACTCTGCTGCCACCAGTAAATCATAGTAAATGGAAAATTATTTGGATTAATCATTTATGTACTAGACAATCTGCTTACTTTTTTCCCTCATACCCTGCTTATAAGTAATAAAAAACAAGAATATTAAATATTTGATATTTATTTGTGCTTGTTATAGATACATTTTGGTAATTAAGCACCAAACAGGTCCACATTTAATTAGATTTTTTGAAATATATATTTATTTATAATACACAGCATTTCAGAGCTACCATGTTAGGATCACAACCTTTGAGAAATTATTCATCCGTGTGGGACACTGTTATGTTAATATGCTACATTAATGTAGTGGATATAATAGTCAAGGAGTCATAAAAGGTCAGGAACATTTTTGTGTTATTTAAAAAGCAAAAGAGGGAAATAAAACAAAGTGGGTTTTTTTTGCCTTATTAGACATCAGTTTAATTCAGGGTGTCTTCAGCTCATGATGGGGGTGGATTCACACAGTATCAGAACCTGTACTTCCCCATGTCTTCTGTCCTGCTGACTAACCCGCTGTACATCTGTATCCTACCCACATTCTGGCACCAATGAACACAACTTCTAATTGCAGTGATGTCTTCTACTGTTCCTTGTTAGCCTTGCCCAGATGGCTGAAGCAAGCTTTCAAGCCCTTATTAAATTTATGAATAAACTACTTTTTAAGTCCATAGCTCAGCTATGACACACTTCTGTCAAATGGCCCAAGCTTTTACTCCTCATTTAAAAACTATATATATATATATATATATATATACACACACACACACACACATTCAGGTGACGTCATCATATACACTGTCCGAGGGGATTCTAGGGACACTGGGGGTTAACAGGTAAATATGCAGGAAGTAAGCAGCAACAAAGGAGTAGTGCTTCATTAACACCTAAATTGGTACTATTCA
>JAODLC010000113.1:21269872-21299735 GCA_026781145.1 Hippopotamyrus pictus
CCGCCACCCTAAAGGAATATGCACAACAACATGGCTTATGAGCACAGGAGAGCGGAAAGCATGGGTGTATCTATAACAAATAGTCTCTGACAGTGATTACCTTCACATGCACCTTGAATTAAACTCATTTGCAATGAAGAACAAACAGTCAGAACCGGAAGAAGAGAATAAACTCTAAACATGCTTGTGCCAATTTAAAATTGAGTCCGAATGAGAGGATTGGAATTAAACTTAAATAAGTGCATTGTCTGTAAGCTCTTGCTGCCTCTGCCTGTGTCTATTTGCCTCCCTTCATTAGCTCAGAATGTCTGGTAAGAGACAAACAACAATTGCTCTCCAGGCAGGAAAACATTCACAATAGCTATTTAGTATTTATAGTTTAGCTATTTCTCTTAATGTCATACCTTAGCAAGTTGTTTAATTGACCATGTCCTTGCAAAACACAAGCGGATTTCGGCAGTGCATTTATGGATGGGACGTACATATTGGCATTATAGAATGTTTACATTGTGGAGGATCTCATCTGTATTTACCTTATAACTCTAAGAAATTGTTGTAGTATCATGCATAGTTAAAAATGTCTGGTAAAATTATCCATGCATCCACTAATCCAGATCAGGGTCACAGGCAGTTAAAAATATATGATGTGAAAATAGTGTTCAGGTTTACTACTCAGTAACAAAGCAAGCACATCTCATAAATCTGTTTGTATTATATGTTCTGATAGTTATCAGGACATGCAATGCATTCTTTTAGAATAAATTCACCTGGGTTCCCTGAAATGTTCTCCATATAAATGCAGGCAGGATAATCTGTCTATGCTTCTAGAAGAATGGGTTATGGAACATGGAGAAAGCCACGTGTTTAGGTACAAAATTCTGTGTCGCTGTGCTTTACCATCACAAGACAAATGGAAACAAAGTTTCCCGTGCCAATTGGCTCTGCGGGTAAGCCATTAGGACATGAAATGTCACTGTGTGTTATAAAGTCATTGACGTGAATCTTCTGTGCCAGAGGAAGGCTAAGCAGAAGCTGTTTTCTATTACTGGGAAAGGCTTACTGAAAAAGGGATCGACTTTTTCAGGTCATAAAGTGCCCGGGATTGTAATAAATGTCAAACCTTCCTGAATGTAGGGCTGTCAGATAAAAAAGAAATGTATGTGCAAGTTCACATTATTATTGGACACATTGAAATAGCCCCCTACGTCGAACTGAAACACTTTGTCGCTTAAAATTTCTGTTAGACTTACATCAGATAAAAAATGTGTTCTACATATTTAAGGAAATTCACCCGTTGTGGATATCCGTCGATTAGTAAAATCAGCGTCGTAGCCTCCTTTTTATTCCTGGCACATTCCGGAACGTGTTAATAGCAGTTCAACCTTTTTGTGAACTTTAAAAGCTGGGGATGGAGAACATCCACTACAACAGGCATTGCAAATGCCCCAGTGTGTGACCAGGCGCCCCATCTTCAGGAGAGTGTAACACTAAGAAGTAGCTTCCTTGTGTTTTTTTTTAAGGCTGCATAATTGCATAGTGAAGATGGCGTTCATTTTTAAGCAGGAGGCCTGTTTATTTCGCGGCATATGGCCACCGGGTTGAGGGAGGTAATTTATGTTTGGGTCGTGCTGATTGTATTTCAATTAAAGGCAGAGCTGTGAGACTGGAGACGAGGACGCCTGCTGGCGGTGAAGGGGAGCAGCAGCTGCTGGATTGCCGCCCTGCGCGGCCCCCGCGATTTTGCCAATCAGAACTCATCAGTCGCACGTTTAGTGGGAGCGGCCTGGCCCCCGTAATTAACGCGCTGCAGGTAACGCGAGCGATTATTCAAACGATCACCTGAGAAAATCACAGCAAGGACGGCCTGTCTCCCCCTCATACTGGAAAGAAAGGCAACGGAAAGAAGAGAGATTTTTTTTTTTAACCCCTTTCATGTTTCATCTGTCTCCATCTCTTGTTGGCTTTCATTAAGCCCGACATCTCGCTGAGAGAGGACATTAGCATCACTGGATCGTTCATTAGGCTGCTCGGTGCTTCCCATGGCCCCTTGGACATTAGCCTGGACAGATACAACATGAATCACTTCACTGGAAGCAGCAAAACAAAACAAAAAAAACCTAAAAAAAACACCCAACTCTATGCAAAGAGCTCTTAAAATTAATAGTTTCTCTGCACCTTTTGAGGTCAAGCTCTTGGCCTATGCAGTTACATTGAACATTTAATGATCTGTAGTTCGTACTTAATTATATAGCAGCTTTAGAGCTATATTATTGTGATTGCTGTGCACATGTGATTATTATTATTAATAATAATAGTAATAATAATAATAATAATAATAATAATAATAATAATAATAATAATAATATATGCTTTTAAATTTTTATTTCTTCTTCTTCCCAGAATTTTGGCACCTATCTCCTCCTACAGTGGAGACTCCATTTCACCTCCCAAATGTTCCACCCATTAAGGAGAATTGTGCCTGTATTTCTCTTTTTGTTACTGTACCTGCATCCCTCTTTTTAAACCTTCTTTCAAGCAATATTTCAAACTGCTTCCATTCAGTCTTCGACATGAAATCCCCAAACTTGCTGCACACATCCATTTTGTCCATTCAACCCTCCTTCATTCCCTTTTGTCATCCCTCTATTTCCCTCCCATTGACTTTAATTCATTTTTTCTCCTCCTACAGTTTTTCCACTTCTCAAATGTGCCATCAATTAAAGAGATGTGTGCTTGTATTTCTCTTTTTGATATTGCACCATCATCCCTACTTTTTCATCTTTATTGTCATTAAAAATTTCCTATTAAAAAAAGAGAAAAAAGAAGGATAAAAAGGATGAGGGGATGAAGAAGGGTTATGTGGATGAAAGTTGGTTGAATACTTTTGAGCTTTTATGCAGACAGCAATCTTATATTTTCTTGTGGAGATGCCCTTTCTAGTTACATTATGTACATGCATTGTGTGTGATGGGGCCTGGCCATCTTGGAGGGAAGGAGGGGCCAAGACCAATCAGGTGACCAAGAATACTGTGCTTCTTTCCTTACTGCCAGTAAACCTGCCTGAATTTTCTTCCTCACTCTGAAATAAGTTTGGTTTTCATGTTTGTGCTACTGTTTTGGTTAACCACATTTCAGACCCATAGCCCCAAACAGGGAAACACCAAGACATCTGATTGGTTAGTCCCGCCTCCTCTAGTTGCTTGGACCCACCTCCTCTGCAATCTGATTGGTTATCTCTGTGAACCAATCATTTTTCACTCTGCCCTCAGAACATTTTTGTGTAAATGAAAATCCTATGAGTGTAAATATGCCCTGTGGTGGATTGGCATCCCATTCAGGGCGTCTCCCCAGCCTGGTGGGCCTTGCTTTCTGGGATAGGCTCCAGGTGACTATGACCAGTTTCAGTGTTTGTAAGAAAGATAAATGAGTAAATAGGAATAGTACAGTTTAATAATGCAGCCTCTTGGTGTCTTTATCACACATTCGAGGCAATAGGCCAAATTACCGAGTACTGCGCTTGGCTCAGCTGAAAAGGCTGGAGGCTTAAAGGAGGCTGCCAATTCTCGACTAAGCCACGGTGGAGTCAGGAGGCCACACGCCAGGGAATCATGCTCACATGCGCAACGGACAAAAAGATCAGGGCTCTGCTGGCTCCCAGCTCATCATCCACATCAGCAGCCATTGCCGGTTAGGCCTCAGCCTGCGTAAAGGTCAGGCTCATGTAGCCCGCGGGGCATCCAGGTACATTACGCTTCCTCTTACTCCAGCCCAACTTGAGGTTGGGTCCGACAGATCTGGCGGTGGGGAGAGGGATGACGGGAAGGGCCCCAACGGGTAGGAACGCTTATAATTAATAAGCGACGTGAATGAATCTGCTAGAATGGTGATCACCAAAGAGCCCGCAGGGGGAACTGAAACCCGAGGGCCCGAAATAGCGATGCCCTTTCTGCCTCTTAATTGCCATTTTCGGTAGGCACAGCATTTCGGGGGAAGATCAGAGCGCACAGATTGCCAGAAAAGAAAGGGCCCATTTCCTGTAACTGCATGGCCCCTGCTGCAATATGCTCTCATGAATAAATAACAGCGCCGGCACGCTAGGCCAGTGCAGACAAATGGCACAGGATACTCAGCCTGTATCCACCCTTGTGGGTGGCAGCCGCACGCCCCAGCTCCCTGCTCTGGGGATCAGAGGGGCGTGGAACCCCATCGGGCTGGGAGGTGAATAATTTAGGCAGCCTGCCCCGGCACATGAAGGGAACCACGCTAAGCTCGCCGGAGGATGAGTGTGGTGGGGGGGAGCAGCTAGCGGGGGCTTAAGGGGATCAGGAGCTGCCACGCAGGTGTGCGGGACCATGCAGCGGCGGGCGTCCGCAGGTCAGGATGGGAACAGATGCGATGGGACACCGTAGGGGGGGGGTGGGTGCAGCTTCCTTTATAAGACTCGGATATAGCAACTCAGAATACAGGATCAATGGCAACTGTAGGCTATAGAAAAAAAGCCCTAGAGGGGCATTTAAACTGCTGCACAACGTTCTATATAAATTGATATGCTACTGGTTTAAGTTGAATCAAACGCTTGCTGATCATGCATAAATTGCGTCCTATTTGCAATAGAGTGGAGATATTTTGGATGACATTTGTTTAGCTGATGCTTTTATCCAACGTGACAAGGGTCAGACAGTCCCTGGAGCAACTGAGCTCAAGGGCTCGATGGTGACATCACTCTGCCAATCACTGGATTTGAACCAACACCCATGCAATCAATTCTAACCTCCAGAGTCATGCACTACAATTTGATTTCCAAGCCAAACTTTTCCTCTTTTTGCTGCATCGAGAGCTTATTACTCTGAAAAGTTTTGGCCCTCTGGTACCAACTGATATCACAAGGGGGGAGGGGTATGGTATGCTTATGTGGCAGGTGGGTGTTGTTGTGTTTGAGATGCGAGCTGGAAGGTTGTATGAGAGATTCTTGAACAGGGGTTATAATAACGCCATAGTTCGGGACAACTTAGATCTAGTGTGTAATATTCCAAGCTCTGAAATGATAAACCGTGTAACATGGTCCAGTAGGTCTAATACCTCTGTTACATTTGTGTCCCCCTATGGCTATATCTCTTGCACTTTGAAAAACAGTGTGTGGTGCCACTGGGATATTTTAAGTAGTGACCCGAAAGTGGGGCAAGTCTTCCATGATCTGCCGTGGCTTTGATACTAAAGGGCTCCAAATTTGAGAGATCACCTGTCACCTGTCCCTCAGGATGCCAGAGGGCAACTTTAAACGTTTTAATTGTGTAGTTTGCAATGACATGTTTACAGAAAGGTCTTTTATACATCCCCATATGAACAAATTGTTTAAGGAATCAAATGTTTATCCATATTTGTTGTACATTTACTGTCATGCTGGGTTACTTTATGTCGTACAGTAAAGACTAACCGTCACTTTAAAACCAAAATATGTGAGTGCAAATGTGGCATTCGCAATAGGAACGAATCGTCTCCGGTGGCCCGACATTATAATACAGCAGGTCTTGACTGTAACTGCAATGGTTTATGGGTCTAGAGACAATCGGGGGGGGTTCGAGAAGACCACCTTCTTAGAAGAGAAGCCTCGCATATTTTCACTTAAAATTACATTAGCATCAAACAGCATGAATGACAACCTGTTTTCATATATATATTTTAGGATGATATTTCATCTGTTTTACATATCACCGTTGTTTTGTTATACCTTTCACATCATCTACTGTTACACCATGTTTTTGGGGGTGTGGTCTGGTGATGTCCTGTTGTTGTTCATTACACCTCTTATGTCATCATCGGTTGTTTTGCAGGGATGCATCTATTTAAATGGGGACTGTACATGGTCTGTAGCACACTGAGGAAGGCAACATGCTGAAATGCGTCTGTGTAGTGTGCAGACTTCCAAAAAAACCACGTCGAAGCAAAGTGCGACCTCTTTTTGCATACTAGGTGGGTGTTGTTGGGCATCGGCCTGTATGAAGTCTGACTTCACCACCTTGGGAATTTCACCCGAGGAAATATTTACCAAATCAGTGCCAATAACCAAAAAGGCATTCAGGTTCTTTATACTATGAAGTAGGAGATGTGGGTGCAGCTGCTATTTATTTTATTAAAAATGACCAAACAGAAAAATACAGAATGACCAAAAACACAAATAATAAAAACCATTGAAAGCAATCCACAGTCCATTCAGAAGGGGCAAGGATAATATCCAGAGCTGAGACTGGACGAGCTGGTATAAGGGAGGGTCTCCCATGCAAAAGACACTGCAAATAACACAATAAAAACAAACCAGAACCAGTGATGTACAGATAAAATCTGCACAAAGAAAAGCAAATATCGCCACCTGAATGCACCATCGACTGGGGGCTCTCTGCTACTGAGAAAGACAACAGGGGGCAATGCACACACAATTAGTGGGGTCACACACTCTACAAACGGAACATCCCACTGCAGTTGACCACATGCTATAATCAATAACCACTGGTTATCAGCAGCTGTGGAAGAAAAGGGCCTCCTGCCAGTGGTGTAAATCTTCTTGTATTGTCACCCCAACAATGGGAAAAAAAAACAAATTGAAGGTACCACAGCTGACTCCAGGGTCTAAAAAGAGCAGTGAGTGCATCAGACACAGGATCCGGAGAGCTTGCAGCCCCTTGTGCCAATTTTCCCAAAGGCCATGAGAGATGGTGGACACTGGAATGTTGTCCTTCATGTCAGGGTAATTGGTTGATGGGGCAGCAAAAGACACTAATGGTTGGCCTGTCCTCACCATGTGAGGAAGCACTGAGGATTGGGTGCCATGGGAACCATATCAGATTAAGACAGCAACTGAGGGGTGGTTCGGTTCATTGTCACTGGCCTGGCAGATGGCAAGGTAGGAGTTACTGGAGGACCTTCATGCCTCCGGACCAACGGGTCACCATGACATGACGACTTGCCCTCCCAAGTTGGCATCCCTGAGAGTGGTCTGCTGGGGGAGACATCACTGCGGGAGTTTGCTCCGACCACAACCTTCAACAGGGTATGATGGACTTGCCTGGCCTTGGTCTGCTTATCTAAGTACAGTGGTATACGCTGATCCACCCTCCTTAGGCACCTTTAGGATTCGTTATACCACAGAGTACCACAGGTCTTGAATTTTATGCCCCCTTGCACTGAAGTCTTGCAAAAGTACCAACTGACCCTCCCTCCGTGGTCCATCTCGAATTTTTTCTTTCAGCACCCTGCAGCAGCCTGAAACACCTCTCTGGCCCCTTCAAAAGCCATCTTGCTGGATCAGTGGAGAGACCCGTTTCAGATATGACATGGCCCAAGTACCGTACCTCCTGCTGGAAAAGCACACATTTCGAGAGTCTCACCTCCAGACCCTCCCGTTGAAGACAACTCAGTACCACATCCAACCTCTGCAGATGCTGCTCCACCATGAAAGAAAAAAAAAACACAATATCATCGAGGTAGAGAAGCAATGATTGGCATTGTTAGTCGCCAGATATCCACTGCATTAATCTTTGGAAGGTGATGGGGTCATTACAAAGCCCGCAGGGTGTCTGGTTCCACTCAAACAACCCTGCCGGAGTGCAAAAGGCAGTCTTTGGTCTGTCATGCCACTATGAATACAGCATACACTACCTTCCCACCCCGAACTTTTACCTTACTGGAAGTACCACAAGGGGCTTGCAGATACTGAGGGCAGGTCTAACAAAGCCAGGTTATGCTGTTCAAAGTGCAATGCACTAGCATCCCATCGTTGGTGTGACTCTGTCTTACACACTGTATCCCCAGGACAGGCTCCAGACCTCCCTCTTGCCTCTACTTAATAAGTGGTTGAAGGATGGATGGATGATCCCAGAAGATGGTCAATTCCATTTACTTACCATAGTTGATCAGCTTTGCTAGTTTATTGTTTTAAAGTCTGATTCCTTTCAATCTGTGGATTTGGTGTCTCACAGAGGATTCTTGCCGACTAAGGGAAAGTAAATAAGTCATATGGGTCATTGATCAATATGTTGTACTGCAGAGTTTATGCTTTTATCAGCTGAAAAACTGGAGTATTTCATAAAAACATAAAACTAACAGTGTAACAGTATTGACACTGCTGGACCAGGTAAAAATGAGTTATGTAATACGTCATTTATTATTTAAAATTGAAGGTGATATCTTTAAAAGATTTACAGCAACTGCAACAGGTCTCCATGGTAAAGTGCAGGGGTTTTGGTTGTTCGTTTTATTGTTTGTCCAGCTTATTTTAAAAATTAAAGTAATTTTTGTTTGTTTTTCGGGGCTGCTGTGATTCACAAACATCTATGGGCATCATTATGGATGCGGGGTGTAAACTGCATACTGCATATGTCATGCAAATGAGGCTCTGTATTTATTGACATACTGTTAGGGTGAGCTGACTCTTGGATAGATGAGAATATATAGCCGTGTTAAAGGCTAACACCTTCATTTCTGGGAATCAGATGTATTCTGCTTTTGAAGAGGACCATTAAGGGCTATTTGCCTGAGGGTACATCGGCCAAAAATAAGAGGAGGCACTGAGAATATGGGTGGGGAAATTGAATAAAAAGCCACGGCTTAATCTTGGGAGTCGAGAAGATGAGCCGTGACCCCACAACCTAAGGCGAGCAATTGCGCGGAGACCGGCGAGGCATCTTCTGCTGACGCTGTGCCCGAAAGCTACCAAGCAGCAGAGATAAGCCCCAGGTTTATGGCTCTCTCTCAGAGCCTGACTCCTCAGTATCCGAAATGATGCGTGAAAATACTGGTGACGTCGCTCCCAAGCTGGAGAAGCAATAACAGCATTTTGACAAATGGCTCTTGCTGTGTCTGATAATATCTAAGAAAGCTTGTCAATATGGCAAAGTAAGCCATTGGCTGGAAGGCTTACATACATAGGAAGAAACCATTTAAATACCATTAAATAGGTAAGAAACCATTTTCACTTTGGAGATTCAGTAAGTACTTTAAAGTAAGGCGTCAGTTTGTTAAAGAGGCTCGGACGAACAGCGTAAAGTACAGCTCCCACCTCCTGCAACTTTAACTCTAAGGATCTATGTTGAGCCAGCACTGCAGCCTAATCCAGAGGAAGTGACACCAGCAGCCACTTTTCAGGCGAAGGAGCAGTGTGTCAGGCGACTGAACGGCATCTTGAGTTCAAAAGTGCAGTTTGGATTAATGTGTCTTGGTTTTCTTACTCAAAATCAGTATCCAGCGTCACGATGGTGGCATATACAGTACCAGTCAAAAGTTTGGATACACCAAGCCTCCTACAAAGGAGACTGACAGTATCGCATCACACGACCTGGCCACCTGACCGAAAACACAGTAGAAATGGTTTTGGAGGAGTTTGACCAGAGAGTGAAGGAAAATCAGCAATGAGTGCCCAGCATATATGTGGAACCTCCGTCAGGACAGCTAGAAAAGCATCCCAGGAGACCACCTCGTCAAACTGGAATAGAGGAGACAGTAAGGTCAGGCAGTCTTGGCAGCAACTGGGGTTAATGGTCTTGCTCAAGGGCTCAATATTGGGGTCGCTCTGCCAGCCTAGGGATTTGAACCAGCAACCTTCTGAGTCCCAACCCACAGAGCTGCCCCTCCCCCCACCACCAATTGTTTTTTTTTTTTCGTTTAATGCTTTTTTGGTCAATGATAAATTCCATATGTGTTATTTTATAGTTTTGATGCCTTTATAATTATTCTAAAATAATGCAGAGAATTGTATAAAATAAACCTTTCTATGGGTGGGTGTGTCCAGACATTTGACTGATACTGTACCTAGATTCTCAAAACCCTTCATTAAAATTGTTTTCTTTACTTGGCACTCATGGCACTCATTTCCTGCCCATTTACCATCTCTTAAGATATGGCAGAGAAATCACAGGTCTGACAGAAACAGACGATGTTTGAAGTAGGTCAAAGTTTCTCTCTCTTGTGTGGCTCAATTTCTTATGAAGTGAAAATCATCAAAATTCAAGGTTCAAAAGCAGAAAACGAGAAGCCGATTCCTTGATATAAGTGACAGAATTATATGAGCAAATTTTAAATTATAGAGCAGGAAAGCTCTGAATAAGTATGTATAGGAAGAAACAGACTGTCATTCCAATTTAAATACATAATATATATGAAATACATGCATAACATTCAGATACACATCTTCCGTATCTATAGCTCCAAACTGAGGTGTGCATGAATAATTTTGTAATGCTCATCAACACATTTTTGACCTTTAGTCTTTAAAAAAATCTTTTGCATTAGAGATATTCTAACATCTTAGCATCTCAAAGTTATACAGATAAAGATTTTTCAAAACATTGTAAAGGTACAAGGTGTACCAAACACCACTCCTATAAAGAGCCTTCTAAGAATGTTCAAAGAGTATCTGCAACAGTTTGTTGAATTGCTCATTCATTAAACATTTTTCATAAAAACTTTCCATCTCTTGGATATTTATCGAAATTGGCAGAATACTTGCTGCACTATGCATTATTTACCTTCCTTCTTGCACCTAAAAAGAAAATTAAACAAAACAATCCCCCTCCATCTCAAATTGAAATTGTGCCTTAAGGATGCATATTTTCCAATGTAACATAGTGGTATTACTGATGCAAAGGTTAATAACGTGCATTTAAGTTATTACAAATGTACTCTCAAGACTGACTTTAAAAACACAATCTGTGGATCGTAGGGTTTTTTTAACGTTTGAATGACGGCCGGAGAAGCAGAGGCGTGTCACTTAAAATGACAGCATCCGTGGTAAAATCATTCAAAGAAACTGCTTTCGCTGGGTTTCTCAGAACGGGTGTTCGGGCTGTTCACTGGAAAGCGCGGATCTGCCCCAGGGCACAGAGTAATCGCAGCACAGCAGTAGCTGCATAAAGCATATGTTCCCACCTTCTGCCCTAGGCGAACCGTCCGTAGAGACTTACATGTGAACTTGTCGCACATTTAGGGAAATCATTTTCAAATGGTTTGTCTGAGAAAGTTGATTAAGAGTGAAAGTTAGCTGAGGAAATTAAAAATTAATTGGCACCACAGCAAAACGGGCACATTAATCAAAGAACTGGTGCTGGGTTAAGATTAGCTTTGAGGCAGTGATATGTCCATCCATCCATCCATCCATTCATCCATCTTCTAACCACTTATCCCAGTCAGGGTTGCTTGTAGCTTAACACAGGCAGCATAAGGCACAAGGTTGAGGTACACCCTGTATATAATGCCACCACATGACACATACACACTCGCACAGTCACACCTACAGGCAATTTAGACAGATTGGTTAGCCTAACCGCATGTCTTTGTACTACCGGAGGAAATTGGAGTACCAGGAAGAAACCCGCGTAAAACAGGATGAACACAAACTCCACAAAAAGGTATTCAGACCCCCAACCAAACCCTTTGAACCAAAGTTCCGGCAGTTAGAAGTCAAATTCTGTTTCTGAACCACGTTTTGAACTTCAAAACCCGTCCCCATCTTGCCGAGCCCTGCAAGACTTTGAAAAGGGTGAGAGGGATCTGTTTCCTTTTGTGTTGGGAGGACTGGTGCGATTTTCTATTAAACAAGGTCAATGTTTTCATATAACTGTTGACGTAAGTGAAAATGATGAATGCTGTCTGCAATCCAGTGGTGACCCAGGGCAATGTTGTTTTGTATTAGAACACATCCCTGCATCCACCCCTGAATAGCGCCTTTAGAAAAGCCGGCTGTGATTACTGTCAGGACTGCAGCTGTTTCCAAGTCACTTCAAATAACAGGGACTCAAGCATGAGGCATTTATTATGTCCGCTTAGATTTTAGCATGTCCTGCCTATTTAAACCGTTGATTCACTGCGCATGTAGGACAGTAAGTACTGTTCGTTCAAGAGCCGCATTTATCTGGACGTGCTTCAAACATCCCCCAGTGTACTGGAGCTAACCAGAGGAAAAGTATGTCCTTCCCTGCAATCCACTTGTCTGTTGCTGGCTGGTGTGCTGGAGGGGCTGTTTGTTTAGAGAACTCCTCTAAAATGCAGGGAATAGGTGAGATTTTGGCAGCGGAAAATCTGTGTCTTCGCAGTGCCTTCGGAATACCGTGTGAGCGAGGCTGTCCCATGGCACTCCAGCTGTTTGTAGCTTCCGCCTTCCCAGTAACCATACTGCTTGGTCTATAAGCATAGTCTCAACCCCCAGAATTTGACATTGTAGGGGGATTTGAAGGATTTCAAATAGCTTTTTACTAAACCTCACCTTTGAATAATGACGGCTTAGATTCTGATTTGGGTTCCATGCTCCTGCCTATACGAAGGGTGACCATTTGATCCCAAGGTGCCTTCCAATGTTTCTCTCCCGGTATCCCTCCGTAAAGAGAAATGAAACCATATTTTATTCCCGGGATGACCATGAGACACCGTCGTATGACTGATTTGAGAAGATGAGGCTTACAAGCCGAACACGGCTGAGCGATGTATCCCGCGATGGTACCTGACAGGGGGATCACGCACTGATTTTAACGCGGATTCTGGGCACATATTCCTGTAAATCCGAGGGCCATTGGCATGCTGGAGTTGATCTGTCAAGAGCTGTGGGTGTTAAACGCCCTGACGGTAGCAAGTTCATCTGCTGGCAAAATAAATCAGCGGAGTGACGATTCCTCAAAAAAAGCGACCTGTGTGAAGGCAATCAAAGTCCATTTAAGGAAAAAAATACAGGCCTTAGGGAGTCCATGCTAACCATTTGTTTGTATTTTCAAACTGCCTGGGACTTTGCCTGCTCCACACTGAGAAAACGACGCTTCTCGGCGGCTGCTAAATTCAGTTAGGGTGGTGGATAAGGACAATTAGCCCCTGTGGCAGCTTTGCGGAACGGAGGTCTATCACATAAGCAGGACGGAGGCACAGGGCAACAGATTTCAAATTAAGGAAACAGAATTACAGGGGGGGAAAAAATGCACGCGCTCAAAACGGAGACACTGCCCCTTTAAGGATCAAACATAAAGCGGCACTGAAGAAACACCTAAACGATAATGAAACACGCCGGACGAAAAGCGCCCTGCGACATCAACCCAGAGAGCATGCTACAACCCTGTCTCTCCCAGCTGACCTTATTAATCCTACATAACCAATACTTGTCAAATTAAGGCCAAAGGGGATTCAGTAATTGGAATGTTTATCGCCATGGGACAGAAGATCACCTCAAATCCTGGCCTGTGCCAGCTCGCACCCCATAAATGAAAAAATGAATGCAAATACATGCATATATATGGATCCATCAATACTACAAAGACGCTTTGTAGCCCTTGGTCCCACCGAGCGCTGGAGAGAGGTTTCTGTCTAGGTCAGCATTCTGGAGACGCATGTTGAGGCGGATATGCCTTCCCATCCCCCAAATGAGACCCGTTACCTGAGGAACAACTCATTCAGGCATTTGTAGCATCATCTCTGCTTATAAAATCCAGCCCAGATCCAGTCTTGCCTTCCACATTTTAAACCAGCTGTAAAATACAGAAAGAACATCCAGAGCATATGATCTCTTCATGTGAGTAGTATGGAGTTATTTTTATGGTCTGTTTGAACAGAAGGAACTAGAATAACCTTCACAATTAAGAGCCAATATTTGTAGCACCATTACGATGTCTGTTGGTGTGGGATAGATTAAACCTGCACAAGTGCTGCTTTTTCCAAGTGATACCTTTTAAGAAACACTTTGCAGAGACAATGCAAATTTCACGCCTGGTAAACTACTATCAAAACAACCCTGAGGGCAACCTTGGAAAAGGGAACAGAATTGTTAAATAAGACACAAGCAAACAATATTTTTTCTTTCAACGTGCAAACCTTCAATATCCAAGACCGCTCCCAATAATTACAGATTCCAGTCAGCAAAATATCACCAAAAGATACTATTCATTTCACCCACATAAAAATATAAAATAGATTGTAATAACTGGGCAGTGATGTGATGGTGCAGTAAACATGGTACGGCATACTTAACAGAAAAGAAATAAAATAAAAAGGACAAAACAAGTTAGGAAAAATGAGGTCCGATATTGCCAACACAATTGGGCTTTATATTAAGTACATAAATTGAATAGCATAGCAACAGTCTGAAGCCAGGTAATGCAAAGTTAGCAGGGAATGTAGTAACATCGCCGTTTGGGGGGGTTTGTAAAAGCGGAGGTCTGTCATCGGAATGGATTTTGTCTGGAGAGCGGCTGGTCTGTCGGATTCCCAAAACGGGAGCAGCAGAGTACCTCGGAAAAAAGGGAAAAGATGCTTGGAAACTTTTGTTTGAGGTGTGTCGTCTCTGGGTGCTACTGGGTAATCTTCGGAGAAAGTACAGTACATACTGTGACAGTCTATTAGTAGTAACATACTCCAGAAAGTACCATTATCATTGAAAAATCAGTACTCTCTAATGTTTATATTCCCTGTGTGGCTTCCATGGGAACGTCTGTTATTACGGAAGCCTTTTAGAAACGGGAGATAAAGCCCACTGATTATGACCTATTGATTCGACGGCTCAGAGGCCTGGTGCGGCTCAGAGGCCTGGTGGTATACGTGGTGGTATTGGTGGTATACGCAGTGGTATTGCTGGTATACGTGGTGGTATTGCTGGTATACACGGCTGTGCATCCATGTCATACCTGTGCCCTCCAACTCTTCCCTTTATTTGTTGCATGCGAGCTGAAGGGAGACAATTCCAACTATTGTGCCTATATCACAGCAACGGTATGTGCTGTGTATGTGTTTCAAGAGAGGTTTCGGGGGGGGGCAGTGCCCCATGACAACATGCATATCCCCCCATGCCCCCTTAAATATGTATGCTACTTGGGTCGGAAATAAATGTTTTATTATTATTATTATTATTATTATTATTATTATTATTATTATTATTAACATTTATATATGTGCACTGACATTTTGTGCGCTGGGAACAGGCGAGACACAAACGTGAGCACATTTTCCGGGTGATCCAGCCCCTTCAGTTCGTGAAAAGCAAAGTTAACGCCAGAAAAAAATAATCAACCTTGTTGATGCAAGACGGCATAAAGAAGCTACAGTATTAGAGTGAGCTTCATATTTGTAAAAGCTGTAAAATGTGACTGCAAAGTATTGCATAAGTATGTTATTGGGTTCTAAAATTGTCTTTTGCTTCTTAATGCTGGTAATCTAGTGCATGTAATATCTGGAGGACATTAAGGGGCATCTGGCCCCCCTAATAGAACAACTGGCTCCAGCCTGTCCCCCCCCCCAGCCCCAGTTGATATGGTCTAGAATGGCCACTGTGTTTTTTTCTCCCTGCAGTAAATGTATTCCCTGTTTGCAGAGTAAATTTTGCCCCCATGTACAGATCCCAGCTCCCACATTCATTGCAGTCCAGGATGCACTGATGCTAATCTAGATGAGGGCTATGAGGGACGGATATCTGTGCTCTCGCGGGCCATGTCGCCCCGGCCAGATCCGGAGATGGAGGCAGATTTTTGCTCGGAAGCCTATTATTAAATCAATGATACATGCATTGTGTGGACCAGAGCACACAAGTGTGCGCTTACTCCACAATCCCTGAACCAGCCCACGGAAACAAAGCGAGGGTAAGGTGGAAGCCATCCTCTCTCTTATGCATTCGTGGCCGCATTTGCTCAGTCCCAATCTTTACTACATAAGATTCAAATAAATAAACAAGTAAACAAGCTTTAGATCTACAGTTGGGCATGTTGACCACGATTCCGTTTGAAATTCATGACAAGGTCTTATTAATATTTATGTGCCTGTTATTATGCACAAGTGCTTTGTTTCTTTTCTCTTTCTCAGTGTCATATTAATGACATTTATATTTTGCGTTTTCATTGTTCTGCGCAAAATAAAGTGCACTGGGCATAGAAGAGGGTAGCAGTGTGTGTGTGTGTGTATGTGTGTGTGTGTTGTGTGCATGTGTGTGTGTGTCTGATAGGAGTGGGGGGCTGAATTACGGGGCAGGGTGTCGGAACACCATTGGGGTTTAGTGGGGTTATGTAGAATACGTGTCTATTACTGCTCTCAGAGCTGTGTGGAGTCTCTGCCCCTGGACGAATGCAGCACAGGAGCGTCTCGCTGCCGTGAAGCTCCATAGAAACCCAGTCTTGAGCTGAGCGGCAGCTCATTCTGCTTGGAAGCGGGGGAGCGCGAGGATCGGGGAGCCTCGGCAGTGGGGAGACAAAGAGGGGCTGTCACGGGCCAGCCGCCGGTGAGTGCCTGAAACGCCGCACTGCATCCGACCGTCCGCGCACTCCCACCCGTGCCGTGGAGATGCGTTTTCTTTTTTTCCGCCCTCTCTCCCGTCCGTCCGGCTCGCTCAGTGGGAACAGGTTGCCCATCCCGGGAAGAGCGGGGGAAAGCGACAGAGAGGCAGTACCTGTGTGCGCCTGGTTCTCATGGAGGCAGTCAATTTATCGGAAGCTTTTATTTCCTGTGCAGATGAAGTTCATTATTGTGTTAATTACGTCTCTCTCCCTCTTCCTTTTTGTTTTGCTATGTTTTCAACTACATCAAAGCTGGTTGGGTCCTCTGGTCTTCCTCCGCAGTGACATACTCGGCTCTTTAAAATTTGTTTCATCAATGATTGCCGCTCACTTCAGGGAGATGCGTGCGATGGCTTTGTACAAGTGAATCTCATTTGAGAGACTGATCAATGTGATTCTATTAATAAACGTGAGGCCACGGTAATCTTTCATCAAAGTACTTTTGTGTCTTCCGCACTGTTATTGTGTACTTTTTTATTTCTCGTTTAATTCGCAGAACATCAGAGTCTGAGTCTTTTGCGGCATGTGAAACCCTGCGCTTTGATCCTGCTTTGCCTCCTCGCTATCTTGGCTCGGCAGTTATGTAACTGGGGGGTACCGTCGCTTGGAGCCTGGCCCCCGACCAAAGGTTACAGCACGCGGTGTACAGCCAGATCCCTGGTGTACGCATGGGCTCCGAAAGCATCTCGCTCACTTCACTCTGTTCAGGCGTCTGTTCCCGTTAACTTTCAGTGCATGTAGATGCGCATCAGGTACAGCGCTGTGGCGCCTCCGAAAGATCTTGCAGGTAAATTTGCGCCGGTCTATTATGAGCGGATCCAGTTTTTTTTTTTTTTTTCTCCACCACTGCAGATGTCGCATCCACAGGTCTCCATCTCGTGCATTTCTGCAGTGCATGCATGGAAGAGGGCAGGAGAGGGTTACACCATGTGTGAGTGTGTGGGGAGGGGGGCATTAAAAAGCCCCCATATGGTCCTCCCACTGAAGTCCCTGCCTCAAGCTGATGGGGTTCACTTGGAAATGTCTGAGCAAGCGAGTCGTGCGTAGCGCTTTGTGCTGCCAATGCTGTTGCATGTTTCCACTCGCTTCTCTGTGCAGCTGCAGTCTGCCTCCCAGTACTTTCCCAGTAGCGGCAGTGGCCACATCAGTTTTCTGCAGTTCCCATCTCCGTGGACTGTGCTCTTTGATGTGGTGGGGGGGGGGGGATCATGTCATGCTTGCCGCTGGTCTGCCGAAGCGTTTTGGGGTGGGGGTTGGGGTCGCTCGTTTTTCTTTCGCGTTACATCGCTCCTCTCGGAAAATATCGCACGCTGTGAGTTCACATCATCCCAGTGTGGTCGCCCAGGCCGGCAATTAGCATGGTACGATGTGACGGGAAAATCCGCGGCAAGAATTCGCTTTCTTATTGACCTCTGGAGAGGCAGCCTTGTCCAGGGGCGATAAACACAGCGCTGTTCTGACAGCGGTGCCCCGAGGATCGATTCCCGGCCGCTGCAAAAAAATCAGTGCAGTTTCCTGTGACAAGGAACATGTAGCAAAATTTTCCTCCAACGGTGTGAGCACCGTCATTACAAGGCAGGACAAGGCTGTTCCGTTGTTCCCTTAAATTCCCACTAAATGACCCTTCATAAGATGCTAACGTTTTGTAGCATTAACTTTATTAACGTAGTAGCAGAGTAGTATGTATAATTTCATTCAGTGTCTATGGGAATCTCTGTCTTCATGGACGAAAAAAGGCTTTGAGATGAAAGATCTCACACCCAACAGGGCAGAGAATGAACTAATTCTAATGTCACTTGTCAGCAAACTTGAATGAACCTCACAGGATACAGAAGAAGATTACTTCGCTTAGATCAAAAGTGATCAATTATTTATAGATCGAAAGCATAAGCTAATAAACATGACAAAAGGAATGCAGACATAATATCCAGGCCAAAGCACCAGCGACCTATAAAAGGGAATAAAACTGCAAAGTTGCAGTTCATGCGGCTGCATGCTACACGTCTTCCTGCATGATTTTTATACCCCCTTACGCTACGACCAATCAGCTGTCCGGATAAAGCCAACTGCCCTGCACTTGATGGCTTGAAGGTCCAATTAGAACTTCGATACAGTCCAGGAGTCCTGAAAAAGTAGCAGTACGGTCTTGTAAAGTTGCGGGCTGGGAATTCCAATCACAGATGCCGTGTCGCGGTTTTGGTGGAGAGCAAACTATTCTGTCTTTAATTGTAATATAATTCAATCAACCAAAAATTTGCTTCTTCATAAGTGGCTTCCATCAGTGGTAGATAACTGAATGACTTACAGTGTACAGAACAACTTTGTATGTGTACATTTGTGCCCCTGTGCTTGTGGGGGCTTTTTACTGACCATAATTCTGATGTAATTAATGCGCGTTAACCCTCTATCCAAAAAAAAAGTCACTGAAAGCGAACAAAACATTTTTTTTCAGGGAGAAAGATGGATGACTTTTTACATCAAGGAGATATGAGCTCGGTAAATCCTCAAGCGCCAATTTCTGATGCGGCAACGATTTGCCAGCCAATTTCACTTTGCTAGAGACAGGGGGCGCCAGCGGTGATGTTCCCCTAGGGCGCCACCTCAGCTTGGACCAGAGGAGAAATATCTATATTTCTAGTTTTATTATCTTTGTGAGCAGACTAGCAATAGGCAGAATAGGCAGCTGCCTAGGGCCCCCAAATTACCTATGTTGTGGGGGAAGTAAAACGATCAGCAGTGCCAAGTTTTTTTTTTGGGGGGGGGGGGGCTTCCAAGCAAAGCTTTAAAGGTAGAGTTGGCCATGCTTGTGGGGACATTTTCCCTAAAGGGAAAAGAATGCCGTTTAGAAAAGATTCAAACAGCAGAATGTCTTCTACACAGGACGATTGCAGACCATCTATCTGAGACCTCCTCCTCGATGTCTGCGGCTTCGTATGTGGCCGGTCTGTTCTCTCCCATGGATATCTGCTCATCAAACCCAGGCCCAGCTGCCTTTGATCTCAACCCAATCTGCTCCCCACAGTCATCCGCTACAAATGCTAATCATCCCCAGTTGCACCACCGAAATGGCAACTGGGACCCTGATGCAGCAAACCCTTTTCCAGTAGGGCTAAGGTGAGGCGCTGCGGCATATTTTCAAGCGCTACACCAGCACGGTCTCATCATCTACACACAGCTATTAAGAGATACCATCGCTATTGCTGTCTGTGGCACAGCAGCTGGGGGCATATATGTCAGCTTGTGCCAATCCACGGAGTTCCCCCTCCCACCCGCCCCCCCAACCTCAGCACCACAACCGAGGAGATACATGGTAATAAGTTCCTAATGGTGAATCATGACACGGTGCCCTTTATGTCTTATCTTCCTACGCATATTTTCTGTGCTCCAGTCAATGTTAATGAGAACACCTCGTCTGGATCTTAGCGGCACGCTAAATCTTCCTACGTGTCCGAGTCCATACACTCGCTCATTATTTATGGACATCCGCAAGTTTGAACCGGATAAGTGTGTAGGCTGTAAGCTGGACCTTGTAGCCGGCTTGTTATTCTGACAGGTAATAGGTATCTTTCTCTGAATGCAATAACAACAACCGAGACTTGAGATGGGTTCAATGCGCTCAAAGGGGAATGAGTTTTAAATGGCAATAAAATATTGCAAGACATATAAAACTTTACTGTTTGATCAGTGCCCTGGGCCTCCTGTTTTTTTTCATCATTTTTGGTAGCAGAACGGCAAGTAGCAGCTTATAACTGATCATTTTGAGGATGTAAGTTCTGTCAGAAATAGCTGAGTGTGAAAGTAGAAGGTTAGCACTTAAAGATGCAGGAAGGTGTCAATTTGTGTGTGTTTTTTTTGCATTGCTAAGGTGTGTAGGGAAAGAGGTAGACTGTCTGGAAGACAAGTTCTCTGCTTTTCGATAAAAGCATAAGGCTGACAACACAACAAAGTGACTAAGTAGCATGAACTGAACATAGCATGACTGTCTGTCTGCAGGTGGGAATGGAGAATATGTACAATTCAACGTAAGACTGCAGCCATTTCCAAGTTTCTTAAAACTGGGGGCCTTTGCTTTCCGGCATATCTTGTAAATGCAGGGCGGATGTCAGTTAGCTAAGCCGCTTTAAGTAGGAGCAATGACACAGGGTGTTGCAGTGCTTGTCATCAGATCTGAAAAAACCTTTGTTGAGGAGAGCTCACCTCAGTCAGTGATGATGTGTTCTGATACGTCACAGCTAGTTAGTTGTCTCGTTTTGTACTGCATGTGGAATATAGAAGTGAGGGGTAATTACTCCAGACAGTGAGACTTTGAATATCTGTAACACGCAGACACATACATCCTTTATAACGATCCACTGAACTTCTAACAATAATTGCATATACCCTTTGTGGTTATACCATCTCAGACCTTAGATGGCATTTTCTTGTTGTTTTATATATCTTCTTTCCAAATTCAGGGAGCCTTGTATACCTCTGAAGTATTCGGTATATGTATCAAGCCCATCTACTTGAATTTCCTAAGCCTGGGTTAATGGAACCCCTGTGATTTTTTTGTGTAATGTGCTATAGCTGTGTGTAAATCCATAATCAAGACAAAAAGGTCACTTGTAACACAAGGGGAGGACCCGGACATGAAATGGTCTTCTTTTTTGATCTTACTTTCCAATAGCGCAGCAAATTGTACCTCAGCTTACACCTAATACCTGTTTTGTTTTCCTAATTGTTTCCCTTGCATTGAAGACCAAAACAGCTGCCCTAAGTGTTCTTACGTCTCCACTATTTGGTTAAACCTGTCCCCACATAAAATCCCTGTTCCACCTTCCCTTCCACCTTGTCCTGCTTGCCCCGCCACCTGGAAAATGTCTCATATCATGGCACGGTGGCCGGGTCATTGCAAAGAAGTGCCGATTAGCAGCTACATAGCGTCATCAGGGGAAAAAGCAAAAACCAATTGCCTGTTTTCTTGGGTCAGCTGATCACAACTGATTTTGGGATTATACAACGAGTCTGGAAAAGGCAACGTTTGATTAAAGAAAAAGGTTACTTGGGCTGAGAAAGGCCCACTGGCACTCAAAAATCAAAGTAATCGCTATGTGGAAAATCGCAGCTGAACTGCCATATGTGTCAGTGAGGTGAGGGTTTATTTTGTCATCAAGAAGGTCCTTGGGGGAAGGAAAGAAGTTGTGTAGCTTCAGGGTTTGAGCAATCACCTCATTTTGATGTGTTACATAAATGGCAGTTCCCTGTTATTGAGACAACATGTGACTTAAAACTCCTTAAATTAACCCTGGGACTGTGTGAGTCAGAATGAATAATGCAGCCCTTTACTTGCATACTCCTGGCTGTCACATGCATCTTTCCCCAAGGAAGCTCTCGATTGGCTCACTAGTTCCCCTGAGATGTCAATCAATTAGGAAATCCAATGAGATGAGATAATAGTTTCTGGAGGCAGTCATACATGGGTTGTACTATAGTGTCTACCCATTTTAATTATCTTAAAAAAAAAAACTGTCTTCAAGATGATGAATTAGTTCAGAAGTCTCTTGGTTTACACATTGTTGTTAGAAATAATTTTTTTTTTTAAACTGCAAACTTGCCATAGACGTTGAAATTAGATAATCACCAAACTCTCCAGAAGTGCCAATATTTTGCACCTAATTTTTCATAAAATATTTAAAGAAAAATATAAATCATCCATCAATTTTCCAACTGCTGGTCACCTGGGGTCCAGGAGCTTATGCCAGTGTGTGGAGGGAAGAAGGGTGGGGTCAGTCCACTGCAGGGAAAATACCCCCAGTGCATTTTAGACACTAATTAACCTAACTGCTTGTCTTTTTGACTAAGCCACCATGCAAAACCTCATGTAAATCATAAAAGAACTAATTATATTGTCACCTTACCTCACACAAGCATGTCTACTGAGGATGTTTTATATACTGCTATTTAAACAAGCCCTTGTCCTGAAATAATGAAAGAAATTAACCGGCTCGGTTAAGAAATTTGTTTCGGTCGACAAATCTGAAAGTATAAATATCCTATAATATCCCTTAAGGCTGTTGCATTACAGGCAAACATGGAGGCATATTCATCTCGAGGATTTTTATTTACGTAATGGGCAGATTTTGACTGAACCACTGGAGCATAAGAGGACTTCTGAGTTTGGGCTTCTAACCTCAGTGTGAACGGCTTTGGCACAGATAAGGCCTACGGTCAAACGTCAGAAAATAAATCTGCTGTAGTTATCCATGATCAACTGAAAAAGGGCATCAGGAACACCAAGCTAAAACATAAACTGCTGATCGAGGAGCACTTCAGGTACAACGCCAACCCCAGATGCATGTGACAAGTCATGCGGAGTATCGCTGATTCCAGAAGAGTGGGCACAACCCCCTCCCCCCCCAACCAGAGATACCGCCCTTCCTGATGAGCTCAACAACTTCTGTGCTTCTTTTGATCAGGACAATGAAACACCAGCCCTCAAAGCTTCCCTGCTCCCAGATGATCAGCCCATCAGGGTTTCCATCTATGATGTTCCAGCTGCCCTGAGCAGAGTTAATGCACATAAGGCTGCTGGCCCTGATAGCATCAAGGGACATATGCTTGCACCATGCGCTGGACCAACTGTCATCTTCAACCTGTCATTGGCCCAGGCTGTCATTCGGATGTGCCTCAAAACCACAACCATTGTGTCCCTGCCTAAGCTATCTGCTCCTGAATGACGTCCTCCCAGTGTCACTCGCCCCCATCATCACCAAGTGCTTTGAAAGACTGATCTTGACTTACCTGAAGTTCAGCCCACCTTCCACACTACAGTCATCCCCTCTAATCTGATCAACAAGGACCTCGACATCAGCACAACCCTTTGCACCTGGACACAACTTTCTGACTAACAGAGCAAAGTCTGTTAGATTAATTAAATAGCCTCACCTCGTCTCCTCTGACCCTGAACACTGCCATCCCACAGGGCTGTGTGCTCAGCCCACTTCTCTACTCCCGTTTCGCCCATGACTGTGTTCCCGTACATGGATCAAATACCAAAATCAAATTTGCAGACGACACCGCCATGGTAGGACTGATATGTGATTATGACACATCTGTCTACAGGGAGGAAGTCCAACATCTGGCAACTTGGTGTACTGACAGTGACCTTGCCCTCAACAAGAAGACCAAAGAACTTACCAGAAGAACAGAAGCAGCAGACATGTCCCCATTCTCATTAATGGTACTGAGGTGGAACGTGTGTTCAACTTCAGATCTCTGAGGGTCGGTCTTGGTCCTTTAATTCTTCCAGCTTGGTTAAAAAAGGGCAAGAGTGCCTTTATTTTCTGAGGAGGCTATAGAATCAGAATCGAGTTTATTGCCAAGTACGTTCACACATACAAGGAATTTGCTTTGGTGGGTGGTACCAGACTTCAGGAGATGAGGAGGTTACTATATTAATATATATGTATATGTACATGGAGCATGTTCAGGTACTAATATAAATATAAATAGTTAGTGTATGTGGAATGTGATACAGCAGTGGAAATATATACATATTTAAGACAGTGCATGCTTGTGCTAGGATGGAGAAATGGAATTTGAGTAAGTGTTCCCGGCCTTATTTATAAGGTGGGCCGCGGTGGGGAAGAAACTGTTCCTATGACGTGATGTTTTGGTCCCAATGGACCGCAGCCTTCTGCCAGAGGGGAGAGTCCGAAGGAGTTTGTGAGGAAGCCCGTCTGTATCCTCAGATCCGGGTGAACTTGTACAGAAACACTATTGAGAGCATCCTGACCACCTGTATTACGGTATGGATTGGCAGCTGCTCCACAGGCGACAGGAAGGCCCTGCGACAGACGGTGAAAACTGCCCAACACGTCATTGGTGTCCCACTCCCGGCCATCGCTGACCTCCAACATACGCGATGTCTGAGGTGGGCGCCCTGCGTCATGGGAGATCCCCACACCCCAACCATGGACTGTTTGCTCTCCTCCCATCAGGAAGTAGCCTGAAGTCTTGTACTGTACCAGCAGACCCAGGAACAGCTTTTTCCACAATAATCGCCGTGCTTAACTCCCAAACCCCGAACTCCCCACACCCCCACACCATGGACCGTACTTTTCACACTGTGGCCCCCATCTGTTCTGTTTTGCAAGTAGTAATCATTTCCAACTGTCTGTACTCACAATATATAATGTATAAAATCATCTCTCATCCCCTTTGCATTTAACTCATGTCAATCCTTAATCCTTTGCACCTTATTTGTAAATATTGCTGAACTGT
The DNA here is from genome assembly GCA_026781145.1 of Hippopotamyrus pictus. Classification (NCBI taxonomy): domain Eukaryota; kingdom Metazoa; phylum Chordata; class Actinopteri; order Osteoglossiformes; family Mormyridae; genus Hippopotamyrus; species Hippopotamyrus pictus. The sequence continues at coordinate 21,294,415 of JAODLC010000113.1, forward strand.
AGATTATTTGTATTCTCTGTACATACACTGGCCAAAAAAAAAAAGTCCCCATTTGAATTTATATCAGCAAATACTTAAGAGCCAATAACTGGATCATTATTACAGCTCAGCAACGTTATGCAGCAATAACGTGAAGTCAGCGGAGTACCTGAATCTACTGACTGGCCAGGTTACACCTGCATTCATCATCAATGGATTTTTTTACTTCTCTGTTGGTATGGGCATATTCCAGGACAAGAATGCCAAGATTCATTGGGTTCGAATTGTCAAAGAGCGGTTCAGGGAGCATAAGGAATCATTTTCACACATGACTTGGTCACCACAGAGTTACCTTAACTTCATTGAATGTCTTTGAGATGTGCTAAAGGAGGCTTTATGGAGTGGTTCAACTCACTTGTCAATACAGGATCTCGGTGAGAAATTAATGTAAATCTGGATGAAAATAAATGGTGAGATGTTGCATAAGCTTGTGGAAACAATTCCATGACAATTGTGTGCCATGATCAAAGCTAAAGGCGGTCCAACAAAAATTTCAAATGCCGCCTTTTTTTTTGGCCGGGCAGTGTAATTTATGTTGCAAAAAACTGGATATCATCCTATATGCTCCTACAAGTAAAGATCGTCTCAGCCACACTATTTTCTACTTTGCACTAATATAATTTGTTAAGGTTGCCTTGCCAACCATTTTCTTTTAGTCTAAATATATTGTATATAAAACCTTATGTAATTTATTTATATCCCCTCATGTAAATATTACCTCATAAGATCCTTATACTACTACTTGCACTTCTGGTTAGATGCAAAATTGCATTGTACATGAACTGGTGTGCAATGACAATAAAGCTGAATCTTAAGCGCAACAGCGTTAAATGATGGATGGAACAGCTGTATACAAAGCACTATGACAATGTGTCTCTTGTTATTATTTTGTACTGGTCCTTTTTCCTCGCCATTCTTCTCATACGGGACAGAGCCACTCGAGCACGGAGCTGTAGCATTACTGACATCAAAGAATCATCTAGTGGGCGTGGTTATAAAGTGAGGAACTGAATCACTGCTTTTTGTTACTCAGGAAATGAGTGAAGATGCAGGCATCTGTTTCAAAAAGTTTTTTCGTATTCAGGGACCAAATGCATGCAGTCTGGATGATTCCAGACTCTTAATGGGTGTGTCTGAGTATGTGTCTTCAACCCTGGGCTCAACAATACAGGGAAAGGATTTTTTGGAGCCATTACTGACAATGGATAGAAGGAAATAATAATGACGATATCAGTGCGTAGTGTGGTCTTGTGCCTTTGGCAATGTAAATCCTGCCAGGAACCCACAGATGTACTCATGGGCTAGGCAGCGGGGACAGCTGCTAAGAGAATCCCACATTATCCACAGAAACCTGGACCCTGGCCAAGGTTTAATTGTCAAGTTGTACTCACAGATATTTTATGGCTTCTGAGAGAATGAGTCTGTCAGACGTCCCGTCTGCGATTCGCTGCAGCTAGCGGCCCATCGCCATCCTCTCTTAGCAGCCCCACGCCCCCCACTGAAAGCCGTTTTGGGTTGCAGACGGGCGTTTGGACCACGCACGCCTTCAGAGAGCCGCGTCCGTCTGACTGTCTTTGACATACGGCATCCGGGCATATCTGCTCGCGGAGCTAAATCTACTTCCTTTTGGCATGAAAGCGGCAGACCAGGGGCTGCCACTGGAGAGATGGATATTTGGGGCTCAGCGGCGTTCAAAGGGAACACAAGAAGAAAGTGGCGAGCGCAGCCGCTCCAGTCTTTACCGTGCATCCGAACACAGCCTGCTTTTGATGTAGCATTTTGATGGAGAAGCTGGAGTTAGTACAGAGCTTTCCGTTTAGACCCTGGCGGACTTCTGATGATTTAATGAAATTCTCGGATTGAATAGGGAATGGACCGTATTAATGTTAAATAGTGTTATTTTATTGCCAAACCAATTCATCTGTCCAAAGAGATATATAGTTTTGGCAAATTAAACAGCTGGATGTCTTACTGTGGCAATTTTGCTTTGGGTAACATACATAAATGTTAGGACACCAAAGTGTACCAAGGACTGAGTGTGCAGCTATGAGATTTGAAGTCCTCCTATTCAGAGCTGGCCCAAGCCCATGTTGTGCCCTAGACATTTCTACCAAGCTTGATGTCTTTTATATCCGCATAACACTTCTCTGGTTAAAAGAACATGTATATGTGACTTGGGGGAACTGGCTGGGTAAGTAGGCGCCCCTTTGCAGTTGGTACACTAATCAGTCATCTATGACACCTACTCCTATGTAACCAATAAACTTTTGGGCGGCGAGTGGCTCAACAGCCTGAGTCTCAGTGCCTGTGATCTGAAGATCACTGGTTTGAGCCCCAGCCTTGACAGAATGGTCATATGTCTATGGGCCCCTGAGCAAGGCCTTTAAGACCCTGTGCTGTGACACCCCCAAGTTATGGAGAGCAAGATGGGGAAGGCAGAGACACAAGTTCCAATGTATTTGTACTTGTGCATTTGGCCGATAAAGGATTGATCATCAACCTTTATACATTAGTTAATAAGGCGGAGTTAAGGAGCATGCATTGATTACAGTGCATTGCCACACCCACCACACAACAAACCTCCTCAGGGGTGAGAAGTTGCATGCAGCCATGGGACGGTGATACCTCAGCACCACACTAGTCAAAATGGGCCAGTGTGAGGTTTTTTCCGGTGGCTGGAATGTCATTCTACCACCAAATTGGAGGACCTCCTTATAGGGCTGAATGTAGATTAACGTCGTACCCAATATGAAACAACTGTAGGATAAGGGCCTTGCTCAGGGGCCCAACGGCGTAGAATCACTCTGGACATTCAAGGGATTAGAACCATCAAGCTTCCAGTTGCTGGCACAGATCCCTATCCTCAGAGTCATCACTCCGACATTAGTCAGTGAACAGTGTTAATTACATTCCTATTTTTCCAAGCAATTTGCAGTTGAGTTGTTTTGGTGCAATTAGACTTTTGATTGGGCAATCAGTTGCAGATGTTAATTAAAATATATATCTCTCTGTGCAAGTATTGCAGACTTTTCATGACATTAATACCATTGGCAGTTGATTACATATACAAATATTACACAGTCGGTGACTCTTTTAAGCTCTTTCTGGTGTGAAAACTCGATGCTTGGAAATATTGTGAGCCACATGGAGTCAGAAGCCATGCATGAGAGTAAACACATGGCTGTTCTGCATGAAAGTGGGCCAAAGAAAGGATGGGCCGCCTGCAAAGGCCTCAGATACTTGTAGAGGCAAGCTTGAGAATATTCACGGATGGACTTTTTCCAATCACTAAGTGGGTAAGCAGGTCTTTGCAGGTCAATTAAAAAATCCTTCTTTGTCCAAGGAGTTTTCTCTCACAAGACTGAAATCATACTTTGTTGCCAGAGCCCTGCTTATACCGCTTATGATGCACAGGGGAGTGTGAAAAGGTTTTTAAGTACCAAAAAATGGGGATTTAAATTCCGCAGAGACCTCTGTGGCAGGCCTGACCATGACCTGGAGTTAACGGCGAGGCAGTATGAATAGACTGAAACAGCACTGATAGTGGATTTTTGGTCACTTCGCATATCAACGCTTTATGTCACCAGCACACAATGTGGTCAGTGTGACACCTCACCCTCTGTCTCCTGTAGTGACGGTGGCAGGCATTTATAGGTGGACCATTTTGGAACGAGATGATTTATAATGAGTGGGAGAGTGGGCATCTATCGGGTAATGGGCAGGTTTCTATGGAAACCAGGTTAGATTTGAAGGCTCTTGAAGAACAACCCTGGGGCTCTCTGTCTCTGCTTCACAACATAGCTTAATTAAATTTGTTGCTCTGATGACATATTTCATATGGCCAAGCTTCCTGTGTGCAGAGAGAAACTGAAAATCCAGCCCTTCTACTGTATCTAGGCAGAGGAGCATATTAGAATCTCCTGTTTCAACAGTCAGAATTTGCATGATCTTCGCAAATTCAAGTTTAACTTGATATCAGCATAGCTGAAGTATAATTTTCATTAGATGATCACAGGAACGGGATATTAAGGCTGTAAGGAAACTGCAGACGACGAAAGCGTTTTAGCATGTAATCTTCGAGCCCAATAGCATGCGTGTAAATGGTATTGTATCTGCATTAAATGCCACAGGGAGATTCCTTCGGTGTCTCAGCAGATTGCTGATCCATGAAATTGCACATGGTCTGTTTTTAAACGAATCGGGCATTTGATGTTTGCTTGTTATGTGGCCAATTGAAATGATACTGAAAGACTATATTCCCTGCAGCATCGAGGCATTCATTTCTTTTCATTCACAGATATGCTCTTGCATAAGCCATTAAGTTCATTACAATGTGTGCCCTCTTCAACTACGGAAGTCCAATTTCTAGCAGCTTAAACCAATTTAATTAGTGTGTGTAGAAGTGGATTAGTTCCCGGAATGCTAAATATTACTGCCTAGTAGAAATATGCTCATGGTTTCATTCCTCTTTAATCAGAGTTATCTGTCCCAGATATATAGTACCTTGTTTCCAATCTAAACAGAACCATTATCCTTTGCCTTACAACAAGTGGAAAATCATTTAAATGGTCACATTTGAATAGATATTGATTTGTAAGCTAAGATGTGAAAGCAACAGTCCAAAATACAGTAGTTCTGCATGCATGTTCATTCTGCACTCATGTAATGCCTGATTCTCCACACTTAGATGCTTCTCTTTGTCTTTTTTTTGTTTGTTTTTTTGGACCAGGCAACACTTTTCCACGATAGTGAAAGATCCTCCACAGGATGTCGATATATTCTACCGTTTCCCACAATAATGAAAGCTTTTGGAAAATTCCCCTTGATTGATCTGAGGGCAGGTTCATCTCAGGGGAAGACATTGTTAATTGAGCTCCGCATCTCACGCCAGGACTCTCTCACACTGTCAGGGCACCCCGACCCGCTGGGAGCTGCTTCTGGTTCATTAGGCATACGTGTCTCAGGAACTGGGCCATGACACATGCTCTGCTCTCCTCCACTACAATCGGCCAATAAGTGCAGACTGAGGTCTCTAAATTGGAAGCAAATTATTGGGATTATGGAAACATTGTATTATTAACACCTGATCGCATAAACACAACTGCGATGAATAGTGACTCAAACGGCACTCTAAGAGTTTGCTAAATAAAAATTTCGGTATTATAGCATTGTCTTTCATTTTAGTTAAACTGTAATGTTCATCCCCATTGCCTGAGTTGTAGATTGGGCGTGCCTTTCATATGCTGTCAGTTTAGCAATGGACTGCAAAACATATCAGAAAA
>JAODLC010000113.1:21307873-21366287 GCA_026781145.1 Hippopotamyrus pictus
TTTTTTTCGAACTGGTTGGTTCGACTTTTAAGAAATTTGAGTTCTAATGAGTTCGAGAACTGAGGTACCACTGTATATTAACGTTTTTACTGTTATACAAGCCTATTTTACACATGATCTAGGAACGAGCGTGGAAAAAAAATCTGGTTCATAACGTCGCAAATTTTAATTTGTGAAGAGGAAAACAGAAGTAATTTTTAGCTTTGTGTGTGTATATCAATAATTATTATGGTGGAGAATGCGGTTTTTGAGAAGAGTTACTTATTTTATATATGTTATACTGTATATATTTTATATTCACTTACAGTATATATTTTACTTTCTCTCTCCACATTGGGGAACTGAGGTTTGCGTAAATCCAAATGAGATTTGCTAACTCACAGCTTTCTGAGAAACCTGACAATTTTCAACTAATTCCTAAATCCATTTCCCTATTACTTTTTCAAAGGCACAGCTCCTTTAAGAGACACCTTCCCCGCCAAATGCAGGTCGCCAGCCTGGACCTGGGAAATGACTATGTGGATGCAGACCTAAACGAGCAGCCCACCAGCATCGGTCGTATCAAACCTGAGCTCTACATGCAGAAGACGCAGGAGACAGAAGATGCCTCCAAGAATGGCGGAAAGACTTGTGGCAAGATCAACTTCTCCCTCAGGTATGACTACGAGAATGAGGCTCTCCTGGTGAACATCCTCAAAGCCTTCGACCTACCTGCCAAAGATTTATGTGGCAGCTCGGACCCCTACGTCAAGATCTACCTGCTTCCTGACCGCAAGCAGAAGTATCAGACACGTGTCCACAGAAAGACTCTGAACCCAACTTTCGATGAGTCCTTCCAGTTTCCAGTGCCCTACGAAGAGCTGAGCAGCAGGAAGCTCCACTTGACCGTGTTTGACTTTGACCGGTTTTCCCGCCATGATATGATTGGCGAGGTGATAGTGGACAATTTGTTTGAAGTGTCAGACCTCTCCAGGGAAACGTCAATTTGGAAGGACATCCAATACGCTACCACAGTAAGAAAAATCAACTTATTTTTTCTCACATAAACATAATACGAAAGTTTTTGTCCACTAGTGGTATTTTGCATGATCAGCCTGAAAGCCACTTTTTGTAAAGTTTGTAAATTGTGTTTGATTTTGAAACAAATTTTGTCACTATCATACCAGTATATCACAATAAATTAAGCTCAGACCAAGTGGCAAAATCAAATAATACGCTTATCCTGCACCCGAATATCCAAAGGGAAACAAAATTTACATTTTAGTTTATCTGTGGAAAAAATGTCTGCAGGAGATGATTCAAGTTTGCCTCAGAATAGCGACACAGAGGATGCTTGAAAACTGGAATTGTAAAATTATCTTGCGAGATAAAACAGTAAAACAGATTTAAGTTGTTGGCTGCACTGGATTAGAATTTCAAAAGACAATCATGAATCTGAAAGAGTATTTTATCTTGAATGTTGCTCATTCATTAGTGGGAACTTCAAAGCTAAGCCTGATATTATGCTGCATTTAAACTGGTCCAGATTAAATCACTGTAAAAAGACCCAACTCAGGAAACACTGCTTTGACAAATGGTATTTACTTCTTTCACCGTCTAAATATAGCATCTGCCATGACCCTGGCCAGGTTAAGAGGTCAAAAGATGGATGCATCTAAATATTGAATTAGTGATGCTCATTATTTTAATAAGGGTTAGTGGATTAGGCCTCCATACCTTTGATTGGAAGGTCACCGGTTCAAATCCTGTCCTTGGCAAAATAGTTCTGCCTCTGTTGGGCTGTTGAACACAGGACCCTTTACCCCCAAAATCATCCCAGGATGACAAATGGTCTGACCTTGTGCTCGGACACCAAACTTCACTCTCAGCTGTATACATATGCGTGTGTCTCATCATTAATTCTCCATAACTCCTTAGATAGTCGTGCAAAGGAGATTGCAGAAGTTAAAGGAAGACCATCAAAGAATGCGATGAGTTTGCCCATGTGAACTTTCCATCCATCGACAGTTCAGAAGCCTCTTATCCAGTAAACAGCAGCAGTGAACCCGAAGCATGTCCTCTTATCCAATACAGGGCAGCAGTGAACCCAGAGCCTATCCTCTTATCCAGTAGAGGGCAGCACTGAACCTGGAGCATATCCCAGGAAAGACTGGACATGGGGCAGGGTGTGAGAGGAGATGTCATGAGAACCAGTGCTTCCGTAATCTGTTAACCATGGAGGGCGGGCTCTGTTGCCAAGGCTGTCTGAGTACAGTAGAGAAAGCAGTTTTTTGCCATTTCAGGAGATTCATGGATGGATGGAAAAATGCGATTGTGAGGTTAGATCGGGCCATTCCGGATACCGCGTGATGAAATGGCCCACGTCCGAGTCACCAGCCATCAGTTTTACACTCACTACTAAAGTGATGGTGGTGAACTGGTTTGGCTCAGCCTAGACAATTTGCCGCAGAAGCTTGGCCCATTTTCATAACTGATCTCATAAAGTGTAATTGGGAGGCAACGTGTTGATCAGCAGGTTTAGGTCCTGTAATCGGAAGGTGGCCCGTTTAATTCCTGGGGTCGACAGAATGATGTTACTATTGGGCCTTTCAGAAAGGTCCTTAATTCCCATAAAATTTTCAAGGGGGCTGGATTAATGGGTAACCATTCGCTCAGAACCAATGCTTTGCTGTTACTTATATGTGTCTGTAAGTCTTGAAGGAGAGCAAGGGAGTATGGGAAAAGAAGCATTCCAATGTTCTTGAACAAATGCCTAATAAAGCATCGTTCAATTCCTTTTATTTTATTTCATTTGAGGGCCGCACATCATACGATTGTACACCATCTTTGTAAACCATGGTACAATTTAAAGGCAGCATTAAGAGTTGCCAGGGGTGAGAGTCATCGAAGCATTGGCAATGGACATGTAAGAACAGTTTTCTTACAATTGCAGTTAATGGCACAGACTGACCCAGTAGGCGCGAGAGGGAAAATGAGACTAAACAAATTGATAGACAAACCTCAGTGTTTTTATAAACAATGTGAAGGATAAGAGAAATAAGAGAAAGTGTTGCTGGAAGTGTAAAGTCCAATCTATTTAGGGAAGGTGGCAGGTTTACAAAATACATTTAGATTGTCTCAGACATGCTTCCGGTTTGTTTTTTGGTAGGAGGTAAATCTTTGCCCCTCCCTATATGCTTGATAAGTGCCTTTGGGATGACAATGTTCCATTTCTCCCAGTACTGCTTGGAGATGGATGAATCGTTCATATTAACCGAGCTGTCCAGTATAGGTGACATAAAAGGTGTGAGTAAAAAATAATAAAATAATATTGCAGTTTGCAGAAATTTGTTTCACAGTCATATGCACACATGTACACATGCTCTGTGAATTTTATATGCATGCATACAGATTTAACACACAAAGATCCAGGGAAATGTTAAAGCCCAGGAACAACAGGAACTAACAGAGTGGCATATGGTATGAGAGATAAGAGTAAAACACAAGGTCCTCAAATGAAGACAAAATGAATTGTTGGATTTCAGGAGGATATGTAGCTTAGACTAAAAATGTACAATTTTATTATGAAAATACTCCAATTTTGCTGTTGAAATTAAACTCTTTTTTTGCATAACAGTCCCAAAATAATGTATTGTAATCAATATACCAAGCAGACATTGTACACAAAGTCTATATCAGTGTAGAGCACACCTTGGAATTTAGGTAAACACACAGACAATGTGAAGAGATTAGGAGGACAGCCAAGCGGAGCTGACAACCCCAGGCTCAGCGACCAGTGAATTAGTAAAAGAGAGGGACGTCTTCAATTATTTTTAAATGCTTTAGATTCTGCTATTCTGGTATTTACTTTCACCTTGCTTTCCACTAGTGTCACACCTGATACTCTGTGAGTATTTCGTCCTCCAGGCTTGAGTGAAAGCCACGACAAACTCGGGAATCACACTCCCAACATAATCGCCTGGAGACTCAGTGGGCCGTTAAGTTGTCACGGCAACAGTGGGGGCTAGGAGTTGTCCATCGCAGGAGGGTAGGCGGGGTTTGTTTTATGAGATTAGAAAGCCGCTAGCCCTAATTCGGCTCGCCGGAGGAGGTTGAGTCCGCTTGTGACAGCACGTGAAATTTACATTGTTGGCACTTCAGCTGTGACTGCCAGATGTGAAGTCCTCAGGAACCGCTGTCACATCCATTCAGCACCCACACCCCTGCGCCTCTCTTCGGCAGACACTTTAGTCGAGGTCGGCAAGTTTTCCCGCCGTAACTTGCGGCAGGGACCAGTGACCCTCACCCTGCCACTCATATTTAATTATTACCACCACAGTCTGAGGGCTTATTTGCTCTTATTTGTAGTTTGATTGAGTAAGCGAAAAGCGTGGTCTGTACGCGTGCATCTGTCAGCTTCTGCTTCACAGCGGACATAAACTTGCACTGCCTACTTTCATGGTAAGTCAACTGACAGTCACGTGACCTAAACATTTCAAGTTATTATGTGTCATCGTAGGAATCACTTGTTAGCGCTTTGATATCTTTTTATCTTCTTGCTTTCAAGTTTTTTTTTTCAAGGATATTTGTCATGCTAACATATATATATATATATTTCTTACATTTATTAACATTTATTTTTCACTGTATGGGCACCCTTCTGAAGCTCTAGTACAGCAGCATAAAACGCACCACTTTTTATGAATTTGTATTATATGGTGTCTTTACGTAATTGCTAATTACTTTATATATTTGTTTATTTGCTATTGTACAAGCACAAGTGCAGGTACATAAGAGTGTCTTAGTTTTCACATCTCATTTTGCTCTCAGACATATACAGGTACAGTAAGAGTAAAGCCTGGGCTCAGAGTGCAGAGTTAGACATGTGTCCGCTGTCACTGGATCAGTATTTCGGGTTAAGGGCTTCGCTAAAGGCTCCGACAGTGATATGATCACACTGGCAGCAACAGGACTCTCAATAAGTAGAAACAGCTGTGTTTTTATGTTATGCATCCCATTAAGCAGCATGACTAAGCACATCTGAATTGACACCCATATACACAGTATGAGTGTCTGCCAGGTCAGTCATGGGTAAGTGTAAAATCATGTTTAAAAGATCCGTAAATGGTTTTCTTATTTCTTACTGTAATCTAATGTAGTAAATTATGGGGCACATTTCTTCCCACATTTTTCATTTAACACATCAATTATTCCAGTATCTGTCCCTTTGATTTTGCGCTGGAGGCCTGCCAGCGATAATTGTTAATAAATTTCCGGGCTGTTAAGCCGTGGTGGTGATTCATCATGACGCAGAGACACAGATTCAGCCTCTCCCCCGGCGCCTCCACTTTGCTCTGCGGCGTTTCGTGACAACCCTGCGATCTGGCGGCCGTGACGAGGCCGCAGCGGGTGTGACGAGGTGTGTGTTTCCTGTCCGACAGGAAAGCGTGGACCTGGGGGAAGTCATGTTCTCTCTCTGCTACCTGCCCACCGCAGGAAGACTCACGCTGACAGTCATCAAGTGCAGAAATCTCAAGGCCATGGACATAACGGGATACTCAGGTGACCCCCAAAGCGGCGTGTGTCTGGGTTTTTGTTTGTTCGTGTCGATGGGGGGCATGTTCGCCTCTCCGTAATCTGCACATGTTCATTCTGTGCACCCTGTGTGTATCCATATGGCTGACGTGCTATTTGTGTACATGCATCCGAAACATATTACCTTGAAAGCACTTATATAAGCACAAACAACACCGTAAGACGGTGACTAAAGCCAGGAATGTAGTTAGGTTTCAACGAAAACCACCAGTTTGAACGAAAACCCAGGATCACTTTTTGGCCAAAACAAACAGAGCAGACAGCATCCAATCTGTCAGTGTTTCTCCAGGATTAAAGATAAAATGTTAACCCTGTCTTTACTTGAAGGGAACACATAATTTACACTCCTGTGAAGCAAGACAGGGCATGTACAACAAACCTCATCACATTTTGCACTTCAATAAAACAGAGGTTGTAACACATGTTCTCATAAAGTGTAAGGGATGGCATCCCTTAAAACCGAAAAAAAAAAAAAAATGTCACTTTTCAGAGATTACTTGTAGCTCTTCTTTTATGTGTGAATAATGAATATAATACATGTTAAAGTAACAGTTGGGACCTGAAGTATTTGTCCCTTTTAAGGATTGAATTCATTTTTAAGCAGCAGGTCTATTAAGCCTGTATTTGTAACTAGAAGAGACAAGAAAATTGGTCAGAGCCCCAAGTTGTGGCTCAGGTGTCATGCAGATCTTGAATGTTAATCAACTTAATTAATCTTGACTTTGTCGTGCACAGGGTGCAACACTTGCAGAAAAAAATCCTGGGGAGTGGATTCCTGGGGGTGGGTTGGGGAAGGGGGTTACTTGTTTGTCCCCACTGGTGTATCAGCTCCAAAGCAAACCATTCCTCATCCTGAGAGCTAGCAGCATAGTAGCACACATCTCCTGGATCCTCACATTCAATGACACCAGCAAAATACAAACACAGACAGTGACAGCGACCCAGAAAAGGCCTTCGTAAGTCGGATGCGCAGCTGGGCTTTTCATTACGGCCTGGAGCAACAATCACGTACTGTATACTAAGCTGGAATGTATCAAAATAAACACTTCAAAGGCTTCTGGGAAAGCAAATACTGCACTTTGGCAAAGTATGAAATGTAAATTATTATAAGTTAAAATTCACAGGGGAGAATCGTGTCATTAACAGAGCCCAGTTGTTAATGAATGGTTGAGGAGCCAAAGGCAGGTAATTATATTAGACAGTTTTGTCTACATAAATGGCGCTGCCGGAGTAACAAATTGCTATAAAATACGGCTGAGCTATAAATAAAGTTTATTCACTGCTATGGTAAAGGCTGTAGCATTTTATTATAAGAATTTCTATGCAGCCATGCCCATATATGTGATATGAGGGTAAAGATATATTAAATACATTATACTATGTTTCTTATTAAGTAAGTAAATGTAAGGCTGGCTCTGACTGAGGAATGGCATCTTTAACTGCGTAAAATAAGCATGGCAGGAAGAAACAGTGACTTAATTTGGGTCTAAGAGAGGAGATGGATTATTAATTAAAAGGGGTGAGCAATGAAAACAAAAGACTAATTTTACCTTTGCCACAAAGGAAAGGTTAAACAGAACAGACTGCACAGCGTCAAAGGGGTGTGAGTTTGGGCACCCGGAGTTCTGCAAGTTCTGCAGCCGAGAAACAAAACTGAGAAACAGAAGCTAATTTTATGTAACCTGTGATAACTCAGAGGTGAAGTTAAGGAGGACGCTTATCACCCAGTTTTGCAGGATGATACTCAGTTGTCTTTCATTTTAGAATATGGTGAAAAACTGCATTATTATCCAAGATCTTTGGCAGTGGGAAAATGTTGCGATGTTCTCTCCGACAAGCAGACCCTTACGTGAAAGTGTCCCTGATATGTGACGGGCGGCGCTTGAAGAAGAAGAAGACGACCATCAAGAAGAACACGCTGAACCCCACCTACAATGAAGCCATCATCTTCGACATCCCCCCAGACAGCATGGATCAAGTCACGCTGCACATCTCCGTCATGGACTATGACATGTACGCCCATTTCAAAGGCCTGCCCCGGGAGCCTTTCCGTGGTGTAGCAGGCTGATTTCCCTAGAACGCATACGAAAAGTCATGTCTACTTGTCTCTTTGCTTTTAAATGACTCAGGTATCACCTTTGGTCACACTTTACTCAAGGTCATGTCTTTAGTAATTTATAAACACATTCATAACAAATAATAATGCATTCATAAAGCATTATCATGGCTATAAATATTTATAAGAAGGTATAATACATTATAACTGTGTTTATAATGCATTATAATGGTTGGTATAAGCATTAAAGATGCTTTGTACTGCATTGTAAAGGTATCTATGGTGCATTATAGATGAGAGCTTCATAAAGCATTCATAATGCCTAATACACATGTGTTATACCCTTTTATAATTATTTGGTAACGCTTTACATTAAGTGCACATTCATAATGCATTCCTTATGCATTCATAGAACATTCAAAAGCATTATGCAAGTACACCTTAACGTCCTAACATCCCTTAACAGATTTAATTTACATTACTAACAAACATTACATGATTATACAATTTTAATGTTTGTTATTATTATGTAATATTTGTTATTAATGTACATTACAACTGTTAAGGGATGTTAGGATGTTAAGGTATACATACATGATGTTTATGAATGTTTTATGAATACTTAATGAATACATTATGACGGTGTACTGAACGTTTTATGAATGCAATATAAAAGCATTATGATGGTGCAGTTAATATAAAGCATTACCAATTATTTATATCCATGTTTATAATGCTTCGTGAATGTATTATAATGCATTATGAATATGTTTATAAATTGCTAAAAACATGGCCTTAAGTAAGATGTTACCTAACCCTTTTTTTACAAAAATAATTCTCACTTTTATTAATACTGTTTTCTCGACCTGTATTAAATTATCTGTAGGTCATTTTTTCATCCTTGTTCATCACTGTGTTCCTAATGATGCTCCAAAAGTTACCCTGGGTGGACCCCTCTGGGTCTGCAATCCATTATATGGTTGCACTCTCAGCCACCCCCACCCCCCTACCCACTCACCTAAAAGGCTTACTGAAATGTGGGGTTTAGGCCTAATACGAAAAGACCTGTCTGGTTTCATTTTCATCCTGTAAAGCAGAAGATAAGCGGACAGAAGCCAGTGATAAGCACAGACGTTGGCTAAATGTCAGAATGCATCCCAGAATGCCTGGTGGCCACTTTGGGTGCTCTACTCACCAGTAAAACAGTTAGTTTGCTATTATCTTATAGCAAGTCATTGCAGAGTCCTTTAAATTGGCAACCAGTGCATTTTGCATACATCAACAGCTTAAACTGATAAATTTTACCAGCAAAACTGATGATTTAATGCCGACCTCCTAAATGTTAATTACGCTCTGCTCATGAGTTCCATATACTGTTTATTCATCATGCTGCTTAAACAGCAGGTTTCGTGTACAAAACAGGCATGGATGGGCTCAGTACATCGTTGCTGGGATATGTAAATACATTCTGTTAAAGTCTAATGGTACTCCCTGTTTCTGTATTTCCAGGGTGGGCCACAATGAGGTCATCGGGGTGTGCCGTGTTGGATGCAGCGCTGAGGGGTTGGGTAGAGACCACTGGAACGAGATGCTTGCTTACCCACGCAAACCTATCGCTCACTGGCACCCCCTGCTGGAGGCCAAAAAATCAGAAAAGGAGGTTGGTGTGCACAGTGTTACTTACGCAGCCTGCATCAATATGCTGAAAATGTTAATAGGCATTGTACTGTATATTCAAATGTATCATTCAGACGGGAGCATCGCTGCTGTGAAAGTTACTTGCTTGATAGCCAGTCACGGGTCATTCATCAGCTTCATAATGAATGTTTCCCTTTCCAGGTTACAAACTCATTGGCCCATGTGGTAAGGGTCCTACTGAAATGACTTTATTTCCTTTCCACGTCCTCGTCATTCATAGCCCAACCATCCCACCCATTTCTCCCATTCCATTTTGCTAAAGGAATTACTGTGGCATAAGCATTCATTACACAATTTAACACATGATCTATGTATATCTAATCAACTGTGAATGTATGAAACATGATTCCCTGTTGACTGGTTACTATATAGACCCCGCTAACTACCTCGCCATAGTATGTGTGTATGTTTCAAGATCAGTTTAGTTTCTGTGCAGATGATGAAAGCAGTATATGAATGCAGTGGATGAATGCAGTGGATGAATGCAGTGGAATTTGCTCTACAGTGTTGCTCTGCCTGTGTGTTCCTCTCCAGTGGAAGGCCCGGGCAGCCAGCTTCGACAGCCAGGGTTCCTGTCCTTCCCCCAAACCTCCACCTAGCCCCTGAGGAGGCACTGCTCGCCCCCTTGCATTTGTAACATCTCAGCTCCACTGTTGGATCTGCGCATTTCCCAACAACTTGCTGTCTGTGTGTCCATCTGCGGAGCTCACCTACTGAAGGCACTCCCTAACACTGGTCCTGGATCCGTGTTTTATTTTTATTTTTTGCCAATAATGGCTGGGGCAAGTGTTAAGGTTTGGCTACCTGATCCAGAGTCAGCTGAGGATGTGGTGGAGCTGCGATGTCATTGTACCTAAAAAGTTGTACCTCAACAGCCCCAGTGCGAACTGGAAATAGATGAAGCAATTATGGATTTTCGGAGCCTCTTGGACCGAGATCTTTCAAAGCATCCCGAAGCACCATTTTGCACAGCAGAGCTCTTTGCTGGCTTTACTCAGAATTAAAAAAAAAGGATTGTGGCTAATTCAGTGAACAAAAACTTAATTGATAAGGAATCAGATGCCACTGAAGCCTTTTATAAGCACCGTAATCTTCTGTAGCACAGCTGTATTAAGGCAAGCCGAACATCTCAGTGACAAAACTGAGAGATTATCTTGGACATGACAAGGGGAACAACTTTCTTATATGTTTTTTTTTTTTTTGTTAAAATTAGGCAAAAAGAACTCAAAAACTGAGCATTCAATGGACTGTATACTTACACCAATTGACTGTTCTGGTTACCTTTGAAGGTAACAGGTAGCAGTAAGGATTGATTTGTTATAGCATTCGAGGCTTTTGTTAGTGAAACAAAACTGCGAGGATGAACATCTCCTAAAATAAAATGCACAAGAGCCAAATAAACATACCTGGACATACTTGGAAATTGGTGTAAACAAAAGATTGAAGTTGTTTAACAGGCGTTTCGAGTTTGTTTATAAACACATGTCATATAAAGAGCACAAAGATAGTTAAAAACACATGACGCCCT
Source organism: Hippopotamyrus pictus (assembly GCA_026781145.1). Taxonomy (NCBI): domain Eukaryota; kingdom Metazoa; phylum Chordata; class Actinopteri; order Osteoglossiformes; family Mormyridae; genus Hippopotamyrus; species Hippopotamyrus pictus. The sequence continues at coordinate 21,318,730 of JAODLC010000113.1, forward strand.
TGAACTAAATGCAAAAAAACATATATTTAGTATCCACTGCTGGATGATTTTGAAATTCCCTTTTAAGATTAGTTTTGTTCAAAATACAGTTTTTTTCTGGGCTCATCTGATAGGCAAGTGCAGGATCTTTGACAATTTTACCAAATCAATTTTATGGCCAGTTTTACTTCCTCTGTCTTTTCCACTGATGTTATTTTTTTTTTGCAACCTTGGACTGATCGCACACATTGTCCTTTTACTCTACATATGATCTGATCATGCTTTGATTATGTCCAAACGTTCTTTTCTTCTGTTTCTTTTGTGCAGTCATCAAAAAGTAGAAGGTATCATTTATGATTTGAGACCAGACCATTTTAAATTCAGAAACAATGTCTGAACCAAATACATTGACACATGTGTTTATAAAACTATACATAGCTAAATATTACGGTTGCTGTTTTTAGTGTGAATACGTCAGTATAGGTTCATTATCTTCCAAGGCTGAAAAATAAATGTTACCTGTTATGTTTCAGCTGCAGCGTTCATGTGAAATTTGATGAGGTCTGGTGAAGTACTATTAAACCCAGTAACTCTGAAACACCCTTGGAAAATCTGCTGGAAAATGGAAAAGCACTACTGGACTACACTGGCAAGAACGCAGTGTTTCACTACTGGACTACACTGGCAAGAACGCAGTGCTTTTCTTTCTTCTGTTTTTTTTTTTTAAACAGCCACAGTCGAGCCTTCAGTTTGCTTTAGTCATGTGACACTACAGGTATTTCTGTTTTTTTGCCAGATATTTGAGGTGAAGATTTTTGCCCTGTAGTAAAAGCCAACGCAAACTTCGCTTTTATGTTCAAGAAGTAATTGCTGTTAATATTGTTTAATGTCATAGTCATTGGCTAAAGTTGCAAGATTTTGAAATTGTATTTGTCATAATGAATGATCCACTTTTATGCTCCCCAGCCTGCAAACATTTTATTGATATGGCGGAAGTAACTCCCCCAGATACATTACCAGCCGTCATCTGAGAACCCCTGCTTTTCACTGAGGATGTTACCTTTTGTATTCAATAGCCCAAGTAGTAAAAGCCTAATGTAACATCTAGTATAAGAAATCCTCTTTCTAATACCCTTTAAATATGCTTTTGTAACCATGGCTTGATATATAGTGACATGTAAGCCATTTATTACAGTTTTACAGTTAAATACAGATTAACGAAGCATATCTTTTGCAAAACTAGTATGATTTTTTTTATTAACAGAAACTATTTGACACAATTCGTCTTTGAAGTTTTAATAGCAATCTGGCCCTAGACTGAAAGATTAAGTGTTCGGTCCATATCATGAGTGCTTGTTTTCTATGGTTGAATGAATCTGATTCTGGCACGGTTCCAACTCCAAACTGGCCCCTAAAAAGCCTTCAGGGTGGATATTTCAGCAGCAAGGAGGAAATTTCTGATCAGCACACATCGAGTATTGAGGAAGAGTGTCATGCAGCCATTTGTGTGTGTGTGTGTGTGTGTGTGTGTGTGTGTGTATGTGTATTAAAAATGTGAAATTGATTATTGATACTGAATGTTTCCCATCCTGTTTTGCAGTCCTGTTTGTCAAGGTCGATTCCGGAAGCTGTATGTATATCACCCACCCTGGCCACCTAACAGGTATTAGTATCAAACTGCTGGTTGCAGCATAAGATCTATTTGCCTTGTCAGCCCCTATTCCTGCTGAGATAACACTACAGCATGTGTACACTGAGAGGAGGCCACAGGTAGCCCAAATGAACACAACTGAACATCAAAATTCTCTTCGGCTAATCAAGTCTCTCTTGGAGACGGTTTCGCTGAATAGATGTCCACTCAAAACCATATAATTACAAGACCAAATGGAGTTCTTCTGGGGAGACTTCGCAAAGGTGTCCTTGTGTTCCCTCCCCCACAAGATGTAAAGACTGCCCCAGGGGTTTACCAAGCAAAAAGACAACCCTGTACCTCTGAGGACTGGCATTTCACTAATTGGCACTTGTTAGCTCTAAAATGAAGGGGAGGGCATGCCCAGTCAGGAAGATATCGCTGCGTCAAGTCGATGCGGAGTAATTGTGGCGACATAGACTGTGTATAAACTGTGGGATCTGTAATTTCAAACTTTTCAGTCTGAGGCTTTTTTGTTTATTTATTTTTTACCTACAGCGTGCTTGATAGTACTCTGTTCAAACCACATAGAAATTATAAGTGTTGTAGGCAGACTTACTTTAACTTAAATGTACTTTAACTTACTTTGGGAAGTTATACCTTCAACTATAATAAGTGTAGTGTTTCCTAATATGAGTAATGTATTCCTTATATTTATCATGTAAATTGCTGGCCTTCAGATTTTGTATTGAAACTTTGTATTTGTAATATAGCTGTTTGAAACTTGTCTGTGTATTTTAAAAAAGGCACAATAAAAAAAATCTCAGTTCTCAATGAATCTGCTTCACTGGGTTTTTAATTCCATGTTATAAAATATTGTCCACAGCTCCAAGTCTGATAAAAAAGGACAGTTCATACTGGACTATTAGACTCTACACAACAGGGAATTGATTCACAATGAGAAATATTTTACTTAATAGTATTACTGATGTGCTCAGGATATGCAAGTGCATCTTACCTGGAATATTTCCAACAGATACTGGAGCATCTTGAATGGCTAGGTAAAAGCAGGCATAGAGGTAGATATGATAGTAAATTATTACACATTCTGGAAATTTGCATCTGTTTATTAATGCATATACGTTTTATGAATTTTGAAGGAAAACATCTTGAGGCAATGAAGTGCCCAACTTGAATGAAGTTTTTAGGCGACTGCACAGGCAGACTCATCTAAAGCATTTCATCGCCGCTGACAGGAAGCCTTGTTAAGAATCTGCTGAAGAGGAAGGCATGTTTCGGAAAGCGATGAGGAGGTGACCAGTTTGAAATGAATTCTGACAAAGAGCCATCAGATTAAGGTAGACAATTTATTAATTATTTTTTTTGCAAAAGTGCCTGCTCCCAAACTCTCCAATATGAGTTTTAGCTGTTGGGCATAATGGTTCGATCTATCTAAAATATAAGGAGTGATATGCCTCCGGGATATACAATATTTGCATGCAGTTGACATCGGTGAGATTTATGTGTGCTGCATTAAAATCTGCTGCATAGCAACATCAGACAGACAGATTAATTCAGCATATGGTGGGTCGCATGCCTGATACAATAAAATCTACTGCTATTTGTTCCTGACACTTCTTTGAAGGAAGTTCCCACTGAGCTTTTGATTTCAGGTGAGCACCATCCTCTTCAAAGCAATACTGACAAAATCAACTTTGCCACAAAATGCCTGCCTTGTGTCACCTACTGTGATTTTTTAATTAATTCCCTTTGCTCAGAGAGTCTCATAATGGTACGGTAAATTTTGCACATTATGTTTAATTCAAATATAAACTGGACAATTGCACTTTTATGGTTATTAACTACTGTAGCCCAGTGAGCCAAATTCCTAAAAATACTCAAATTTGCAAGCCCTGTTTAAGCTTCATTTAGGAACTGATTATTATTACTTGTTAACAAAATGAAAAATGAAATTTGATTCTTCAAAAATGTATTCTTTATTTTGCTGTTCAAAAATCCCTATGGCAGACAGGTAAATCTTGGTAAATTTAATTACCGAAAATGTCTATGGAGATACATGTAGACTGACACCCCTGGAATTTTTATTTCCATTTATTTATTTCCATGTGAAGTATACAGTCAAGATAAATTCCTAGAACATGCAGGTGTATTTTGCCAATAAGGTGAATTGTGATTCTAATTTTAAAGGTTTAAGAGACAATAAAGATTAGCATTTACAAGGTACAATAAAGATTAGCATTTACAGCTCCCAATGAAATCCATTATTTCTATATATAGAGAGAAAAACTTCTTTGAAACACTTTTAGAATCCTGTAACACAGAAAACTGACTTATTGTAGTGATTTAGGGGATTTTATTGAAGGTCACAGGAAATGCAATAAATACAATATACTGTTTGCATATGAGACATATTCCATGATGCACATGGAAAAATAGTACGGGATATGGAAAATAATACGTAAATTACAACAACATATATTTTCTGGAACATCTGAAATCTGCTAAAGTTTTAATGTATTTTGTATTCATGTCTATACTTGTCCTCTTTTCTCCTTATTCAACCTAAAGCAAGTACTGTATATGAATTAATACATGTAGCAAAGTTATTGAAATTGCTGAAAAAAAGGTTTTATATTACTGTAATTATCAACAAAAATGTAAATAAAATGATGTAATAAAAACTGAATTGTGCTTTTCTATGTGGGCGATTAGTGTAATATAGTATATTCTCTAGATGAGTAAAAATGAACACTTATATACATATTTGAAAGTCACAGGGCAGTGTATGAGTATCGGCTCACTAAGTTAATCCCAAAAAGTCCCTAATGTTGCCGTCTGGGGGCTTGTGCATCTCACGATTGATGTTTCAGTTTTAGACCTCTAGCTTTTTCTTCATGACCAGCTTGTAAAGGATCTGATAGCCGTCATCCCAGGCATAGATCTGCTGTTCCAGCGGGTTATACTTCAGGCTGGAGTGCGAGCCGTAGCGCTTGGGGAAGTAGACTAGAGGGGCATTGTCGCTGGAGACCATGTCATTGACGTCATAGACACACTGCACCCTGGAGCGGCTGGGCAGCTTGGTGTTGTACACCACGTAGACGGTGCCGCAGATGACGAAGGCCGCCTCGGCGTTCTCGCGGGGGCAGGGCGTGTCCCACATCTGCTCGATGTCCAGTGTGTTGGGGTCCATTTTGGCCAGGCAGATGTTGCGGTCATTCTCCTGTGTGGCATAGAGGGCCCAGAGACCCTCCTCATCGGCCGCCAGGTCGATATAGGTCTCGCTGGTCAGGCTGTAGACCGGTACCGGGTTCTCGGCGGGGAAAACCACGCTGTCGGCTATCGAGCCGTTCCGCAGGTCGTACTTGATCACCTGAAGTTCCTGACCTTCTTTCACATAGTAGATGAACCCATTGTAGACAGTGTGACCCGTTCCACCCCAAGAAGAAGGCAGGTTGATCAGCTTACCCCTGGACAGCTTGGAGGAAGCTGTCAGGTCCCGAATTGAATCAAACTCATACAGGGTGTCCTCGGAAACTCCATTGAAGAGGTAGACCTTGCCAGATCTAGTTGAGGTGTCTTTGGTCCACATGCCCTTGGCATTGCCTGCTCTCTTCAAGATCTTCATGGCTTTGATACTAGAGATCATGTCACGGCAATCTGTGGAGCAAGCACAGGTGTCTTAGTGCGAGTTCAGTCGTTTTAACTTTATCGCATTTGATCTGTGGTATCCCTGTACAGTTACACTGAACTGCATCACAAAAAAATACCCCCCCCCCATTCTCATACAAGTATAAAAGAAGGATTAAGGAGATTTGCATCTAAATTAAATTTTCTTATGCCTGCTTCAGAACAGTCTTTTTCAACAGACATTTCTAGTCTTTTTTTAATTAGCATTCAGGAGTATTAAGTCGTGGACCTAAAACGTTGTTTCAGGTCGATCTTCAAAATTCAGGGTGTATAAGCTTAGCCTGCAGTCGTCGTTTTCAAAGCCCAAAAAAATCGAGAAGAATGTAACAAGTTCAAGGGATAAAACCAGCAGCTGTCAGCACATGGAAAAGCTTGTAATGAGGATAGGGACAGAGAGCCAGAAACGGATCCAGATTAAGCACAGTATGACAGGAAAAACGTATAGGTTTTGGACCTCATTATGATTCTGGATGAATTTTGAACTAGGTCTGCAGAACCCAAAAATCATTGTTTTCTGCATTGCTGCTAAACAAATATATTTCAAATCAAACCAAACCAGGAGTCCAGCATAAGCTATTTGGTCGGTTTTGTTTTGTATTCTACCTCTTAAGTGTCTACGACAGGTGATTTAATACAAACTGCCGAACAAATCAGTTTAAACTTCTGCTCACAAGTTAAATTGTATCCTTTTGAAGTTGCCCCAGTTTTTACCAGGAAAAGAATTTCTAGAAAAAATCAAGTACAATAAAAAGAGCACATATATCATAGCAGAAAAGGGAAAGACCCCATAGAGCAGGTTATGTTCTTTAAAGGTACACGGGATAATTGGCAGCAGTTGGGCCCTCTGGGCACTGGAAGCCTTCAAAGAAGGTGTAAAACATTGTTACAGTGCTATGAGCGGAACTGCCAATGCAGTAAAGGATCAGGTAGTAAAAGAAACACCACAGTCATCACCAGCATTTTATTCTACACTTGATGAGAAGTAAGAAAACGTACAGCATCTATAAAATCTGTCAAGGAAATATCTAACTAGCTATGGGCCTCTAATCAAGAGAACTATGCTTGGCAAAGGAGGGCTACATACATTGTGCTCTCATTCTGTTTTTATTGGGGGGGGCACCCTGGGCTACCCTTAAAGCATCATTGAGAATGCAGTGAAGATATTACCTACAAATAATTTAATGCAATCTGATAAAACTCCATTCATAAGTGTATGAATAAGATTATATCTGTGCTTTCAAAACTAAAGGTTATATCTGAATTTTTCAGTGGCTGACTTTATGTCCACCTGCCCCACACCTTCAGCACTGTGTCTCTTCGGAGAATCCTTGGGTACCGCTGGCTTGATTTTGTGTCGAACGAGCGGTTGCTAGAGGAGTCCCGAATGAGGCACGTTACCTGCATCGTGAGGGAGCGTCAGTTACGGCGCTACGGCCATGTGACGCGTTTCCCTGAGGGTGGTCCGGCTCACAGGATCCTCATCGCTGAGGACCCGAACAGCTGGCCTGGGCCAAGACTACGCCCAGAGGCGGACATTTCAGGTCCAGAAAGTAAAAATCCAAACCAGGATTTTGTTTCAACCAACCAGTTGCGCATAAAGAGTTACTATCACATTTTACTCAACTGGTTGGTTGAAACAAAATCCTGGTTTGGATTTTTACTTTCTGGACCTGAAATGTCCGCCTCTGACTACGCTCACGTAACACCTGGCTGTGGCAGCTAGACTGTCATTGCTGGAGGGTGGGACTGGACCACATGTTGGCCAATCAGGATCCAGAGATGTTTTGTCGTGTGGGGGGTGCGGCAACACGCTGTACCAGTGCATGCTCCCCAACCTGACCTGTCCCTCCCATTGTTCAGATGCATTCCCCAGTCCAGGGTGGAGGGGGGGGGGGGGGTCATAATTTAAGTTTTGCATGGCCAAAAATGGCTTCAGTATTTGCCAACGCTCAGGTTGATGTGGATCCCTCAGCTCACCTGAGAGCTTGGTGTACTTTACTTTGTTCTTCTCCTTCACAGTGGCCACCTCTTGCTCCACCAGATGCTCGTCCACATCCATGCAGGGAGGTTGGGGGTTCTGGGTCTCCAGATAGTCCATCTCGCGCTCTACGCGATCCACACGGGACACCACGCTGGTCAGGTCAGAGCGGAGATCTTCCCTCTGCTTCTCGATGCTCTCCAGGAGCGCCGACACCTGCTGCTTGAATTCTCGAAGCTCAGAGGCTTGCCGGTTGGTCTGGTCCTGCCAGAGGGAGATACGTTCCTAAAAGGCAAGAAGCCTCTTCTGGTTATTCAGTAATAGCCCAGAAACAAAACAAATGCCATTTTGTTGCATGTACATTCCATGCTTTTTCAATGAGTAGATACAATGAACTTCCCTGGGTTTTCCCTGATCTCTTTGGTTAATAAGAACTGCATCTTTGCTCACTTTTAAAAGACTATAGCATTTTCCACTAAGTAGGGGAGAGTGGGCTAAGAAGGGAACTTTTTTTGTCAAGAAACCTGTGATATAAAAAAAAACTGATTATGGTTTTGTTCCTTTTCTACATACTTTTCCAAATATGAAGAAGTCCCTGTGCTCAATAAATCATACATTTTTCAAGCAGTCATGTTGGGCATGATGCGGAAAACCGTTCCGTTACATAAAAAGCTGTCTGCCAGGAAGCAAAAATGGAGGTGAGCAGGACTTTACTGGGCTGTGTGAGAGGTAAAAAAGCAGATCGCAAAAGAGTCTCCGTCCTTTCGTAAAGAGTTTATTTGAATGGATTCCAGGATTTCTCTCACAACTTTCCCACCTGCTCCAGTCCTTTAACTGCTGTGTTGCCTGCTGAATTCATTATTTAGGCAACACTAATGAAAATAACACAAGACTTTTGTCATTCACATAGATCCATGATTCCTAGATAGAGGTACTAGTAAGTTTTCTATTGGTTAGAATCAGGCTTTTAGCTGAGATGGAGTACAACATATGCTCATTTCCAAAAACCACATTAACATAAAAGAATACAGTACATCCATTTTCTCCCATGAGCCTTTGTGGCATGTGGCCTGATTGATTGCCATGCTGGTAAAATGGTCAATTTGTAGCTATGAGAGTAATTTAAAAGACTTACTACTGCTAATGACTCCAGATGTATAAGTACTAGTATTTGAAAAATTAAATTTTGTGTTGTCTGGAACATTATAAATTGTCCCTGGATGCTGCAAAATATCATATAATTTGGTATAAGGAAAAATATCTATAAATGCGGTGTGATATATGAGGATAATACAATATTCTCTGAACAGGCTTTCTTTCTAGTTTTCCTGTTGTAAATTATTTTTCCATTCTGATGCCTAGAATGGTATGTATTGATTCTAGTTAGCATGATATAAGTTTTTACTGTAAAAAACTAAGAACTGTAGCATTATAATTGCTGTATTGAATTCAACAAATATTTTCAGACATATTTAATCATTTTACACTCAGAATAAGAATGAAACCAATATTCATGCCCAATAATTCTGAATTATTTTTCATGCTCTTAATAAAACCAGTATTACAATTTACATTTATCAACATAACCTTGATTTATTGTACTTCATAGTAGACTGTGACTGTTGTACCTATTACCAAATACTTTTTTCTGCACAAGAAAGCTTGAAACTTATAATAGTTTTTAGATATATATTTTTAGCCATTTTCTCATTGCTCTTAGCAGAAATTATATTCCATGAAATACTATACTTTAATATGCATACTTTTCAGTGAAAGCAACTGAAGTGCTGATTGAAAAGAGAAGTTTGTTAAGCTACACGTTTGAGCAGAGGAGCGCTTGTGAAAATCCATTTGTCACTCTTAATCCATCTTACTAAACACTCGCCAAATTGCTGTTCAGTTGCGATCTGTGACCATTACGTGCGATAAATGTGACGACTGGATGGCCAGACCATTTGGGCACATTCATTCACCACCCAAATGGATGCAGCATGCATTTTAATAACGTAGATGGCGACGAAGCCGACAAAACGTTAATGTCCGTGTAACATATAACATGATACATATGATCTAGCTAAGAAACACATTGTAAAAGGCACAAAAGTGTTTGGTGCCATAAAATGAATGGCGATATTTAGAAATTGATATAGGTGGGTGATACTTCTAACTTAAGCAACAACCTCCTCAAAATAAATTTGCCATGTTCTTGCATTACTACTAGTTAATGTGTAGCAGAGATTATGCATTGTGGTGATGTAAGACATCATGTGACTCATTTCTGGGTTGAGGAAGGAAGGTTTTTTTTTTTTTCTCCTCTTTTTTTAATCATGTTGAGTAAGCCAAGTGTTGGAATGGAAATAGCAGGCTGTGGAGAGCCGTCTCAGAAGCGGCCCTGTTTGTGGTGGTTTTAGTGTGGAGTCAGCAAATCTGAAGACAGGTTAAGGGAGAGAGAATGGGTGGGGGGAGGAGAATGCAGGGGGGATTAGAGACATAACAGGCCTCCCGGTGAGACTACACTGACTGACAGAGACAATCAGTGAGAAATATCATTAATGTGCAGTGCAATGAAAACCTCTTAAACACTGAGATTCTAGAGGCTGTACCGCACTCTTTTAACTATGTTTGCCTCACTGCCACCTTTCCAATTTGCCTTTTGTCATCTCCGCTACCAGTATGAAAGGGCTCCCCGATCACTTGCTGCGGCAGTTAGCTCAGGAATAGCCAGGGCATGATATTACATTTCTACTCCCATTGAAAAATAAAAGCATTTCCTTGTCTCTAGTCCTCTTAAAACAGTGCATCCCACGGTGATGATTCCGTAGAATTCGCTTCCACGGGGGAAGGAAATGAACCTCCCACTGAACAAAAGCTGAAAGCAGAGCGATTAGAGAAAGTAATGTTTGACCAGGGGAGTAAAGTACCACTTACCTCGATGGACAGCATCCTGCGCTCCAGGTAATCCATCAGGGCCTGGTTCTGGCCACTGGCAAGACTGATTAAGGCAGCAGTGATAAGGATTAGGGCTCTCATGGCGAGGCTGAATAGCGGACACTGAGGTCTGGTCGATTCAGATGGCCAACAGCTGCAGCCTGGCCTCCTGTCCCTCTGCTATGTGGCCCCCGTATGCCTGTGAGAGAGGGAGAAACTGAGGGAGGGGTGAAGAAACTTCTTCTGGAGTTTCTCCTTGGCCCAGTCACTTGGCAGGAATGTTTTTACAGGAGCAGAAGGAGGGGCCTCTTTGTCTGCCGCCTGGTTCGCTTTGTGCCACACATCCAGCAGACGGCTCTGTGCGTGGAGGTTTGTGTGTTCTCTCATGGGAGCGTGTTGCATCGGGATTTTCCAGCCAGCAGGCCTATGTGTTGAATGATAAGGCTTTCATATGAAAAAAGTGAAAACAATGTTCATGTTTATCCAAATTTACAAACGTCAACCAAGACTTTTCCTTTTGAAAACCTCCGTTTGGCCTTTTTTTGTCTAGACCCCAGCGGTTTTACTTTTCAGTTTCCATATGGTTTAGATGAATGTGCAGTTTTGTAGCTGAAAATGTATCTTGGCAAAACCAAAGCACCCTTTTCCAAAGTCCCTGGCTTAAGAAATTGGTGGCAAGAGAAATATTCCACAAAGGCATCCTTGTTTTTATTGAATGGATGCATGTTTTGCTTTAAAGCAGCCAAGCCAGCCACAGCTCTCAAATTGTTGGATCGCAGTTGGCGGAAAAAAAAAGCCCGATTTGCATAATCATATTCTTGCAGATGGTGAAATCAAAAAAAGCAGCTAAAATCCCTTCGTATTGTCATCCCAGCTGCATATATCACAGCGTATTGGAGATAATTTTATAACTAAACAAATAAAAAAGTAAGGAAGAGTAGCTTAATGATAAGCTGTTGCTGATTGCCAACTTATCAGTGTCACCAATCAGAAGAACAATCTGTTGGCTATAGAGTCTGAGAACAGAAATAATCCAACTAATGCATCATGACCAATGACGTCATCAGGTGACAAACAGATTGCACTACCGTATGTATTGAATCCATGTACTTTTCCATCCATTTATCTTCCAACTGCTTATCCAGTGCAGGGTCCTGTGAGCCTGGAGCCAGGAGATGCAGTGTGGAAAACAGACCACGTCCATGACAGAGAACATATATGCACAACTGAAATTTAGACACCATGTTGCCTAACCACATGTTATTGAACTGCTGCAGGTAACCAGAGTACCAGGAAACCAGTGAAGACACTGGAAGACCCCCCCATACACAGATCTGGGTGTATTTTGTAATTCCGCTGCTCTTCCAACAGCCACCACGATTATAAAGAATGAGGCATAAATCACCATTAAATGATTCTGCAAAGTGTTAAAATTAATATTATTTGTAAAAGTATCCATATCCACAATTTGTTTTTACCCATATGTGCCGTTATCAGTATCACACCTGTTTCCTGTTTTCACGTTGAATAATGGAGTAGCAAACTACCATAACGTTATAAATTTTGCACGCAGCGATGTTTGAGATCCGGGCAGAATGAAAACTTTGACAGGCTGTGAAAATTGATGGAACCGTATTTCCTGATAAAGCTGCATTTGTATTGGGTACCATCCATCTTTCATAAGCGCTAATCCATTACAGGGCTACGGGCCTGCCGAGAGACTGGACCCCAGGAAACACACGGCAGGGGATAGGGGGCGTCCCTGCTGCGATGCCAGTCCATCAGAGAGCACACATTCACACACTCTGAAAAACCGAGGGACATCAGTTCTTCAGGATACATACAGTAATGTGCAAGACTCTTTTCTACAAAGGAAAGGCAAAGAAAGTTAGCAGAAACATTTATCTAGATAGTAAATGTATATATGTATACTTGCTCAGGAAAAACAAACAGAATTTAACATTACAATCAGTACTGTTTAGTAATGTCTATGTGTGTGTGTGTGTGTGTGTGTGTGTGTGTGTGTGCATGTGGTGGGGGGGGGGGGGGGGCCTAATGAATTTGAAATGTGATTGGATTGATCTGGGTTGTGGGCCCAATATGATATGCTTTCTTGGGGCCCAATATCTTTAGTGGCATCGTGGATTAGAACCAGGGGCGGATTAAGGTGTACAGAGGCCCCTAGGTTACAGTAGTCTGTAGGCCCCCCAACCCTGCCCCCCTATATTTTTTACTGGCCAATGGGGGTCCCCTTGCAGGCTGACACACGTGAGGCCCCTAGGCTTAAGCCATATCTAGCCTGTGCGTTAATCCGCCCCTGATTAGAACATATACAAATTAACAGTAACACAATAAAAACTAACAAGGATTTCTTCGGTTTATTAATTATTAATTAAATTAATTGATTTAATTATTGATAAGGCTACATGAACACCGCTTCAGTTCCCGAACTTCTCCGCAGGGCCAAAACATCCATTACATGTATTTATTAAATTTCACACCGGCTCAATTAATTAATTAATTAATTGATTGATTTTAAATAATTCTACGAGCTACCCTTTAGCTAAGTGGGTCAAGGTTTTGAAATAGCCAAGTTAACAAACTTGACAGACATATTATAATAGTTTTACACCAATGTGAAGCCCTAAGACTTTTGCAGAGTGCTGTGGGAAGAACATGAAAACTACAAACTTACGGATTGAATTAAACCCACAACAACGGAAGACTGAAGCCACAGTTCCGCCTCTTTTGGATTCCCCTGCCGAAAATTACATTACAATGCCCAGACTGCACTGTGAGACCTGGTCAAGGTTATGTTTAATCTGTGATGCTTCATTTCCTCTTTGTAAACTGTTTATACGTTACCGATCTTGCGGTGCTGTTATGCTACCATGACATTGTTTGTCTTTATGAAGCATAGCAACCATGTACTACAAATCCTGCACTCTGTGTGGCTTACTCTGTTCCAGTGGTTGCACATGTCTTTATACCATGTTAGAGATTTTGTTTCTTAGTAGAACCAACACAATAAATGGTGTATCACTCCATGTGCAGTCAGCTGTGTATAATGCTGATGATTAGATCACACAGATGAGTGCTTTTGTTTGAATTATTGAGGAGACGCTAGATATCCATTTTAAACATAAATCCTTGGAGACTGTGCTCAGTGCAGCTGAACACTGTAAAACACCAAAGTTACAAAACAAATTACATTAAAAAATGACAGCTTAAGGCGCAAGCATCTAAGTTACTGGGTAGGTTGCTGTACCAAACAAGAATCAAACCATGAAGAGCACCAAATACCTGAACCAAGCAATCACAGACTCAAAATATTCCTGTACACGTGTGTTAGGAGCTGGGAGGGAGCAAAAACGTGGACTTTTGTCTGGGGGTCCCGAGGACTGGGTTGAGAAACACTGTGCTAGGAGGTACACGGACTGGCCATAATAATCTGCATTGTGAGGATTGTGAATTTATGGGGTCTATTTAGTCAGTCATATCACATCAACTATACATCAACAATATTTAGTATTTTCACTTTGGCTTGTTTAAATACCTATAATTTTCCCACAAGATGCAATTTTTGCACTGGGGCTTAAATTGCAATGTTTGCGGACAGGTAGCTATTTTATTTTTCATCTAGCTGTCGGTATTAATTATGGGTGCATATTATTTTACTTCATTGTGGTTTTTATCAAAGTAGACAGGCAACAGTTAGGTTGATACTACGAGGACATTGCATTGTGTGCAAAATTATTTTGTGGAGCAAGACGTAGCATAGCATTCTTGGATGCTGTGCCTGTTATTGTAAAAGCTGCTTTTTCAAAGTCCGCAGTTGGCAAAGTGATTTTACTGTAGGGTCCATAACCACGGGTCTTAACCCCAGGGGTTGCTCCACGGACTGGCTGACCCTACTTTCTCAATGTCACTTCATATAAAATCATCTACTAAATGAATGAAAATTATCTCATGACAGGATTAGGCGATGGTCCACAGAGAAGAGCAATGCTGAGGATGAGTTGTTTCAATATGATAAAGTTCGTAAAACCTTGTATAGTTTTTGTCATGTTTCCCCCCATTATTACGTAGGAAATGGAAATATAAGACTTGTTTCAGCTGAGATGACAAACTGATCCATCATTGCAGTGGGATCAGAGGAAGGATCTGGCTTTATAACACTGAGGGGTGAAACACAAGCCACGGGGAACAGGCTGGCAAAACCAGGCAGATGTTGAATTCTGGGAAGTGTAGTTTTACCATGCCTGACAGAACAGAAGGCCTAGCCAGACAGGATGATGGGCATTGTAGTTGAAAGGGTCTTGTCACCTGATTTCCCCTTATCTTACAACATGTTACAGAATAACATAGATTAGAGTTTATTTCAATTTACCAATACGCCTTGAGATGTTACTAAAAAGTTAAAGTTCAAATTATTCACAAGTAACAGTCTCCTGTCTCTTTAGCCAAACATTCACATTTAATCAATCTATCCATCCATTTTGCTTAATTGCTTATCCAATGCATGATCGTGGAGAGTATGGATCCAATGCCAGGAAACACAGGGCAGAGGACGCCCAGAGCAGGCTGTATGCAAATATACAAACTGTTCTTACTGAAATTTCACAGAACATTTTCCCATATATTAGATTTAAACAAAACCATGATGGGTAATCATCGATCATCATCGCACAGCTCTTAGACAACCCATTAGCATGACCAAACTGAAGGCTGCAGCACTGAGGTGCATATAAACACAATTATGTGAAATTTTACATAATATGTACTTGAGATTTAATAGAACTTAGATATATGCATTCTTATTTAATTACTATAACCTTTCAGTTCAATAGATACAA
Source organism: Hippopotamyrus pictus (assembly GCA_026781145.1). Lineage (NCBI taxonomy): Eukaryota > Metazoa > Chordata > Actinopteri > Osteoglossiformes > Mormyridae > Hippopotamyrus > Hippopotamyrus pictus. The sequence continues at coordinate 21,333,809 of JAODLC010000113.1, forward strand.
TACAACTTGTTTTTTAAAATGTCAGTATTTGTTTTCTATGTACAGTGAGGGTCACTATGGCGTGTTGCATTGTTCTATGCCCACACACTTCAAAGACATGTCATTTTCATGCTTTAGTGGTCACTCAGATGAGTGGCACCGTTCGCCACTGAAGTGTTTATTTCATCGTCCATTTTCTCCTGTGTCGAAATCTGAAAGCAGCAGTTGGACAAAGGTATCTTAATAACACTGAAGAACTGCATGGATTTTCAGAGAGAGCTGGGCAAATTTTAGGTAGAAAGGCAGAGCAAACTAACAGGTTTTGTAGAAGGCATTTAGAGATAATGCATTTTTTTTAAAGACCATGATTCTAGATTTTAGGTACAAGGTCCCAATAATTTTGTCCAAGCTTTTTTTTTTTGTTTGGCATCTAAGCAAAAACGACAGCTCTCTAATTTGATAGGTACACTGTAATATATTGATATGATTTGCTGTTTAATAAATGAAACTAATGAAAGAAAACCACTTATTGTGTTTATTGTACTGTAAAGCATTTTTAAAATTGTTAGGATACCAATAAATTTAGGCTCAGATACTTTATTGTTCATGAGCATTTTTACTGTAGTATTAAATTACATTCACGTTATCTAATAAAAGAGAAATTTGTATAAGGTATTTATAGTTGTGGTTACAATGCATCACTTGGAGTGTTTTGATTACAGTTCTATTCATATATATTAAGATACAGAGAAAAACAGGTATGAGATTTAAAGAAAAAAATGGGAAAAAATTAGTTTTCTTCCATCGGTTTTTAAATGACATTTAACACCCTATAAACCTCAAACAGCAGCGGGAGAAGACAAGTGCTACCATGCTTCTGAACATCAGAACGAAAGTATCTTTCGTGTTTTTTTTTTTTTTTTTTTTTACGTACAATGTACAATGCATTTAATACTTACTATACTGATGGCCTGAAATCAAAACAGCACCACAGGGTAGTAGTTGGTTCTTCCTGATCAGGACGTAACCATAATGGACAGAGTTCTAATAGGAAATGACATTTGCCTGAAAGGCAGCGCAAATTAAATAAGATAATGAAATGTTCAAGAGCTGGAAGCAGAGAGAACGGCCACCTATCCCACGCTTATTTGCTGTGATGAGGAAAAGTCTGAACCATCTACCAGCTCTAGTAAATATTCAATGAAGTGACCTTCCATGTATAACAGTGAACATGTTAGTTTTGGAAGACAATATTGGCTCTTTTTGCAGTGAAACAGTTCTTGGCATTGTTCTGCAGTGTTTAAATGTCATTTGTTGCTGAAGAATTAGCTTCAAGGGTCAAGCACAATGAGGTCCTTCACGTTGATGAAGCAGATTCCAATATGAACACATCAGTGGCCGCTTCAGGTAGTGCTGGGTGTGACCTCATAGACCCAGATGCTTATGTCATAGCGCGTTTGCGCTTAACAGGAACTATGAAGTGACTCAAGCACACGTATTCACACCACAGGCACACATATTCACACTCGTGCACAGTGTGCTGCGATTTTCCAGGCTTGTGCTTTTTATTTCAGCATTTGTTAACGTGAGTTGAACAGACTATGACAAACACAGCAACCAAGGCTCATGATTTCCCAGTGAGACTTGTGCTTCCTGACGTTTCTCTCAATACCAGTCTCAATACCAGTACATGACACTGTGTTTTTTTTTTTATCTCAAAGGTACAAGAAACAACTTTCACGCGTGATATTTTGTGACTTTTCTCTGACAATCTTCCTGGTCCATTTGAAATAAGATAGACGGGGAAGAAACTACCTTGATCCCTTAATTTTCCAATAGCCTACATCACCTTATTAAGGACATTTCTTAGAAGTAAGTTGTTCCTTTTCGCAAAATGAAATCTATTGCTGAAAATCCAATTACCTGAGGAGCTTTATTTTATGACAAATGCCATGTGAATTCATAGAACAATGTATCTTCTGTAACTAGCTTGAATTTCTTTTATATTAGACCTGTCTTATGTAATTTAGAGCACATCTAATATGTTTAATTTTGCAAATCGTAATACTTTCCTGTGCTCTGTACTGACAGCTGTTAAGGGAATACAGAATACAGGAAAAAATCTATTGCTGTGAGAGCATTTTCTTGATGAAAAACAGATGTGGCCTTAGTAATGTCAATATTTGTGAACTGTAATCCAGCATCAGCCTGTTATAAGACCATACAGCTCTAAATGCCTTATTTCAATGCGGGAGTTCATTTCATCACTGTGTCACCGAGCGTTTCCTCACCTTTGCTCTTGTAGCAAATTTAACATGACTCTGCATATGTGTGTCATAAGATAGCTAGCTTAATATAATGTGAGGACCGTCTACATATATGTTAACTTCAAGAAAATGTTCAGTTATATTAAACATTAAGGTAATAACAGTCAGTGAGGTTATACAGTAAGTGAAAGAACTGAAAGCGCCAGTAGTATCGTCTGGTACCGTTATTTAAATTTTTCCAAGGAGCATAATGCTATAGAAATTATATTTGCACAAAGCTTGTGCGTTTGTTTCCAAGGGAGATGATCCTCAATCTATTTCAGTGGAATTAAAAATGGTTCCAAAGCCTTTTTTGCCATTACAAACTGTTCCGCAATATCAATGTGAGCTATGGAATCAGCTGACCTTTCGACTGCTGAAAAGATATCTCCACTGACTCTGCAATTTATCCAGTGGCCAGCGCATCCAGTATAGCATGAACTTTGGGTTCCAGCTGTCCTGCTTCATCGGCTACGATATTATTCTCTAGTCTAGGAAGAAGAGGGGGCAGAGTTTTTAATCAGCAAGAATCCAGACCCAGCCATGAATATTCAGCCAGTTGTAATTATTCCACATTTAACTACATTTCTCATCTTGTGTTAATAATAGAACCACATTAATTAAAACACGCGCATTGAACCTCTAGGAGTGAGAATTTAGTCTGACAAAGTACAAACAGATAAAGCAAACCTCTCCTCTCCCAGGGTCTCTATGCAAACGCATCCCCCAAGTTAATGATGGTGCACCTTGCAAGCAGCACAGGGGGAGATGCCAGCTGTTTCGAGGGCACATCGGTCGCCAGATATAGAAACAAGATCATGCAGAAGGCATCTTATGGACATTAAATGAAGTAAGCAACAAATTGGCATAATTACAAAAAAATAGGCTGTTCTGGTAATGTTGTTCCGTAGCTTGATTGTGTATCACTGAAATATTCATTTTGTGGTTAGAAGGGGCACAAACCAATTAGAATCCCCAGGCCTGCTCTGTCTTAAGGGGAGGTGTGTTTCTTGACTGGTCTGGATGCTGTATCTGTGATTGGAAGGTTGCCAGTTCGAATCTCAGCTGATAAAGTGATTTCACTCCTAGGCCCTTGAGCAAGGCCTTTAACCCCAATTGCTCCAGGTACTGTATGACCCTAATAAATAAATAAATAAAATGTAAATACTTGGGTTAAACGTATTTTACCTGATTAAAAAAACAAAAAAAAAAAAAAAACAAAACAAAAAAAAAAAAACAACAGCCAGAGGAAATATATAAAAGAATATGAACTGGAGGTGAAAACAAATTACTCACTAATAAAATTCACGTAAAATAAATGAAGAAGTGTAGCAAATGGCATTTTTGAAAAATGCATATAGTCACTCACAGCTACGCCATGGAACCACATACTTTCAGCAGCTCCCTGCTGCCCCCTTCTGGAAATACGATGGATCCTCCTCAGCTTGGATTGCAAACCAAAGCCCAGCAGTATAATCCTTTCCTTTTAATGCTCCTTTTAAAATATATGTACAATAAACACTTTAATTTTATAATGATATATTTATTTGTTATTTGTACAAGTACAGGTACATAGGAATTAATACACAGCATTAACAAAGGAGTACACGATCTGAAAATGATCTTTAAAATGACAAAATATCTCATCCATCTGTATTCTAGCTTCTTATTCAGTACATGGCAGCTGGAGCTTTGGACAGAACTACAGTAAAAATATCAGTGCACTTTATTTTAATTTGATCTACCGGTACCTGCTCCAGTAGCAATAGCAAAAACTTTTTAGATGGTTTTAAAATAAATAAATAGAATAATAAATCAACAAGCAGACAGTATATGTTTATTAACAGTGTTGGGTTTATGCAGTGCAGAAACGTGGCAGAGAGGGTACATCTGATCGATCACATGACACGTACCTACACAGGAAGAGCACAATGAAGTATTAAAGCTGCAGTCTACCATGGTGGAAACGGAAGAAAGAGCAGCTGAATGGCACTGATGAGCTGAGCTCAGTCCATTTGTCATGTGTGCTTCCTACACAACTGATTATTAATGAGCTGATTACTCAAGCATTTACACAGTATTGGCTGCAGGAGTAAACACATTTATTTTTCACTGTATCTGAACGTAAAATGATTCTCATTCCGAGTAATATTTAGTATGAAGTCTTCAACGTTCGACTTTATAAAATTCTTGTAATAAACCGCAGGACTGGCTGGGTAGCACGTGCACGTTACCTCACAGGCGTTGGGTGAGGATTCGATCTCCGCTCTTTGGTGCAGTTTGCATGTTATTCCTGTGTCATGCATGTTTCCTCGCGCAGTCCAAACACATGCAATTAGGCAGACTGGCATCTCTAAATCACCCATGTGTGCCCTGTTATGGACTGGCACCCCGTCCAGTATCCCCCTGCCTCCTGTCTCGTGCACCTTGGAATAGGTTTCCAAGCCCCCAGAAATGTTGTTCTATAATAAAGAGATAAGGACATAATATAATATAATATAATATAATATAATATAATATAATATAATATAATATAATATATGAGAATAAGGACAGATGGATTTTCCGTCCACTTCGTGTCAGATTGTAGCCCTTGGTGCGGAAGTTATTCGGCACTGATATTCTCTGCACCATTTACCGGCGGCTCTGCTCCTGCGAGGCACTAATTCACTTGTCCCTATATGTAACATTGACTCCCTGTGTTTCTAGAGAAGTCCCTGGTGACTGACAGTTAAGTTAACCTGAAAGAAGACCCGAGCTGAAGCTGTAAAGTTTTGTTGAACCATGAGATGGCGCCATTACACATCCGATACATTTCATATATCTAAGACGATTCTTTCTTTGAAAAACCCGTCATAAAAATTTTGGGGTTCACTTAAATTAACAAGTAATCTAGTAATAATAGAAAATATATTCCCTCGACAAAGGGAATGGGAGTGCTTGAGAAGCCGCCTGTATTTTCTTTCTTTGTCGCCAGACAGCACGGCAACCAAGAGAGAATACAAGTCATTCAAAACAGGTCTTATATTTCAATTAATTGAGTACGGCCTTGGTTAAACCAAGCCACTATAATTCCTGTCCTTAACCGTCTCCATCCAAATTCATACATTTTTATCTGGTATACGGTATATTATATGATTATTTATTAAATACTTGTATATAATGAATCATATGTGCATTGAAATGAAATACCCAGTGCAAATACATGTTTTTAATGGCTGCACATATAATACTGGCATCAAATTGGTTATTGTCACTCATTGCAGACAAAAATGTCCTTAAAGACACTGGCCATCTTCTTTTACATTAAAGTTCTTTATGTGTGTTCATCTTTTCTTTCTCTCAGATCACCAATAATATGTCATTAACATATAAATAGAGATGGACAAGATAATTTTTTTCTGGTCCGATCCCGATATAAAAATTTTGAGTATTTGTCAATACTGATACAATCCTATACTTTTCCTCTTTATCAATAATGAATGAGTTTTTTTTTTTTTTTTTTTTTTTGTTAGAGGTGACTGTGACAAAGCAGTGCTTTAAATTTATGTGTCAGACAAAAATAATGCTTATCCATCCATCCATAGATACATACATCCGATTCACCATCCTGGACTGGATTGCTAAGAAATCACCAAATCAGATTAACATAAGATTATTAATATATTTTAATAGTTTAAGCATGGCTGCACCATCCATTAACATTGCCATTGGATCATATCCTATATACGGAAATCCACACAGATATGAAGACGTACCAGTTTAACTAGCATTTTGTTTTGATCCAAAAGCAATTTACTGTCCCTTTAAGTGAACATGAAACAATGTGCTTTAAAATGAGAGAATACTCACTATTTAGCATGATCCTGGAAGATTGACTGGTGGGTATGTCATTGTATGTAACACATTCTATAAGCAGTGTAATTAAAATAAGGCCATTTAAAATAGATTTTAAGCTGTCAAAAGAAACCATTTTAAAGTATTCAAAAGAAAGTTACAAGAAGCAAGACCCTCACATGCCTGTGACTTCTGTACATAGAAAAATCTGAACTGACCCAGAATTTATATGGTGCACAAGGACACTTTGTTGCATCCACTCAGTTAATGTGATTCATTGACAACATTACCAGTTAATTGCATGGTGCAGGGTGGAACTACTGATCTAATTTTTATAATATGTTTTTCTTAAGCGAGGCTGTATTTTTGTTCTTCAAATTTTGCACCCCAGAATAAATATTTTTCCGTTTACTTTTTCTGCTGTGTCCTGCAAGGGCCCTGCAATCACTGCTTGCGAGTTTATCAGTAGGTTACATTTACTCTGGAACAGAGACTTAAACAAATCAACGGTAACCTCGGCAAAAATATATGTGCCGCATTAAAAAACATGTTATTATGTTTTAATAATGATTGGAGAGGTCAGAAAACAGGACCACCTAGCGCCAGGTCCTATACAACAGCGGCCCAGACCGAAGAGCCATAAATCCTTGGGACTCTTATAAATAGCTTTAATACACCCAAGGCGCCAAATCACTTGACCTGCGTTAGCCCCAGTACTTGGGAGCTTTCTGCCTGACTGGGCGCCTCGGAGCCAGGCCCTCTCCTCCCATTTTGCGCCTGTCAGTCCAGGTAACAGTCAAGGCTTGATTAGAAACACTCCTGCCTCTTTGCTTGTTCCAGCTCCAGCTCCAGCTTCAGGAGCACTCGTGCATGTAATCGCTCGCAGAGATGCAGGACTGCCTGCCTACTCCACCTCCCCCATACCCTAACCCTATGACCTTAAACTGGTACCGCTCTCATGCATGCATTTCTCCTCTCACTCCCAGTCCCTCATTTTTGTCCCTTTTCAGCCACCGTCTAAGGTCCTCATTCTCTCCACCTTCTTTCCTTTGGTCTCTCCATTATCGAAACATTCCCAATAGCATATTCTGATGGGCACCATTAGACAGAAGATAGAACAAATAGCTCTGAAGGAACATGAGGTCAAGGGGCGACTAGAGATGTTTCTCCACCCTTGGAAAGACTGCATCCTAGTCTTTGTCGGGGCTTTGAGATTAATACCAAGCATACCAATGGAATCTTATTAAGTTATCACATTGAACCCCAGATTTAGATGTCCATGCTCTGACAGTTCAGTCTGTTCATAGCTGCCGCAGTGAAGACTCATCATTAGTGATGCAACGATGAGGAAATTTCTGGCCGATTATTTGGATAACTGACTGTTACGACCCAGTCTAGGGTTGGGCCGCACAGCGCTATTGTGAGTAAATGAATGAGGTGGTGGAGGAGTGTGGATCTTTTTAGAGGAACACGATCAATGAGGGACACCACACAGAAGGTATGATGATGATGAAGATTGTTATTATTATATATATATATATACACAAGTAAACCAGTCTTAGCTTCATGGTGGACCCAGGCCAAATCGACAAACAGAAAGCACTGATTTCTGCTAACACTTCCCTAGGAAAAAGCAAACCAGAAAACGAAATAACAATTCTCCATCCTAACTCCCTACCCATAAACAGCAAAGAAAACCCTCCCGCAACCAACAAGAAAATAAAAATGGCAGCCACACCCCTATAACCGGTGAAATGAAATACACAGGCCAGTGAAGCCCTAGACCAAAAAGACCAAAAAGGACTGACCAAGCTCATAACCCGAATGACAGATCAAAACCGATACTGAAACCACCAGGACTAATGACACACAGCAAGGACAAAAGCAGGTACAAAGTACAAGGCTGAGCATCGAATATCCGAAGCTCCCCGCACTGCCTCCTCGAGGGGCTATATACCGTCGCCCACTGATGACATCATCGGAGTGGAGACAGTCACACAGGCTGGTGAAGAGGTGCAGGAGAGTAGGAAGGCCAGGACTGGAGTCAGGAACACTGCACACATGGGACCACTCACATACACTGCCCCTAGCAGTTTGTAACACTGACATCCATGCCGATGGTTTGGGACGTTCTGCTAAAATAAGTTTAAAGGGACACTCCCCCCAAATAATAAAAAAAAATAAACAAATAAAATTTCATTCCAAAAAAATGAAAAAGTATTTATTTTTTGATAAGAAAACACCAACTCTGGTATACCCAGGGCACCATAATTTACTACTGTATATATATCTTTATAATATATATATAAAACATTAACTGATTTCAATGACCGTTACACATTTCAGATGACGATTTATGTTACTTAAATTAATAACAAAGAAAAAAGTAATATGCCAGGGGAACACTGTAGTGTTTATTCTTTCCTTGAACATTTTCATAAACTCTTCATACTCTTTGCTGTCTTACCTTAAGGTGAGGAATTAAATTTATTGTGTTGAAATGTTTATCAGTAGATCCTCCTCGTGCAATTTTAGCAGAGCAATGTTTACAAAGTGCATTTCTAACGTCGTTTTCACTAACATTAAAATAATTCCACACAGTAGACATTTTTAACTGTTTTTTTTTTAACTGCGCAAAGTAGTATAGGTCACCATTTTAACAGGAATTTTCAGCGGTAAATATCGGCTCATTTTTAACCGTCAGCTAATAGCCGATTGCTGCTATATCGGCCAATACCGACAGTTGGCCAATACAATTGGTGTATCTCTGCTCATTGCCGTTACATTGTATTTTAATAATTGACCATTGAATCCACCGTGAAGGCAGTATGCATCAGCCAGATAGGGGAGCCTTAGGAGAGGCCTGGCGGTCTATTGGGGTATGGAGATTCAACGGTTCAACATGCTAGATTGCTAGCAAAGACTTGAAGGCTACTCTTGGAAATGCTCTCCATGGACCCTGACAGTTTACAGCCTGTTCAGTGCCAGTCCCTCGGCAAGGCATGTCCTCCTCACAGTGGGAATCAACTAGCGAGATGAGTTTTATAATTAACACCAGTGCATCTTACAGTCCAGGGAAATCACCCCCCGCCTCCATGGCATGTTTCAGCGTACCCCCCCTTTGCACTGTATTGATTTTGGGCCTGGCTGCAGGAGACAGTCCTAATGTTCGCCCTTGTTTTGCGCCCCCCCACCCCCAGAATTACAGAACACCTTCCATCCCAGACGGCACCTCTAAGCATGTCGCCTCACACTTGGTGCTGTTTCCAAACGCTGCAGCCTGCTTTTCCGGGTCCACGTTTAAGTGACTGATTTGTGTGGACTGCCCAAAAATTGAACTGGCAGGCAGCTGTTTGTGTGCCAGGAGAGAATAAGACCAGTGCCATGCTGGTAGTTCAATGACAGATCCCACCTGTGCCCAAATAACAAGAATCTGCTTAAGTTCAAGTCAAAAATGTTAAAATCGTGTTATAATGAGAACATGGGTATGTTACATTGTGTAACATCTCTAAAACTGACAAAATCATTAAAGAAAGAAGATGGAGTCAGTCTATTTATTAATATAATGCAAGTTGAAAAACTGGCATTGATACATTCACATTCACCACAGACTAGAGCTTTGGGACAGCTGGCAATTCCCACCGTAATTCATAGATACCAACCCTACATAACCACTCCGGTTGGGAAGACAGGTGAGAAGAGTATGAAATGTAGGACAGCATGAGTGTTTTAAGGGTGATGAGTGCTTGGGGGACCACCCCCCACCCCTGCTCATGTGGTGAGTAGTGGCTCAGTAGGCTAGAATGCTGTGCCTGAGATAGGAAGGTTGTTGGTTCAAATCCCAGGCTTGGTCTGATGATTCCCTGTTGGGCTGCTGAGGTTCAGGGAGCTTTGCGGTTGCTTTCTTAAGAGATCAAAATATGTATTGGCATGTTGTGTGATTCACCTACCTGCTCATACCACAGGAGTGCCGAATAAAATCCTTGTTCCATCCTCCAGAGTATCTGACAGATCTGTCTGCTGTCCAGAAGGCAAGTTTGTGCAAAATGATAAAGTTTGCCATCTTCATGATGCACTTTAAGATACAAAATGCCAGCCATCTTAGCAGTGGTATTAGTGCTTCGGGCTGTTTATGAGTATAAAATAAAATCACTAACAGTGGTCAGTGGTCACTATCAGTTTAATCATTCACTTAGGGAGAGGCAGAGAAACTGTGCTTTTGAGGCAGAACAGCATCTATCACAATACATACAATCTCACACTGAGCTACTGAGATGAGCAGAACTATTTTTATTCCTAATTAGAGAAAATGGTTACGCTCTTCATTTGGACTACAGCAGAAAGCCCAGCAAGAAGCCCTTATCTCCTGTTTCCACTGGAAATTGGTACAAATGGGCTGGACTGGGTTTAGTCTGGTTGGCCCTAAAGCGAGCTGCGAACTAGCTGATTACAGCCCACAGCAACAGCCGATTCCAGCTGATTTGCAGACATCCCTACTGGACAGCTGATGGCACGTCTGGGGGAGGCCTAGGTGTAGGGGGGAGCATTCTGCGGAGTCTGGCTGCCAGAGAGGCCGCTTAACACGCCAGCATGCTTCCCATTCTCAGAGTTTAACTCCCACACATTTGCCAGTCAGTTTAAGGTTACTCTCAGATCACATCTGGCTATCTCTTACTCAGAAAGCCTATTAGAAGGGTATTTCTCATACTATATATTCAAATGAAGCCTAATGTTCTACTGGCTCAGAAGCAGGCCCAAGTTTTAGGATAATGAGCATTGATAGCATGTGCTTAGTAAGTCTAGGAAGTTAATAGTTAAAAACATAGCTTTCTTAAATGCTGTCTGGCTTTTGCCAAGCAAATCTCCATTGCATTGTGTCTGTGTTAGACGTGTGTTTCCTCATAATGACATGGGAAAGTTTGCAATTTAAGGAATATTAAAAGTGCTCTTTCAAACCCTCGGTGAAACGGACAGGGGGCCTGTTTAAATTCCACCTTTATTCAAAGACAGTTCCATTAGAAGATATTCACAGATGCAATGTGCTATTCAGAAGTGTTAGGCTTGATTTTCAATTATCTACTGTATATATTCTGCATAGTAAAAATGATCTGGTGCAGACAAATCACAGAGGATGGCTGGAATCGGAACCCAGCTGGAGTTTGAAACTAAGCAACAGGGACAGCTTGTCAGTAACATCACCATCATCGCTGCATTGTGCGGAAAGTACTGGCACTTTCTCAGAGGAAAATTTCCAAGGTTAGGTGCTAAAAGGCACCTTTTCCAGATGTTGTTGATACGAGCTGAACTTAGTATTAATACGTCTGTCATCGTATTAATTCAGATAAAAAAAAAATTAAACAAATGGGCATAGAGTTAGGGCCAAGTCTTATAGAGAAGTGCAGGATTTTTACTTCTGAACCTATGCCTGTCAACCACCATACCTGTCAACCGCTCCTGTCGTTTTGTTGTCCGACACTTACTCACAGATGTAAAACATCGAACCCTGGCAAAGAGGAATTGGATATTAGGCTAGCTTATATCATCATAGGCAAAGCCCATGTAGACAATATTCAGAGTCGGATGGGTTGTTTTTGAGAGGGTGGGGAGTTGTGTCCAATTTAAGAAGTGGGTTGGGAAGCTGTTCCTGGAATCGGAAGGTTGTGAGTTCGTAGCCCAAATATGGTAGAGCCATTCTAATGTAAGGCAATTTCTCCTGGAACTGATTGGTCTCAACTGCACGTTGTCTGCCAAATAGATAAATGCAACTGCATGTAATGTAATAATGTAACCTTGCCTTCGCAATCGTATGTCGCTTTGGATAGAGTCATCTGCTAAACAAAGAAATCGTAATTGCAATTGTAATTGGCAGTGACCCATAGGCAGAGCGAAACATGAAAGGGGAACTGCCAGACGTGCCGAGAGAAGGAAGGGAGAGACAAATTTGTCAGCAACTGTTTCAGGCTGTCACGCAGTGCGGAGGGACTCTGTCAGTGTCTGCCTGCTGATAACTGCTGGGCACTAAGAATCTATCCTGTAGCTTTGCATCTGGTGGGACGGGGTCTGCTTGTCATGCTCCTGAAGTTCAACAAGTCTGGAGTGGCTGCATTTGTGTGTGTGCCTGTCTGTCTGTGTGTGTGCGTGTGGCGGGCAGGGCAAGGGAGGCGGGGCCATGGCGGAGTGTGTGTACAATGCAAACAAAGAACGAGGGGCTGACAGGAGGGGAGGGGGGAACGAGAGATACAACCACAGTCAGACTGTCTGGCTGCACCAGGATTTCTTCCACCCCGTGTCATATGATTCCAGGGGTCAAAGGTTATCCCCACTGATGGGTATCGGGCCAGGCCCAGCCACTCTCGACAAAAGAAGGGGAGGCTGTTTTTACTCCCAGGGCCTGGAAAGTTTACTTCAGGAATTCATTCGGCCAGCAAGAGACTGTAAACCTGTCTTGGCTGCGGAGAATTATGTGCACAAATATTAGATCCCTTAGAAATGGTTTTATCTTCCAGCCAAGGGATCTGGAGTGTTTTTTTTTCCTAGCAAATACATTCATGTAAAAAGGTGGGGTGCAAATCGAGCCGAAAAGGGGGCACGTGACTTCCCGTAAAGTGAAAGTGTACTCTTAAAGCATGCGTCCTCCAGTAATTCTTTTCAAAAACATGCGTGCCCTCAAAAACAAGAATGGTCTTATTTCACCTGACTCAAATAATCCTATCCCAGTAGGCAGTTACGCTTCACAGTATGATGGACCTACATGGTTTATATAGTAGGTCTTTTAAGGGACAGGATGGCACGTCAGGTGACACTGTTGTGAGAATGGCGTAAGTGACAAGAAAACAAACTGATCCATATACTATGTAGAAGAGAGATTTAAGTCTTAGAAAAACTGCAGTTCTTCTCTAATGGCAAACCCTGCACATCTTTAGTACTCGGTTAGCCGGATCTCGACACTGATATCACTATAACTTACCTTAGTGTGAGCTATTAGGCACGGGAAGCATGATTATGTGCAGACTTATGCTACGCTCCGGAGGAAACGGTCTACAGATGTCAGCACCCTCGGCGAGAGACACTGAGCCCACATGGCATCATGTTTGAGCTTCAGCAAGTTCCATAATAAAAGTCCTAGCCAGAGACAACAACTCAGGCAATGAAGGCAATAGAATTTGACTCTAAAGACCAATCACGGCTTATAAACAGATTGCGTAACCTCAATTAAGGAAGCGTGTTATATGTATGTACACAAGACTGATAGCCAGCTTTTACTGGCATGGAATCACTCCAGTTTTAATTAACAGGAAGTGTTTAGCTGTAAAGAGCTGCATCCGAGAAATGTTGTGCAGAATTTGGTGACAACCTGCAGTTTAGGGACAGTGGATCGTTGTCCCGTCTTAACTGGAGAGGCAAGGATTTCAAAAATATGGGACATTTGAGGGAAAAGCAAACAAGGAGTTTTTACCTGATAACGAAGGCAAGTGGCAAGGGGTACGATGAACACTGAGAGACGGAGCAATATTCAGCGTGTTCTAAACACAGCAGACGTGTGGGCGGGGGGGGGGGAGAGGAGACGACGTGGAGCCTCGAGGACAGCCAGAGAGCCAGAGAGAGACAGAGATGGGGGACGGAGAGGCACTGTAATAAATCCTTATTATGCCTGTTGGATGGCATTTTCCTGCAGAAGCCTCCTCTGTCTGTCACGCCGCGCGTCTGTTGTCTCTGCCAGCCCTCGGATTAGCATTTAGCCCATCAACGCACACTTCAAGACCTCCAGGACAGGACATCACCCCTCCCTTCCCTAACCCAACCGCCCCACTCACCTCTGCAACACACCCCCCCCGTCCATCACCCCCTGTGCCTCGTTTCAGGCACTGGCTTGTCTGTCACTCGAGAGAGAGATAATGAGGGGGATTTACCATCATTAGCGCCATTAACGCCAACCACGCTATTTGTCCCTGTCTGCCCATTTGCCCTATAAGCAGGCGCATACCTATAGCAGATACCCGACGTGTTTCCCATGAAGCCACCCCGCCCCCTTCCCCTAGGAGGCACTCCTGAGTCAGGTAAGCTCTGAACTGCCGCCTAATGCATAATGGAAGCCAACGTGTGGAGGTTAACTTCCATCTGCCAGGTAAACAGCCTAACAATGTGCATTTCTACTCAACTTCTTGAGGTGCAAGCTTGAAAATTGCCTACCGGTTATACTTTAGATTGATGGTATTATCCAAGATAATATCAGATGTTACTGATCTCCAGAAGGAAATGTTTGTCCAGAAGCATTATAAGTCTAATTGGACACAGAATAATAACCCCACTCCCCCCCAAAAAAAAATAGTGCAATGGAACTCTGCTTTTCACATATACTATGATCTCTTCTTGGAAACACACACATACACACACACACACACACACTCAGAGTTGAAAGCAAAGCTTGTGGTCAGGGCACAGGTCAGCCTTTTACCTATCATCCCTGGAGCATTTGGGGGGGCTCCGGAGCCCAACAGACATTTGACTAAACCTCCAAGGATAGGATTCAAACCTCTAGCCTTCAGGTCACAGGTACAAAGGAATAACCGACTGAGTCACAAACACGAACAACAGGTGAAACAAACAAATAAACAGATAGACCGAAAAAGACAGAAAATGAAGCTGAAACATGCCTCGTAAAGATGGAATGTGGAACAATAAAGTGATGAGTCATGTATTATGAGTAGGTGGGACATGAAGTCTGTAAACAGTGAATCTAACTAGGCACACCTGAGCATCAGAAGAGCTTAGTGGTACATCTCAGGGAAATCATCCCGTGTTTGAAGCTCCTCCTAGGACTGTTCCAAATTGCTCTTGAGTAGATGGGTCTCATTTACCACAACACTGTTTTAATTGGCGGGGCCCTGAGCGTATCCTGGAGGCCACAGACTCACGGCAACAAACAACTCTGGATGGGGCGCCAACCCATCGTAGGGCAAACTGACACATGAAATCTGGTAACTCCAGTTAGACTCAGCATGTCTTTGGACTGTGAGGTGGAAACCGGAGAACCCCAAAAAAAACCCATGAAGACACGGGGAGGTGCGCAAAGCAACGGGGCTATCCACTGCACCACCATGCCCCCCCAAACCCAGACAAATCTGACGTATTTAAAAACATTTTTAAAGGATGTCAGCAGAAACGGCAATGAAGAAAATGATTTCAAATGCAGTTATTTGTCTTGTCAAATAAAACATTAATTAAAAAATCAAGTGTTTTAGATAAATGAACCCCTTTAGAAATTAAAACACTTTGGGTGTCTGTTTACCAATAGTTGTATCATGCATTTCTATGGAGATTAAAAAAACCTTTTTTACATGGTTGGCTGGATGCTGCTATAGGTATATATGATACACCTAGTAAAGTAGCAGAGCAGGGTCGCCGCACAGTGTGTAAAAGTTGCCAGCGCTCTGTTGACTCAGTAACTGCAGAGTTCCAAACTTCCTCTGGCGCTAACCGCAGCACAAAAACTGTGCACCAGGAGCTTCATGGAATGGGCTTCCATGGCCGAGCAGCTGCATGCAGGCCTCACATCACCAAGCGTGATGCCAAGCGTTGGATGGAGCTGTATAAAGCATGTCGCCACTGGACTCTGGAGCAGTAGAAACATGTTCTGTGGAGTAACGAATCAGGCTTCTCTGTCTGAGAGTCTGATGGACACGTCTGGGTTTGGTGGATGCCGGGAGAACATTGCCAGCCTGACTCCATTGTGCCACCTGTAAAGTTTGGTGGAGGAGGGATAATGGTATATGGTTGTTTTTCAGGGGTTGGTTAGGCCCCTTGGTTCCCCTTTGGAAGAGTTCCTTTCCCCTTGGAAAGGAACTCTTTATGGTTCACCATACCAAGATATTTTGGACAATTCTATGCTTCCAACTTTGTGTGAACAGTTTGGGGAAGGTCCTTTTCTGTTGTAGCATGACTGTCCCCCAGTGCACAAAGCAAGGTCCATAAAGACATGGTTCATGGGTGAATTTCGTGTATAAGAACTTGACTGGCCTGCACAGAGCCTTGACCTCAACTCCACCAAACACCTTTGGGATGAACTAGAATGGAGATTGAGAGCCAGGCCTTCAGGTCCAATGTCGGTGTCTGACCTCACAAATGCTCATCTTGATGAATGGGCAAAAATTCCCAAAAACACACTCCTAAATTTTGTAGAAAGACTTTCCAGAAGAGTGGCAGCTGTTACAGCCGCAAAGGTGGGACCAACTCCATAGTGATGCCTATGGATTTAGAGTGTGATGTCATAAAAGTTCTTGTAGATGTAATGGCCAGGTGGCCTAATACTTTTTTCCATATAATGTATGTAGTGCGTATAGGTAGTGTATGTCATCTTGCTAGTGACATTTAGAGGGTTTAACCTCAATCAGTTATGTTACAATAAATCCATCGCCTTTAACTAAGAGTCTTCAAATAAAATGTGCATATATGGATTTGCTACAGTTTAGGAGAACTTCGGAATGAGACTAGTATACATTTGTTGCAACAGCATGACAAACAGGTGAGTAATCCACAGGAGTATGTTACAAAGCAGCAAAGATTCTTCATCGCCTTGGATTTTTGGTGTAACATCTGACACTACACTTGCTTGTATGTCAACATGGTCATTATCTATATATACATGGGTGCAACTTTTGTTATTTCATTTGAATGTGAATCTGAGTTGGGAATCTCTGAGACATCAGTAGCATTGCTGAATTTCTGGCTCCCTCTTCCCCGCATTTTCTTTGACTGAATCAAATGGACCTTTATAATCCACATTGGTGCATTACCTGTGAATTATGTCGATTATTCCTGCTACGAAACATAAATCAAAGCTGCAGGTTTTCGGATCAGCTCCTATGAATCACCTTTTCCTTGAACATCTTCCCCAAGGCAGAACAAGCATAAGGGGTGTGAAATATCTCACCCAGGCCGTCATTGGGAAAAGGGATCCTTTTGTTTGTTTTTATTGGGCCCCCCACCAAAAATTCTGTATTTTTGGTGATGTTACAACATGCTGCAAGTATCTAAACGTTTACCTCATGTCTAATTCAAGATGTTTGTTCAGCAAAAGGTGTTATAGATACATTTCAGAAAGAGTTTCTTAACTCCTTCATAAAAAAAATCGTCAGTGACCTATTCAGCTATAATACTGCAGTCTAATTGTGAAATTGTGACAATGAAGTCACATATGCATGAGCTACTCATATATGCATACACACACACATATATACATTTGCTTTTCTTCTTCAATATACTTTCAAATCAATTATGTAAATGATATACAATAATATATACTAAAAAATAAAGCAATAATGAAGTTTGGCCTCCGTAAGCCAGCTATACCAGATACGTTTTAAGAAAGAACAATATTTGGCTTTTGCTTTTTAAAGCCTCGGATTATTAATTAGTTGCAGCACAATGGAGACTTAAGAAAAGTGGGTACAGAGACAGCACATTTAGTGAGAGCAGATTCTGTGCAGACGGCACCAAAATGGCCTCTGATTTAAACATCGATTCAGCGAGGCCTGCATTCCTCTGCCTCTTACCGCCATCCAGCAGGGCGCTCAGCAGCCTTAGGCTCATTACCACGATACCGATCTCCACTGGCTCCAGCTATGGCCCTCCACCGGCTTCCAGTTGCTTTAGACAACCTGATAGCAAGAACTGAACACCTCGTCTCCCTTGGGAGGAGAGCAAACGCAGGATCCATGGAAGGATGTATATCACCTGTGAGCTGTCCAAAGTGGATTTCAGAGGCACATATACCAGGGTGCCTGGGCTGCCTTTCATGAAAAGAGAAGAAAACAATATCTCATGAAATTTCTTCTGAAGAAATGCAATAGAAAAGCAATATAAACTCAATGTGAAAGTTCAACAGGCGATGCCAAAGGTGATTAACTCCTGGATGAGAGGCAGCAGTTTACAGACCATACAGCAGTAGAGCATACAAGAGTTCTGCTGCATTTTTATGGACTGGTTTTGCACCATCTGCAATTGGTTTTTTGGACACAATTATATTTGTCATAAACAGAATTTTAGTGACATTCCAGCTGTACTGTAGCGAGCAGCTCCAGTAGGCTACTTTACACTGCTAACAAAAAGCAGTTAATAACCAGTTTTCAACCCGTGAGGCTGAAGGTGGTTTTATTAACCTCAGGACGTATAAGTGCTGCTTTGACCCTCCTCCCATAATGCATTTCACTATAAACAATGGCAACGCCTCACTTTCGCCTGCAATGCATTTTCTGCCGGGACGGTGAGTAATATGGGCGGACAGAGAGATGCTGTTTAAAACATGACGAGTGTCCATTCCTGGCCTCCGTTCAGCTCCACGTAGGAGTGTCCCCGGTCGAAAAGAACAGCTCCTGCCTTCATGCTTGTGTAGGAGAATTTATAGGAAAATCAATCGCCGCGAGCTGTCTGTGTACTTTTCCCATTCCAGCGTTTCACAGAGCTGGACCCCGTAACATAAGCTTTGAGGGAATTGTCAGGATCATTTATTAGCCTAGCCTGACCGAATAAGGATAGTCTACAAAAAAAAGGAAACTGCAGAAAGGAAAAAAAAAAAAAAAACAACACGTGATCCGTTTATTGTGTTCTGGGAGCCTCCTTCTTGACCTGACAGCTTGGAGACAAATGGTTGAGCTGATTCCTTGGCAGAACCTTTGCCGAGGACCCGCTATCAGCGCACCCCCTGAGACGACAAGGAGCTGTTTAAAGTAACTTGGGTTGCCACGAAAAAATCTAAGGCATGTACAAGACATAATATACAGAAGCCTGGCGTCTCAGTGGCAGAGAGACTGCGTCTGGCTCCAGTGCCACAGGTAGCCTTCTTTGGAAGTGCTGACAAATAGGAGAGCAGGACAGGTTGTTTCCCAAGATCAGGCCGGCGCTCTCTGATGAAACTCTATATCGGCAGTTATCTGAATTGCATGTCATCCCTTGGATTTCTTATTTATTGGGGTGTTTTTGTATCACTATTACAGGCATGAGTAATACTTAAATCACCTAAACAGACCAGAAGCTTAAGTCATGAACAATAGGATTTACTCTTCCACAGGGAGTTTCAGTTAAAATTAATAGAGAGTTCTAGATTAAACCTGAAATGGTGTGGGGGGGGGGGGGGGTCACATAACACTCATATGTGAAATCAACCCCCAGCACCCTTGATATGTCGCTATACCTTGTGGAGGTTGCATAGGGGATTGAGTGGAGGCCTCGCTATTGCTGGATGCATTGTCGAGGAGGAGAAATCCATTAATTAAGGCTCTATTAAATCCCAAGTTGTGACGCCAACGGAGCCGGTTTATACAACGTAAAGCTGGCAGAAGCCTCACTCAATCACAATAGGGCCATTCATAAACCTTCCGCTGAAAGAAGAAGGGGAAAAAAAGTTGCTCTTAGCAGTTGGGCAGATGTAATTGCAATCACTCAGCTCAGTCTGATGTTGATAATGGGGCAATGGGAAATTCCTGTCAAGGAGTCGCAGCGCAGCCGATTTCGCAATTGCCTGGCAGTGTCTGCGCCCCAGACGCCGGGGGAATAAATGCGTCGCAGCACGTTCACATAGCTGTCATTAAAGATGCGTTAAAGAGCGCCATTGGAGACAGTCTGAGGCACACCGCATAGAGACCTCTGCCGTATGCGGCATCTCTCTCCACACCGGGCCTCTGCTAACTGTGACATCACACAGCCATGTGTAGACTGGACTTGCTACCATAACCTGGACACCAGGGCCCAAGAGCTGGTTCTTTCACACACTTATATGAACAGCTAACATCCAATATGTGGGATTATGTGGTTGTGCAATTTAGACTCGTGCATTTTATCAGACGCTTCAGGTCAAGAGATTATTGATGCATAAAAAGAAAAATGCATTTATAAAAAGAAAATTTGCATTTATTTAGCAGATGCTTTCGTCCAGGGAGACATGCAAAATGAGGGTCAGAGAACATCCCTTCAGCAAGGGGCCTTGCATCCAAAAAAGTAACAAGTAACAGTAAGCTACTCTGATAAAAAACAATAACACCATATCAAAGTGCTCAATGGCAAAAAATATAACTTGATGGACATTATGTGGAATCCTTATATAAGGGTGATGTGTTGCATTAGATGACAGGTGTCTTAAGTAAAAAGACAAAATAACTTTAAAAATTAAGCAGTGATGCTAAGTAACAATAAAATAACTCAGGTAATCAATAAGGCAGTCTAATTCTCTCATCTTTTCATGAGGCTATTACCAGCAACTCTCCTTCCACTCTCCTGAGACTCAGCCTTTCTATGCATGTGGTTTGATCTTATAAAAATACTGGTGGCAAGGTAAGGGTGCACTAGTGAAGACATTCTACTGTGTCATCACTCAAGTATCAAGATGCTCTAGAACAGAAACGTAGGAGCAACAATGGCTCATAGAGAATGTGGGTTCAGTTATTACATCTACAAGTTCACTTATTGACTGGAAATGTTGAACAATACATGCTAGTTGGGCCATAAAGGTCAACATCTATTACTAACAAATCCTTTCACATTTAAAGTACCCCTTTAGTAAATGTTTTAGAGCTTTCTTTCAGTGAAACAGTAGCTTTTTTGATCGAAATGCTTAGGTACTGCCACAACACGCATCAAATCAGACAACCTCCGACTTCCGTTTTACTGCATGACATTTTATGTCTTGCAAATCAAGCTTATACCGATATGTTAACATTTTGTTTTGTGTCAGCCTGTCTTCAAGAAGAATATTCATTTATCTGGAATTGATCTACATTGCTATCGGACATTATAAATGTTTCCAGACCCGAAGGCCTGCAGCTACGATTAAAAAGAATAACTCCAAACTGAAAGAGCTACTTTGGGGTTCTGTATTCTGCTCTATGTGGTTTAACAGTATAACTGTCTACTATAAATGGCTATTCAGGAGGCAGGGAGGCTATGAAGGGTGGGAAAGCTAGATGTGGACATACAGTATAACAATACATTCAAAACATTTATTAAAAATATTACATATATAAATTATATGGCGGTTAATGAGGATGAGCCAACTTAAAACAATTAGAGAGCAACTTAATCCAGCACGTCAAGATGAACAACCTAATGAAAGATTCTCTGCTCCCCACGGTGACAATCCCGACTCATGTTTCACCATTCTCCCGCTTCATCCATTCCTCTCTACTTTCATCAAACCACTTATTTATAATAATCCTTGATCACTTTGTCCAATGAGAGCCAGCTAAGTGTCATTAATTAGGAGTGTTTCGCCCGAAGGCCTGAATCACTGTGCAATGTAATCCTCGGAAATCCATCCCCATGGCGTCAGGCCTCCTCCTACCCGCTCGCAGGCAACCTGTCGGTGTCTCATCCGTGCACGCCGACGTCGTGGGAATCGCGCGTACAGATGCACGCATGTAGCTGGAGTCGGGCTTCTCACTGTCGATGGAAACTGGTGCCAGTCTGAGCCCATGTGGCGCCTCAGGCAAGCTTCACCGCCGGTGCCCCCCCCCCCCCCAAAAAGTCGGCAAACTCCAATTTCACTTTGTCTCGGATGAAAACATGCAAACATGTCAACTAAGCTGCAGTGGAAAGTTGTCAACTGAGGGAGATTGGGTGGGGGGGGGCGGGGGGGAGTTGGAGGTAACAGAAGTTGTCCTACGTGCCCTTGCCAGCATTTGCCTCTGATCAAAATAAATGCCACTTGTTTCACTCCCACCAAATATTATGCCATAAAAGTACATCCGGGCATGTGGACAGTGCAGGTTCATGTTCTCCAGACGAGGGCGTGATGCCTCTACATCATCAGCCACGGAGGTTTCATTCGTGCTCGGCCCACAGATGAAGTCCTGGAGAACCACACCTGCTCACCGGTGGATGCAAGGATACCTAGTGGGACTCGGCATGGACACGGGATACGCCACCTTCCCTTAGCGTCTGCGGGACGAGCGTTAGCAGAGGCGCCATGACGCACGTGCGCCTGCTTTCCATGGAGAGCAGGCCTGTTTTCAGAGTGCCACATCTGACATCGAGAGCAGGCCTGTTTTCAGAGTGCCACATCTGACCGCAATGTGGAATGGGCAGTATGACACAGCACTGGACTCCGTGGTGCCGGTGTGGAGTCCCTGCTGACACAGCAGCTCTGCGTGTTGCTATTTATTTTACTTACTTCATTTATTTCGCTTGAAATCCAGAACAAGCTGAATGCAGTACACCAAGCATGACTGTTCATAGACGTTGGTCATTTGGGTGATTTTCATTTATCCATGTTATGGCTTCCATCAAGCTCTTTTCAATTTTTTCTTTTTAATTTTATGAGTAATAATAACCTATGAAGTGTACTTCTAAGTATTTGTCATGTTGGTAGCAACTCATCAATGCAGCTTTTGATTTTTAGTGACTCCTGAAGTACTTTCATTCCATAACATTGTCATGTTCGTGTGCAGCTGTATGTATATAGATGTGTGCATGGGGCTCGTGACTTAGCAGGCTAAAACTGTTTGCCTGTGATTGGAAGGTTGCTGGTAAAAATGCAAGGACTGCCAGACTGATGCCACCGTTGGGCCCCTGAACAAGACCCTTAACCCCCTAGTTGCTCCAGGTTGTGTTGCAAGCTGCCTGACCCTGTGCTGTGACCCCCAGAGTAAGATGGGGGGGTAGGCGAAAAGAGAATTTCCCAGCGGGAAAAAATAATACATCACTATTCTATTCACTGTTGGGTCCTTGAGCGAGGCCCTTTGCATTAATACAGGCACTGCCTGTACGCTGCTTTTTTATTTAGTGTCTGCAAAATAAATAAATGTAACTGCATGTATGTAACCTTCTTGGTCTAACATTCTTATCCATATGCTTCAATATAAGGGTGCCAGTTCAAATCCTGTAGCAGGAAGGATGATACCACTGGCAGAGCTAGGTAGGTAATTCAGGTCCATAAAGTAAAAATCCAGACCAGGTCTAACCAGTTCAGCATAAAGAGTCACAGTCAAGGAGTACTCAACTGGTCGGTTGAAACAAATTTTTGGTCTGGATTTTAACTTTCTGGACTTGAACTATCCACCCCTGACCACTGGGGGGCCCTTGAACAAGGCCCTTAACCATCTCTTTCTCCAGGGATTTCCTGGCCCTGCATCCTTAATTCTATGTTACTTTGGAAGCTTGTGCAAAACAAATTATCGTAAAAGTAAATAAGCTTGATGAAAAAAAAAAAGATTCTGATTCTGATTACTGCGTTCACTCTGACTCCCATCAAATTCTGTTTGTCCTCTGCAGAGGAGGAAAAAAACATAGCTTACTGACATAAAACACCATGACAGACGTGGAAAATCACTGAAGGAGCCTGGGCACAAAATCCCTGCATGGCATCTGGACGTTACATTCTTCATCTGTTATGTTTTGTCTCGAAGCAGTGTGTTTCTCCGGAATGCCCCCCACAAGGAACTCCCATTAATGTATTCAATGCTAACAGGCTAATAGGCTAACCGGCGCTTGGATGGCAAAGGCTAAAAGTTGCTTATGTGAACCATGCGATAAAAAGTCCACCCAGGATGAAAACAAAATCATTATCAATTATGAACAGAAGAACTTGGGTGAGATGGGTAATCCTACTGCGGTGACGAAAATGGAGAGCTATCAAACTTCAAAGCATAGCTTGCTGTTACATCAATTTGCATAGAATTCTTAAAGATATAGGACTCACACAACATAAAATTGCAAAAAACAGTTATTATCTTAATAATAGTAATCCACGAGGTACAGGACATGTTTTTGTATATTAAACATTAGTAATACGTATGCATAATAGTTGTATATTACTAGTATGGCAAATGTATGTTTTTTTCACTGTGGAATGAAGTGGAATAAAACTAGAATGGAACCAAGGTGAAAGAACTAGCTTGTACTGTTGGGACAGGTGAAGGCCTGTTTCTGAGAGAGCTGAACTTAACCCTTCATAAGCAGAACTAACAGCATGGATATGTAGGTTTTTATCAAATGTTCTAGACAAACCCCACTTGCTAAGGCTAATTTGTTTGCCTGTGCACGTAATAGTTTTCAATAACGTTAATGAAGTATGTCTTTATAAGAAAATCTGGAAACACTCCTGGTTATTATACGCATTAAAAAGGTGTAAAATTGAAATGACTAACATCTTGAAGCGGGTTTCAGGGACCATGGATTATTATTCTATCAACTGAATATTTCACTCAGACAGACAGTAGAAAGGCTTTCCACCCACATATATTGAGCTAAGGGTGGCTGTCATGTCACAGTGCATGAGGCAGCGCCCCCCACCTCTACGAGGATCTTATTGTTTTCACTTCAGAAGTGATTTGTTTCACGGCAAGCAAACTGTTGCCAGTACAAATGACTGAAAACAGAAGAGGGAACTGACACCAAGTAAGCACCAGAAACCGTGATGCTGAAAACACATACATCTTTCTGAAGTGGGATATTGTTCAGGCATCGGATACCAAAAGGCCCTCATAAGATACAGCTTCAAAGACTCTGTCGCTGTGCTAGAGTATCAGCAGGCTGCTCCTGTCTGCTAAAGCACTTCTGGATTCTTTCTAGGGTATTTCCCACAATGCAATTCCAGCTTCATTCCTATGTAAATGTGATGTTTGAAGAATGCAATTAACACAGTTCATCATGGTGATATTACAATTGTGGTGGGATCTTTGCACAAAAATGTGTTTGTTTCAGGACAGACGTGATACCAATATCTGTTCTTGCAAAAAAAAAAACAATTGCAAACGTGGCTAAATGCTGTGTCTTAGTTACACACAATCTACACACATTTTTATTCATATGGTACAGAAATTAAAATTCATTCCCTCTGTTTCCAATTCCTGGGTCACACATAGTAATAATAATATACACCCAAAATAAAAACAGCATACTCTGTAAAATAACAGTTTCTAAACGAATCCTGAACTTTGTGGTGCTTAAAGTAATAATTTTATCATTTTAATATCATAATGTCTTTTCAGGAATATAAAACCAACTAATATGATGTTACAATATTTATATGCATACAACAAAGTACAGGTAAGAGAAACATGCTGCTTGTCATTTCATCTGTTTCCAATGATAATACATTCATTTATTTTGTTAATTTATTTATATATTTATATTTATTATAGCTATGTATCTGTTATATAAAGCAAATCCACATATACACTAAGTAAAAACAGAAATAGGTAAGTCTTGCCTGGAGATATTTTCATCTCAAAAACAAATGAATATCCATAAGTGGTTTTATTGCAACAGAAACAATGCTGCTGATTCCATTCTGTTTGCCAATAACTTCTGTGCCAATATAATGAATATAACTCAAGGCCAGAGCCACAAGTCAACTGCGTGTGGAATTATTTAAACATAACCTCTCTTTATGTCCAATTGAAACCTGTAAGAATAAACTGAGAAAATCTAAAATACTGAAGATAATTTATTGGCGAGTGATAAACAATTCAACGTTTATAAATGCACAACTTAATAAGAAATACATTACCAAAAACAGAGTTTGTCTTTAGGGGATATGCAAAACACATCAGCTTCTTAATAACTACAAAAATAAGTTGATACTCGATCCATTCTTTACCGAGTGAACGAGAATCAGAAATTTGGATAAGCAAAGAACAGGATGTGGAATTCCTTACAGAGGCCATGCTGCGTTATTTGGTCATTTATCATCATTAATTCTTGGAAGCTCCAATGGCTTTTCTACACAATAAATTTTAATTGTCTTGAAAAGAAATTTACCTCAATGTTATCTTTCAGCTAGGTGCACATATCTGTATTTCATGTTTGACATCTATTTTTGCTTGTTTTTCATTAGTTTTTGACACTAAGACTAATTCCTGTTTTGTGTTTTTTTAGTAGTGCTTTCTCTGTTATTGTCCAGGATAAGCATGGATCATGGATACAAACGATGCCAGCCAAACCCAACCTACTTTGACCTCATTGCTGGGAATGTGAAGGTTGGCATTTAGGGGTGAGGTCACCCCCAAACAGAGGAGAGCACTTATGTTTACACTTCAGGCTATGTAATCACCATATAACACCTTTCCACAGAAGTATAAAGGAATACCTTGTACGGGATGTAGAATTACATTACAGACACTCAGAAACCAACATGGCAGTAGTAGGTCCCAACGTGAGGTGATGCTTGAGAAATGACATTCTAGCAACTTACTTCACTGCCTCCGTTGAGACCTCTTTCTGAGAAGTATTAGCTTTGTTTATATACATCTGGAGTGTCCATAGCAAACAATTATCTGAGTTGTACGTTAGCCTTGCTGCCCATGTAAAATGACTATGCTTTTTTTTTGCGGAAGACAAAATGACAGAGACTTAATTATCTGTTAGTTTTTTTTTTTGTTGTGTTTCACATGGGGGTTCAAGATAGGGTGACCCATCCAGCTTCGTTGGCCCACAGACACATAGGCAGTTGGTAAGACAAGCAGGTTGGTGAAGCGACTGAATGTAGTCCCTCCCCCCTCCCTCTCCCCGCCAGTGCTGGATGGAAGGCCCTGCATGTCCTAATCCCTCCTCTGCAGGGTCACTCCGGGTCCAACGGACAGCAGTCCAATGCAGTGCATGCGAAGGCAAAAAACTTGGCTCAGACGGCCCCCCCTGGGGGCCGGGCCTTGCGGGGCTATACGCCCATAAGCATTCCCATGAAGTCCGAGCCGTTCTGTATCGTGATGGAAGCCCCAGCTCCATTGTCGACAAATATCGAGGTGTATTGGCCAGCCTGGAGTAGGGAATGGGGACAAAGACAGATCAGGTTATAGGGCTTGATTGGATATTCAACTGCAACTTATGGACTATGGGGCTGCAAGAAGCCTGAAGCACACGGCTACAGAAAAAACTGGGAGAGGAAACCGCATAACTACAGCAAGACTGAGCAAACCCTCCACGCAAATCCTGAACGCTGGAAGGGTTAGGCTATAGTGCTACCTACTGAGTCACTATCTAAATAAACACACAAAAATAAAGTCAATAAGCACCCTGCCTAACAGGCGAAATCAAAGGCAGCGCCAGCAATTGCCCATTTAGTAATGGGTAATTAATTAAGGAATAATTAATAAGGAATGGTTAAAGGATGATGCATGATGCGTTCTGGATCTTTTGTGAATTATGAACATTTTTAATGACTGTACCTGTAGCTCCAGCAAGCCATGGACGTAGACTGTAAATATCCTACTGCTGCTCTCCAAGCCCACAATCATTTCTAAGGACCTGTTTCAAAGATAACAAGATGTTGCTGTTAATGAAATAATTGCTTTATTTCATACAGTGAACTTTCAAACGGCAGTGAGCCATGAAGGGATCCTTTATGTTGTTTTTCTGCAAGCAGCCGGATTGATCCAGTCCAGCCTGGGCTTTGCACAATTTTGTTGTTTGGTTGAGAAATAAAATACAGGGTTCCTGTGCTTAAGAATGACATTTTTTTTGAGTCAAACATGTTTTCCATTGTAAATTAAGCCAGCAAATGCATTTCATACTAGTTCACTGTGCTCCTTCGGTTTCTGTTTGCTCCATACCTTCATATTGCTTGAGATTCCTTTTAGGATTAAAAATAGCCAAACCGCAGTCAACCTTGGTCTTATGGACCAAGCATGTAATAATTATTCCTGAGGCTTTTGGCACGTTTACTATACCAACTTTGTGGAATATATTTGTAACTCATTCCTCGGGATACACAAGGCCCAAACAGAATGTCTTGTAATACTACAGCTCTCCTGATTATACAGCAATGAGGCTGTTGGTTTGTTATTGTCAATTGTATAAGGCCAACCAAAGAAAGACTTTCAGGGTGAATAAAGGTTTCATTGGAAGCTACTAAAATTTGCACGTGTTATCATTTGAAAACATACCAAGATAGCGAAACCACTAGCTAAAGTCAGCTACTCGACAAAGATCTTCAAAATGATTTTCTGAAGGAGGTCCACCTTACTAGTGCTTCGGCAAGCCCTGGAGGTCCGCAGCTGTTTCCCATTAACGAATGTGGCGCACCCTCATCATTAGCTATAAAGTAGTGGTCCTCGAGGTATAATGTTCACAGTTATGAGCTGCTGTCCCTTGCTGTTTCATGACTCCTTAAAGTCTATAGACCTTTTGATTGGACACCATTAGGTCCGGTCAGGTCTACCGGTTAAGTGCCTGAACAGGGGCTGATGCAGATTGCCCTTTGTTCTGTAGTGTTCACTGTGCTCAATTGTTCAATATATTAACTGGGCTAATTATTCATTAGCTAAGTGTTTTCATTATGAGCCACACCACAAGTCTGCTATGAGATAACGACTTCTGAAACAATTTACTATATTTATAATAATTTGCTTCTGGTACGGTTATACACACTATACCAGTCAAGTTTTTGCACACCACAGGGTTTTACCACTTTTCCATTTATTTCATAAACTGCAGATTTTTAAATATTTGTTAAGCATTGGAAGGTCGAGTGAACAATTATGAATGAAAATATTACTCAAATAAAACATGTTTCCTTTATAACATGGAAATAGTATGTGACAGTGCATGTCTGACATCCTATTAACTGTGTGGTGATGGCAGTCAAATTCTAGACTGTCCTTTGAATGCACTAGTTATCTATTTCAGCCCATGAAACACAGCAGTATTTAATGTCCCTTGTGGAAAGAATGCCTCACATTTGCTCTGCTGCTATAACTTGGAGGAGGTTACTTTGATCAGTCAAACATATGACATTTTCTTGCTAATAAAGGTACTCAAATGGTGAACATACTGTAAATGCATTTGTTAGCAAAGAATATTAAGTGTATTTTTAGTTAATGTTAAGTGAGCAACAGGTAAATCTCAGTGTGTGCAACTTTTGGCTGGTAGATGTAGGTATTGTTGTTGTATTGTTGTAGTAAAAGAGGAAAATGGACTTATGTGTCCTGACACAAAACATAGCTGAAATAAGACAAAAACTAGATAAAAGGGGAAAAAAACAAATGTGAAATGTTCTACTCTGGTTCTAAGCTTATAACCTACATTTGTTCAGCGAATATCCTTGTGAAAAAATGTGCCAATCTTCTCCTTTACTACGATAGCATGTTATGTTTTCACTTAAATTCACTGCTTGTAGTGATTGATCCATATTTCTCCTGAATGACATTGTGAACTAAAACTTTGTGACATGCACTTAGTTTTAGCTTATTATTAAGCACTAACAAAAAAAACAAATGTTACCCATCACCTAAAAACAAGAAAAAATTACTTAAATATACATGGAACAGCTTTCTGTAACAAATATTTGCAAGCTCCCCTGGCAGAGGAGCCCGAATATCACCACACACCACTGAGAGTTCCAGCAGAGACCACTGGCCCCGTATGATGGAAAAAACTGCATTTTTATGGTTAATCAGTCATGTTTGTGTCCTTTTTAACTGCTAGCCCAAAGAGTTTTATTTCACATTCTCCTCAGCTTGAAGCGTGGGAGAGTGAGAGAGGCTTGGAGCCCAGACAGAAAAGCTCAACCGAATGCCTCTTTTTTTGATATAAATCATTTCCTTTTATTCCACATTCTCTTGGTGTGCACTCAGAAAATATGCTTATATAAATGTCTTCCGAGAATACGTGTAGTCACACACTTTGGACGAATCACTAGAGCTGCGAGATTTACTTTACAACAGTTTACTATCTGTAGCGCCAACTGTAATATGGTAGCTGTAGAAATTCACAGATTTAAAGATACTTTTAAGTTAATGGGTGACAGGTGACAGAAATCTTGGCAGATGCCTATTAAAGCTGAGACAAAAATATGATGTCTTAAATAAGGAATAAGAATAATTTTTTTTCAGAGTACATCTTTTTCCATGTTACATTCCTCAGCACATATTTATACATAAAGTTCATTTTTAAAATGAATTACCTCCTCCTCTTCAAACTGCGAATACAATACTTTATAGCAGCCTGCTCTGCCTAACAACCTAGGCTCCCAGAGGTCAAAGGTCGGCTCGTAAAGGTTACAGAGATCACCGAAACCAATCCTGAAGTGAGAGAATACGTCCTTTTATAATGCTGATTGGGATTTTGTTTTTTTTTTTTTTTTTTTTTGCAGGAAACACCTAGGGTGCCACAGGGTATGACATGGTACATTTCACAGTTCATAAATTTTACAAAAAAAGTCAACAGGAGTAACACACCGGCCAAAGGAGTCTGGGTGCCACAAGCTTGCTATGTCTCAGACGTGGTAAAATTATAATTTCTATTTGCTTTATGGAAGGGGGAGTGATGGCATTTTTTTGGTTCCATAAATATTTGCAAACGAGTACCACATGGCTGTAACATCAAGCGCTAAACTAAAGATACAGATAATTGTTATTATCGTAAGCAATTATGTTTCATGATGACTGGGTCAAAGGCAGATTTTGCACTTTAGGGTTGAGGATGTGGGTTTCAGAAATGCAACCATAGACCGGGAAATTGCAGATAATCATCCGGGCTGCTAATGTACAAAGTCTCAATTGACATCAAACAAGACAAGTATTAAGGATTCTTCCAAGTGGTTTGCACTGAGGGTCACGCCAAAATCAATTCAGAAAATTCACAGAGGATACTCATGAAACATCTTATTTGATCACCCCTTAAGAAATTGCATTTGATTGCAGTATCACCTTGTTGTCTTAAAATAAATATTATTTAAATCTACTTATTTTAGCAGATGCTTTTGGCTGAAGTGACGTACAAGAGAGGAAGCCTTGGGGTCAAAGAGCATCCAGCACCCCTGGGGCAGTTGGGGTTAAGGGTTCTGTTCCAGCGCCCAACAGTGATATGATTACTCTACCACTCATGGGATTTGAACCCACGACCTTTGGGACAAAAGCACAGAGTCCTAACCCTCTGACACACCACCCCATACATCATCATAATAATTATTTTATATTTTACTAATCTTTCATGTTTATGTGTTGCGGTTAAGAAATGCCCATTTTGCGGATAACGTGAGAACAGTTGACTCTGTCCAGAAGGCACCCTGCGGTGGAGGAAGCGGAAGAGAGGTCCTTACGTGTATCTGTGGCATAGAGACTCGATGCAGATCAGAACCCGCACATTGTCCCTGGCCCGGAGCTGGCTCTTGCTCTTCTTCACCTCTCCGTGGTCTACAGAAAGCACAGAACCGCACCGAGCGTCAGTACCGGATGGGTGTTTTCTCACTCGCCGCTGGACCCTTCAGTAGCCAGTGGACAGCAGAGCTATTTGAGGAGCAGCCCACCCAGGGGTTTGGAACCGCAACGAGCTGACGACGCGTGCGAAACTTCCAAGGGACACAGGATCATAACCCTTCCTGCTCACCGCTGCCTCCTCAAGGAGGTCAAGAGGGGTTAGGGTTAAAGGATTGATGAGACTTGTTGCAGTTTTCAGGGCCGATCGAGTTGTGTTGAGCCTAAGCGCGTTTTATTGGAGGAAGGACATTGAATCCCTGCATTAATCTTCCAGGCAGGTTCCCATAGTCATTGGCGGCACAGGAGCTTAGGAGAATTTTACATGCTGTTTCCCAAGGGCTTATTCCACTGAAAGGTTGGACACAGACAAAGAACTGCCCTCCCCGCTACAAGGCAGAACTCCAGGCACTGAAGGTGGGTATTATGTGAAATTTCAGAGATGGTATGCTCTGACTCTAACTGCATTCTCATTCTAAACAGATGTTATTTTATTTGGAGTGCATTTTTAAACTGCTTGCGAATGAAATGTGATTTAATTAATTTCCGGAATTCTGCAGCAGTTCGTAAACATTGCTTTTCACGTGTCAATGAACTGCTGTCAATGACTAAAACACCAGCACAAACATTTTCTCGTCACAGTCAGGGGCCCTCATTTTCACTACCAAAATATCATCACTAATTAAACTGTTGGAAAATTACATCGCATCATTGCTGATTCCCTGCTCATTATGAAATGTAGGTACAATACCAGGGCTTACCAATGTGGATGTTAGCTGAGAACTGGTAGATGCCTGTTACTGGTGCTGTGAAGCGACCAGTGGATTGATCCATGCCCTTCCCCCGGAGAAAGGCACCTTTGGCAGGAGGCTGGAGAGGTATAAAAATGTGTCACGGCAAACACAGCGGAAAAGCAGGTGCCTTGAAGGCAACTATGTATATATTTTGTGGATAAAGGGGATTTGTACATGAAAAACAGTGTTAATGCTGGCAGAGAAAACTTTACGGCGAGCACGTGTCTGTAATTGCTAAGGGCCCACATAATCCATCCATCCATCCATTTTCCAACCCACTTTATCCTTATTGGGTCGCAGGGGGTCCAGAGCCTATCCTGGAAGCAACGGGCACGAGGCAGGGAACAACCCTGGATGGGGGGCCAGCCCATCGCAGGGCACACTC
>JAODLC010000113.1:21379535-21390618 GCA_026781145.1 Hippopotamyrus pictus
ACTCTCACACACACACACACACACACACATATATACATATATTTGTGTATATACACACACACACGGATATATATATATATATATATATATATATATATTATTTATTTTTTTTTTTTTAATTCAGTGATGAGGATAATACTTCATAAGCCTCAATGAATCTCTCATCTATAATGCACTAAAGATACCTGTATAATGCATTACAATGGTCAGTAAAAGCATTAAGCATTATAAAGGTATCTATGGTGGATTATAGATGAGGGCTTCATAAGGCAGTCATAATGCATAATAAACATGGCTATAATGTATTATGCCTTTTTGTAAATATTTATTATGGTCATGTTCACAATTCTTTATGAATGCATTATTATGTGTTATGAATGTGTTCATAGATTCTTACAAACACAGCATTCATAGAAGGTGTAACTGAAAAATCTTGCAATCAATCAAGAATATATTTCACAGGACATAAATTCAATGAATAATTCCATGCATGGTACCAAAAATAATAATAAAAATAACACATGAATCTAGAATGTTCCTGTCTCTGTAATGTTATTCGCTTTATTTATTTCAAAAACAATGCTGCATTATTAATGTATATTAGCTAACTATGGCGCGTTTGAATGAAGCTGGCCAGCTCCATGATCTGTCATGTAGTGACAAGTTTTAAAAACCAAATTATGTCTGGTTAATTTCACAAGCCTGTCCATACTGATGGCTGCCCAAAGCTGAAACATTTCACAGAATTCATGCTACTCCGTGGTTCAGGCTCAAGCACAGACTGGGGGTTGAGGAACACGACCAGCACATGATAAGCATCAGCCTAGATTAAGGGATTTCCGTAAATCTGACATCCATCATAAACTATTAAAATGAAAACAGATCCAAATAAAGCAATCTTTTCTGACATATATAAAACATTATTTTATATTTTGGGCCTTATGGGGCTCCTTCCCAAGACGTGATGAAAGGAGCATCAAGTGAAACTACTTGGCTTTTTCGTGTTTTCTTGATGCTGTTAACAGAGACTGAAATGTGAGCAGAGCCGGCTACCTGTCAATCTTGCTCAAGATGGTAGCACCCACAGTTTGTCTTTGGTTTTTGTGTGTGTGGGGGTCCCAACCACAAAATTTGTATGAATTGTATACAAAAATACTGAAGTTTGAGAAAAATGATTTTTCAAGGGGGCTGAGCCACTTATGAACAGGGGTATATGTTAAAGCAGCTGAATGCTGTTTTCTTTTGGATCAAGGAAAACAGTTCTGTCTTTATGGGGGGTGGGTGTGCATGTGGGAATGGCAGAGGGAAACACAAGGATTCTTTTTGGGGCTGCGTTTAGCAGTTACTTCTCAAGATGGGTGGGGAAATGGCTAGAAAGACCTACCTGTGGCCTTGTGAGGCCTGCAGTGGCCAGTGAGCAAGGGCCATCCCAGGGCAGGCCTGCCTCTTCATTATTATAGATTAAAATATTTTATCGAATCACAGGAAAGTTCGGCCTTTTTTTGGTTTGCTATCTTTGACCCAGCTGAATGCATGGCCAATAATGTAATTTCCAAAGTTCGTAGCTTAAAGTTCAAGGGTGTGACCCGGGTAAATCAGACAAGATTAATTTTAACCTCAAGAGAGGCAGATTAAGCAATTGAACTTGTAACAAACAAGCAGCACAATATTGCAGCATGCTGAAGCAATGAGAAATGCATCCAGTGCACAGGTAATTAAGTAAATTTGAATAATGACATGAATTAAACTAAATTTTAAAAGTAATGCGCAATTACGCACCGGCACCCTCCCCGTAACCTGTGCCACACTTCACCCCGGTGAGAAACCCCAACCAGCCGCTTGACCTACAGTGACAAACCGACGTGCCGATCTTTGGCATGACACTGGCCCTTATGAGCGATTAAGTAATTATCGTCCGAGTACAGTGGGAAAGAAAAAGAGCAGGGGGTGAAAGTAAAGGGTCTAATCCTCATCAAAGTGTCCTCTTTCAGGACCCATTCTGAGAGGCTTTGTGAAGGGCTTACCCGGCTTGCTGCCCCCGTTCCCCCAGCTGCAAGTGCTCCTATCGGATGTCCCAGACACAGCGGAGACAGGCTGGCCCCTGACTGACAGAATCAATGGGCTGGGAACCATGCCGCCCCAGGCCCTTAAATACCTCCCCACCTCACTTTCCCAGGAATGACATCATGGCAGACTGCCTGCTTTGGAGGAGGAGGAGGGGGGATAGTCGAATGGGTGAGAAGCAAAGGGGCTAGGGAGGGGCTCAGAGCAACACTGGGAGGTAAGGAGAGAGGTCCCCCTGGGACACTGCGTCCTGGAGCTGGGGGGCTGAGATGAGGTGTGTCTGTGGAGGCTCCACTTGGTCCCCAGACCAAGCAAAACAAACACCCTTCACAATAAGGTTAAACCTTATTAAAAGCCAGCTCTTGCATAAGGACATTAAAGGACGCTCTCTCCGCCCCCCGCCCCCCGAGGAAGGTGACGGGGCAGATGGCAGGAGACTCAGCAAAGCCCTGGAGCCAGACTGGGAGACGGCCGGAGTGGAGAGGGGGCGGCGGGAAAGAGCTGACATTTGGAAATGCCACCACGATGGGTGGCCCGGAGAAAAACAAGCAGCTTTTTGGAGAAGCCACAAGCAAACGGTACTGCAAAAACAAACAGGAAGCGGGATCTCTGATAGGGACCCCAAGGGCGCGAAGAACACTCCCCAAACGTGCGACATCATCTGCACACAAACATGAACATTCTTCACGCAAAAGGCTAAATGGCACAAAGTTTTCACATCAGATTACCCGTATTCATATTTCTTGCACTCTTTCGAGAAATAAACAGTCATTCTGCTGTTTATTTATGACTACTCAACGAACTTAAGAGCACTCGTCTGTAATTAAAAGGGATCCTCTATCCTCATACCCTGACGACTTTGGATGTGCAGGCACACAGGCTAGTTACAGTATATGCAAGTCTAAATAATCCTTCTAACCACACATTCACTCCATACTTAACAGCACATTAACAGAGAGTAACTATATTACAGCCAAACATTCATTCTGGAATACCTCCCTGCTATACTTGTTTTAATTGGAAAGGACCAGCTTTGCTTCGTTGAGTCATGAACTACTCTCTCAACAGGTAATTGACTGAAGGCGAGGTTTAGCTAAGGACTTAACCAAGTCGTTTAGAGTATGTGACAAAAGGGTAAAGCAGAACTGAGACCTGATGGGGCTAAAATGAAAATTATGGTACCAAAAACGTCACTGCCACATCCCATCACATAAATCAGATATATGGACAATTTGGTCAAGAAACATGAAATAATTTCTACAATTGTTAATTCATATCGTTAAAGGTTTCCTAGAAGTCTCCCTGTGATTTCTCCCTTTAATCTAACAACCTCCCAATCCACTGCAGGACACAGGGTGGATGGGTTAATTGATGAGACAATAATTAAGCAGATTACTTACATTCCTTACACTGTAAACTCATCACTGATGTACGCTCTCAACCTGGGCACGTCTGTCCCATTCACTCCCAACTGAATTGATGTGCTGTGAAATGATATTAATGACCATTGCTAATAACTGCTAAATAATAGTGGCAAATTTGCAATAGATTTTCCTTAGAACCATAACAGTAATCATAACTAAACAGACCTGTCTATCATACTATTTCTTTAACCTGAAAAGTCTCAATCCACAGAACGCAAGGATTTTGGCAGACATTGACGGAAAAAGAATTCTGTCACAGGCAGAAAAAAAATGTTTTCGGCAAAAACAAACAAAAAAACACAAATGAACAGAAGCTTTTAATCTATTTGCAGCAGAAAATATAAACACATTCAATATCAACATATTTCATCAAACGATCTAATTTTGCATGAAAAAAGACCATTTGATGGCCTTTCTGGTGCATATTCCTTACATGTGTCTCACTGAGGATTGAGTTGATAGCTAAGCAGGGTACATCAAACAAAAAATGTCTGCTGCTATGCAGTATATCTTAAGGGATGAAATGAGAGAAAGGAGCCTTCAAGTAAAGATACTTAAGTTATCAACTAATCATAATGAATTCATAAAAAGCAACAGTCACTTTGACAACAGGTGCAGGTAGGCCATGGCAGAAACAGCAAAGCGGAAGGTAGTGGACACAGAGAATATGAACGACCCAGAGATAGAGAAGGACAATATTACCTTTGTGTTCCCTCCAACCTCTTCACTGTTGGAGACTGAGGAGTTGTAAGACTCTGTGTGTTGTGGGATGTTCTCCTTCTGCCTCTTCTTCTCCTTCTTGGCATCAACCTCATGAAAAAGAAGGCACTGGGTGCAAAACACTGCGGCCACCACGGCCAATGGCCAACACCGCATCTTGAGCCACGCAGGGCAACCGCTGCAAACTACCAAAGGATGGGGCAACTAGGAAACAAACACCACTACTGGAGGAATGGTTCGCTTGTGATTCGATGATGCCCCACCAAAAAAGGATCAAAAAACAAAAGTGTCCTCTTTGGTTGGGAAGTTGTTGGTTTCACAAGTGGTAGATCCTGGGATAGACCCAACAAGGTGAGTTGGAGGGGGAAGCCTCGATGACTCTGGGGATTTACAGCGACTGATGCTGCCTCTTGCCCCTCAGAGGCTCCAGACCAACAGCTTCCAATGCACCACCCAACCAGGCAGCTCCCAGAGCTATGAAACACGTCAAGTGAAATGGTCTTGGGGAATGACAGATCAGTACAGCTCTGACGGCAAATAAACCCATTTAGTGAGATTTTTCACGCTTCCTGCTTCATGGGGGAGAGGGGAGACAGGAGAGGAGGGGCTAAGGGTGGAAGGGGCTGGAATTAGAGTCTGAGTTAGGGGGGGGGGGGGTAGAGGGTTGTTGTACTTTTAGGTAGGTAGAACGGGAGGTTATGCAAACCTCTTTCCTCTCTGAAGACTCTTGTCCTCTTGCTGAAGAGCTCTACTGGTAGTGCACCAGTCAGAGGCTGTGTCAAATCCAAACAGCCCAGAATTTCTGTAGAATACAGTCTTCAGTGTGACAGCTGTCATGCATCAGTCCTTTGGGAAGGAAAAAGCAGAAAATCCTAGGGGCATGAAAGTTGATTTATGGAGATGAGAGAGGGTGGGGGGGGGGTGAGAGTTGTGACTTGGATCCCTTCCGGTTTTTTTAGCCTTTGGCTCCCTCTCTCTTTTCCTTGAAGGGGAAAATTAGTCCCCCGAAGCAGTGTCTAAAAAATACTTCAAAGCAGACAGCCCTTGAGGGGATAAATCCCAGGTCTCTTCAGGAAAGTCCAGTGCACCCACTTGCTCACCAGTAACAGCTACCGATTCCCTAATGTCGCCCAGTCCACAAAAACACGGGCCCTTAGCGTCTCTGAGTGCCGTGTCTGTGTCGCTGTGGTAGGTCCTTGTCAGTTTGCTTCTTCTCCCTCACTCTCACTCTCTGTGACTGAGCATGCAGACTCTGCAGAGTTTTATCACCTCTGCCTCTCCCCCTCCTTTCTCTTCTCTCTCTCCCTCTCTCCTTCCTGCCTGCCTTTATTTTTCTCATCAGTGAATTGGCAGCCTCACTGCCTTCTTCTGCTCTGTTTTATCTCTTAGATGAAATACTCAAATTCTGAGATAGTTTGGGTTGGGGGGGGCGGTGACTAACTGTGAAGTGTGAGTCCGTGTGTCTTTAATATACTGACTTTTGCTTTAATTTCACATCAACACAAGAGTGTATCCAAACAGAGAAGAGGAGCTCCAATCCCTGCAGAAAAATACCTCAGGCAGCTTCTTGTGTAATCTTCCATTTGACAAATTGCCAGAGAAAGAATTCAGAGATTCCTCTGTGGTTTGAGCATAGAGAAGTATCTGTTGTGATGTTTTTAAGAGGTGTTGAAATACAACCTGCTTTCACTAAGCACAGCCCGCAGAGCTGAATGAACTAAATAAATACTGCGTTGTTAGTCTGGTTTAATCATTTGTCTTTAACACACACAATATTGTACTTTAAAGAACATTGCAAATTGTTTGGCTATTTAAGACGCCTAGATTGACCTGCAGCCTTGTGATTCTTGTGAAATTCGACGTTAGCATCTTAGCTTGGATGAATTAGTGTGGAGATCTGGAGCCACATGCATCAACGTTACTTGAATCTACAGATGCAAGCAAACACAATTTAAAATCCCTGCAACAAAATACAAGACGGGGAATGCGAGTAAACAGGTGCAAAAGAGCTGCATGAATGCGCCCTTTATTAGTAAGGTTTTAAAACAATTTCTGATGGCGTAGGCAACTCATTTAACCTGGTGTGGGGTGAGCTGCCCTTCAGAGCGCATAAGTCCAGCAGTGGTCACTATCGGTGATGTTATTAGGCATGGACCATCAAGCAGAAACAGGCGTCGTAGCCTGACGCCTGCGGATATGTGCAGATACTTCTGACGTTACAAATTTGGACCAGCAAGTTTTACTATGTCGTTTACTTAGCAAGTTCAGAGCTGTCGAAAGATTCTCACCAGCTTCCCAAGTCTCACATAATGTTGAAACATTCATTAAATATAGCCAGGTAAGATACAAGGGTTAAGTAAATAAAGACCTTTTCACTGATCCAAACTTTGATTGTGATATCTTGTCAACACATCTTTTAAGATTAGCTGCACTCGGTAAACCTTCTGAGCAAAGCACGAGAGGAAGACAGGTGTGAAATTCGTATAGACATAAAGCTGCATTAGCTGCAATTTTCTAAGATCAGGTTCTCCATAGCTTTATTTCATATGACTGCTTAGTCAGTTTACAAGCACTGAAATATTTTTATATGAATAGAGAAATTATACTATATAACTATAGACACAAAGTAAAAAAAAAATGTCTATATATTCTATATAATTTGGTTATATATAGGGAATATTTTACTAATAAAATATAAATTATTAAATTAAGATATTGATCTAGGAAGAAATGTCTTTTTTCCAGTACCACTGAAAGAAATACAACAAAGGACAATAAAAGCAGAAATAAATTTAAAAAAAAAAAACTCAAATAAAAAGTTAATCATTATCTAAACAAACATAAGTAATAAATTAAAGAAAAATAACTGTACAAAACAATGTACCACTATGGTAAATATAGTGCTAAGTGATTCCATTGTTCCATAGAATTAGCATGCATCTTTACCTTCCTCTACTTGCAAAATTATAAAATATGCATATTTGACACTTTTGTGCAAGGTAGCAAATCCTTAAAAAAGAGGCAACACTACATGAACGTCAGCCTATGCCGTAAGCCAAGGGTGGCCAATCTTATCCGCAAAGGGCCGGTGTGTATGCGGGTTTTCGCTGCAACTCCCTAATTAGATTACTAATTAGAGGACTGATTGGCTTAAGAGTCCTCACACCCGGGTTTGAACAGCAGACCTACAGGTTATCCCAAAAACCTGCACACACACCGGCCCTTTGCGGATAAGATTGGCCACCGCTGCCGTAAGCAGTAGCGATACATTAAAAATGCCGTGTGAACGGTGCCACCTAGTGGAGCTCGTAACAATAACTCAATTCGCGCTCTTGTTTAAAGACGAATCCAAATGTCAAGTGAACCTTTAAATCATATTTCTTGGCTTATGGAAAATTAAGGCTTTTTCCCAAAATGTTATAGACAACAAAATACACTGTATGTGTTATGAAGAAAACAAACATAACTCAAATTGAAGCAGGGAAATAGTAACAAGCAGAGCCGTCTGCCACACTTAAGAGCAAAATCAGTTTTTATCCCACACTATCACTCATTTTGCTTAGCCAAACGTCTTCCTATTTGGTAAATAAAATGAGAAGTAACTGCTCTCATTTTCAGCTTAGTAATTCACCTCCTTATTCTAAGGTTTGGCCTACACTGGCTAGTACTAAATATCCACCTTGATCCCTGTTTACATTTTAAACGTAAATCAAAACTCGTTGCACAAGCACTAAATCACTACTTCGGGGAAATCACTGAGGATTAGTCAAGCGACTTTATTACTTAAGATGATACTGTAAACATATTTATATTTAAATTACTTCTACATTTTTAAGATAAACTTTCTTGATCGGGGGGATATTCTTGTGCATACAACAAGGAGGTACGTGGAGATTCCTTAATAGATATGTTATTCAAGCTCAGGGGAAAATATTTATGTGTCCAATTTGGTAGCTACACTAGAAAATAAAACTAGCCAGCTCTGTGACAATTTCATACTCAGTAACTAGAAGCCTGTTTGCCAAGGCTACACTCATGTTACAGCCCCAGTTCTACAGGGTTTCTCAAAAGCCGGAAGAAACAGCTGGAGGTATTCATACACTCGAATGGTACCTAACTTTCTTAATTTAGTGATCAATGAGGACACAACTAAAAGCGTCCTCTGTATTTAATCCATATGTGACACAGCCGGGGGGAGGGACAGCTAATTCAGCGCCCGGGGAGCAATGCTTGAGGTACCCTGCTGGTCGGAGATTCGAACCAGAAATCTTTCTATTATAAGTGTGTTTCCCTAACTATTAAGCCACCATTGCCACTGGTTAGTTTAGATTTTCAACAACAAGCCTTCGTAGGACTAAATAAACTAAATGCTACTGCACTGTATGGCCAATGTGAAATTCATATAAATCGTTTTTCTTTTCCAGTTGGCACTGGAAGTAACTATTATCCAACTCGTGGATTAACGAGTACTGTTTAAACTTTAAAAACTCGCATTCTGTAGATTTTCTCATTTTGCCAGATGCTGTCGTGAAACAGTAAGTTGACCATGATTTAAGTCTTTCTTTGCGCAAAAATGACTGGAATATTCCAATTTAAATCTCCAGGTCGTATTTCCCAGTTCAGAATAAAATTCACGCATGCGCACACCCGTGTTGCAAAACACCGAGGAGGAAGACATGGAAGGGCGTAAACGGGTTTCCAATTGAAATATTTCGCGTTCGTCGCCACCTTGTGGTTGGATGTACGAATCTGTGTGGGAAAAGGTGACGTTGTGCATATGACTTGTTAAAAATAAGACGCAAAAAATCTGTTTACATCACTGACATTAAAATAGAGCCGTAGATAAACCATACAAATGACACCACCAAAATCATGGTAACGTCTCTTTGATTCTCAACAATAATGTGTATAGCCGCCAGGGGGAAATAAACCGGGTTTCACACTGCAAATAAGCGACTATTGCCGGGGTAGGTCATACGAAAAGCATTTTCCCCGGAAGTTGGGTTCCAAACAATGGCAGCTACTCGGACGTTGCCTGAAAACCGTCATACGGCGCACAGTTTGAGCTCCGTGGACGTATTTTAAGCTTTAGCAGAGGGGAGTGACCCCGTTCCGTACCAACCGCTGCCTGACCAAGAGCCACGTGTACAGGAAACACTAGAACTCACGCGGCGCCCTGCGGATTCTTCCAATCAACGTTGAGTATCGATGTGACGCAGACGACGCGTCACCTGCGCAGCTAGACCTACAGATACATTTTATTAGTTTGACCGTGTTTATTTTTATTTTATTTTTATTTCCTGCGCAGTGGATGTCGCAGTAGGTAGGTCAGTCTCACCTGGCTCGATCTCAGCTGTTGGCGATTTTGGTTTATTGGTATTGTGGCTATAGGCAGACGGTCGAATTTGTTTCCCTATTTATGTTTGAGAGAAATTATTAAGAACGTATTCTTCTTTCCAAATACAAATCGTAATTTTGGCAACCTTTCACCCACGTCACGTAGCGTTGCGGCCGAAATGTCCTTCAGGAACTTATACTTTATCGTCATCATGTTATGCTATCTTTACCTTAAACATGGCCATCCCGTGTTACATTTTAAATTTGATTTTGTAACATCTGTTT
This sequence comes from Hippopotamyrus pictus, assembly GCA_026781145.1. NCBI lineage: Eukaryota > Metazoa > Chordata > Actinopteri > Osteoglossiformes > Mormyridae > Hippopotamyrus > Hippopotamyrus pictus. Next base: position 21,389,366 of record JAODLC010000113.1, read on the forward strand.
GGCAGCTGAAGTAGTACGTAAGGTCACTATAAAGTGTAGCTGAGCGCGTTTCGTGTCTATTTTTGATTTTATATGTAGGTTTCATATAGGTTAATACATGTGTTTATGTAAATGACAGCACTTTACACCGGCTCATCAGAGACGTCTGACTGCGGAAGCCATGCACGGAAGGAGAGTGTGGCGGAGGTCGCATGGGATGCTGTACCTGGCTTTCCTGGCCTTGGTTTATACCATGGCCACACAGGCCCGTCCGGCCAACATGTCATCTCTGAAAGACAAGAACCCCAGCAGCAAAGAAGAGAATGAGATCCTGCCCCCAGACCACCTCAATGGGGTAAAGATGGAGATGGATGGGCACCTCAACAAAGACTTCCACCAAGAGGTCTTTCTGGGGAAGGATATGGAAGAGTTTGAAGAGGACTCGGAACCCCGGAAGAACAGAAAGAAGCTAATAGATATATTCAGCAAGTATGGAATCTCACAAGAGTTTAATACTAATTTGATCATTTCAATGCAGTTCACTTCAATTTTTTAATATAGTGCCTTTCACAACAGTCACCCCAAGGCGCTTACAACATCATTAAGAAAGAGTAATCCAAAACAGGGAAAAGGAAAGACAATGAAATACATTAGATAATGAATTTTACTATGTGATGAACTAGTTTTGTATATAATTGCAAATAATTGGTAGCTGGGACTATATCTGGTGAAGCTTAAAGCTATTTTTCAAAAAGTTAGTGACCAATCAGATATGTTTGCCTTTTAGAGAGACAGTTGAAAGTAAATCATTGAATGCTGTCTTATCGCCTTGCACAGATCAAGTTCATGGGCTGAGCCTGTACCGAAAAAACTGGTTTAGTTATGTCCAGTAGAGATAGTAATTTTATATACCAAATAAGGATTTTCTGTCTGTTTTGACTGTTTCGCTGCAAATTAAAGTAAAATGACTATTAGGGTATACTCTCCAATTAGAATAACATGTTTATGGTTTTAATCTTTGAACATAAACAGACTGATAGTTGCTTTTGCATAACATCTTTGGCAGATGTCATGCAAAGGCATGACATTTACTCAGAAATTTTCTTTTTTATATATATATAAAAAATCTAGTATAGCTTTCAGCTTATTCAATATATTCCAACAGGATATTATTTATTATGGATTTTTCTAGGAAACTTGTTTAACAAAAATGGGTATGGTTATAAAATGTTAATGTTAATTTACTTTTTAGTTTTCATTTGGACTTTTCTTTA
>JAODLC010000113.1:21400283-21415953 GCA_026781145.1 Hippopotamyrus pictus
ACTTTAATTTGTGTACGCCAATGAATATTAACAGAAACGTTAAATCTGCATTTGCATAATTTCAAACTTATGCTGGATTTTTATTTTTAATTCTCCCACAGTGGTGATATTGCACCATTTGTATTTTGTACTGTAATTGCATTTGTTTCACTAAGTTAGAATAGGGAGTTGTATTTCAAATAAAGTTTAAATCTGAACCTATGTAGTTTGAATTGGGGGGCGGGGCTCAATAATGTTCATATCTAGAAAAGGGGGGCCCTGCAGAGAAGGTTTGGGAACCACTGCATTACAGTATATTTCATTTTAGACAAAATGTAAAATACAATAGAAACAAGGCTTAGATGTTAAAACATTTATTAACCTTCACTAAACAAGGTCTGCGACAAAATACCTCAACCTAGGCTTCCAGGATGAGGTGAAACAGAAGGCAGACCAGGAACCAGGGAACCTAAAGGGGACAATTACACAAAAACCACAACATACACATAGAAAACCATAAAGGCAGGACATCAGCACATCAGCTGTAGCATGTCGGCTATTTGGGATCATAAATCCCCAAACCAGAAACCGGCTAACCAGAAGCCCAAAACAAAATGACAGTCAACAGGATCCATGACCCCCAAGCCACCAAACCACCAAGCTAGTACCTGCTGGCAACTGACAAGTATTAAGAAAACATATCTACTCCATTTGGCCCCATAAAAAACCACTGACAAAGTTAACTGCGTCCGAGCTTATCAGCAGCAACTCTGTGAGACGTCTACACTGATCACATGAGAATCCTCCTTCCAACTAGGTAACCCTACACCATATTTACAAAAACAATAATAATTACAAGACAATGTGAATGCAATCGATGATACTTTTTCAGCTGTCAATTTAATGGAAAATCTGAAGACTAAATGTAGTTGCCAGAAACTGTTGGAGTGCTGAGGCTGGCCACCCTGTAAGATCACAGGTTTAAATAACTTGGGTTTGGGAATGACCACAATCTTAAAAGCTGAGTGAATATCTTTGATCAGTCCCTCAAAGCAAAATGGTACATTTTACATTAAATGTTTTATAGATATTTATTCTATGCAATAAGGGTAGATTGCTGTGTTTGCTCTCATCATTCCTGTAAAATCAGAGCTGCCTGCTTTGGCCCCACCTTCATCATCACTCATCTTCTTCTTCCCCCACACCATCAGCCTCATCCATGTCAAACCATCAGACAGTTCATGGGGTCTTCCGAATGCACACATCAAAGCAATTACAGCTATCTGCAATGCCACAGAAGATGCCACCATGGACGTGAACCTTAAGGATACATATATCAATTGCACCGAGGAACCATTAAGGTACCGGACAGAACGAACGAGTGGTCACATACCCCAGCCTGTACAACCTTGTACTGAAAAATCTGTCTTAGCCTGCAACACCAGTGCCATGCGAGTGCACTCTTTAAAAAAAAACAAGCTGGTAAGGTGATTTCCAAAAAAGGAACCCTAAAACGTTAAAAGAAGTATTTTTTCCTCAATAAAAACTTTGAAAATTTATGAGATTAATGACGATGTTTCATTGAATAGTTAACTTAATAAAACCCATTATCTCAATGTCAGGGTCAGCACCAATCTGTCCGAGTCTTTTGTGTCTTCTCTCCATTTGGACAGCAGGTGTCGCTGGCCATCCTGTCCTCCCTGTTGTCAGTCTTTAGTGTGTCGCCCTTGCTCCCTAGACGGCTACATAGGTCAATGAGCGGAACATGCAGCTCTCTGTAATCCCCTCTGTCATATGTTCAAATTCTGCCTCCTTGGTTTTTGTATTTTGTTCCCTAGTATTTCATTTGTCAGTTTCTAGTTTCTGTGAGTTCGTGGTTTGTTTTCTATTTTGGTTTTTGCTTTGCCTCGGTTGTGTTTTACCTGTCTTTGTTATTCCACAGTGTTAGATTCTGTTTCCTTGTTTTTGTGTCAGTTTCTTAGGTTCCCTGTTTGATCTCCCAGTTCCTTATTAATATCACCTGTTGCCTGTTCTTGTGCCAGTCCTTGTGTATTACCTGATTACTTCTTGTCCTGCACCCTCCCTGATTGGTTAATCATCTCATGTCTCACTTCTTCTGCATCATTACCCGGTTCAATTTCTGTATTTAAGTTCCTGCCTTAGTTTACTTCCCCAGTGGGTCTTGTATTGTAGTAATTTCATGTGCCTTGCAGTAGATGCTTCAGAGTGATAGAAGTTCCCCTCTGTTTAATTTTTGTATTTTGTTCCTCGCCTGCCTGCTTCTTGTTGCCCTGACCCTTTGTAGTTAGTCTTTGTTTTTCCCTATTTGCCTTTTGACCCCTTGTGGTCTGTTTTGTTTTGTAGTCTTCCCCGTGTTTTCAGTTTCTGTTAATAAACCCTGTTTCCTGTGAGCCACAAGTGGATCGTCACCACCTTTCCCATCCTGCACCATGCCCGGCCCCCGTGCCAGAACCTCCCGAGACCGTGACAGAATGACGCAATCCCAAGCACGATCCCCAGGCTCTGGGACACCTGCTTTGCCAAATGGGGAGAAGACACTAAAGACTCAGACAGACAGATGCTGACCCTGACGGTCAAAGTTTTCAATGAAATACTCACCTTAAAGTGACAAATGAATATTCAAATAGTGAAATGCATCTGTGTTTTTCACTGAATGACTGCAGCACACTGACCAGGTGATAACATTGAGTCGTTGTTTAATCCATTGAAATTGTCTGTTTGCTCTAATAGGATACTTCATACTTTCCAACAGCCTGTTGTGTAACCCTGAGTCCCCAAATTAGGGTTAGCCAACTGACCCTACGGTTAAGGTTAGAAAAGTTATGGCTTCTTCAGACATCAAAATCTGTTTTTATGATTGTTCAGGACTCCTGCATAATGGGAAGCTACAGTTTAGCTGTGCTGTGTTTTGCAATGGCCAGTTCTGTCACCCTGGAGAAACAGGGGACCCTAAAATTTAGAGATCTACCAAATGGATGCAAAATCATCCTTTTTGGGAGAGCAGGATGAGTGTGGGCCCTACTATTGTGTTGGTGGAAGTGGGCGAAGAACCGATTTAGGGCGTCAGGTAGGGTGCTGTCCAAGGAGTCTGCCGGTCTGTGGGTGTCTTTGTAGCTGGTTAGTGCCTTGATCTCTTGCCACATATAAGGAGTTGGTGCTATCAAAGTATTCCTCGATGCGCTGTTTGTGTCTGCGCTTGGCCTTTTTGATGCGTTTCATCTGGGACCGACAAGCCTCTTTAAGCCTACTGATCTCCAGACTTAAAGGCAGCATCTCGTGTTCTGAGCAGGGCACGCACCTCGCTGTTGAGCCACGGCTTCTGGTTTGGGAACACTTTAATAGTCTTTGTTGTGGTGACACTCCCACTGCAAAAGGTGATGTAAGAGAGCACAGCAGATGTGTGACCCTCTAGGTCTGTTCCCTCTGCAAATATTCCCCAATCCGTAGTGTCAAAAAGGGCTGCAGTGGCTTCCTCAGTCCACACCTAAATTGTTTTAACTGTTGGTCTTTGTCTGTAGATTAGAGGTTTATAAGGAGGTATCAGGAACAGAGAGAGATGGTCTGAAAGTCCAAGGTGTGGCAGAGGGGTGGCTTTGTAGACCTCTGGAATGTTGGTGTAGACCTGTGGTGGATTACACCAGCTTAGCATAAGTTCGATCGAAAAGTCGGGGGTAAAGTATACCTTAAGTCTTATGTTGAAACTAGCTAGTTTGAAATTAGCGCCACATTCTTTGTTGGTTGCACCACTGCCACTTAAGTTACATCGTAGTGAGTAGCTACTAAATAAAGTTACTGTTGCAAATAATGACGTTTTCACCGTGAACAACCAATCAATAATACTGCCTGATATTACCGGAACTAACTCGCTGTTCCCCATTCTTTTCGACTACTGTATACACATTTTGCATCTAGCCTTAGTAATGTCCTACAGGCATTGCTTAGTTGTTTGGGATGAAAAAAATATTGTTTGGGTTATAAATAGCTACTGAGCTACTGTTCTCTGTATCTGTGAGAAGAATTTCAACCACAGAGCAACTCATCTGCTGGATCTAGATGATCGCGAAAAGTTGTCAGCTGCTGATTGAAGGTTTTGAAATAGAACTTTGTGGCCCAATATCAACAGGAAAGTGACCGAGAAACAGCAACATCGCTCAAAAAGTTGTGTACCGTCACCCTAAGAAGTGTGTTCGCTAGGTATGTTTATCAAATTCGTGGTAATTTCGTGGTAAACTTAGTAATTTATTGTGGATGCTTGACAGTCATTCTGCTACATGTAAGGCTCGAGCTCAAGGAATACAAACAGGCTTCACGCGCAACAAACAACGGTAGGCCAATGAATTTTTCTAGCTTGGCAGCTAACGTTAGCTGACCGGTCATATCAAGCCGCGGAACTTGTCTTCAATCAGCGGAAAAGGTAGAAAGTTATTAAAATGATGTCTGAACGTTATAGTACTGGCCCTATATCTACTTCAGATAAGAAGTTTGTATGGAAAATTAATAGGTCATGGGTCGCCAATCTTATTGTGTTGTTTTGGAGTCAAATTCACCCCGGTACTAATAACTTTGGGTTATAGACTATAATAATTTTCACATTGACTAATACACTCCACCTGTTTCACTATGAAGGGCCATCCTTTACATTACCCTGGGTAACTTTACCATATAATGGCAGCAGAGGTCCACTTTCACTGCTGTAGGTCTCCATAGAGACACAAGAACAGATGAAAACTTAAATTTTTACCTAGAAGTATATATTTCTTACATGTGAAACTGACCCCAGAGATGAGGTAAGGGTGTTTGTTAACCTGAAGATGTTGATTTTTTTTTTTTTTTTTTTTTTTTAGAAAAATGTCAGACCGTAGGCCGAGAAAGAAGAATTTTACACATGAAGAGGTCATAATTCTCCTTACAAAATACAAAGCACATAGCCAGCATGCAGCCCTCCACCGCCACCAGCAAAGCGTGTCAGGCTATCCAAGCCACGGCCAGAGACTGAGGATGCAGAGGCCCTTAAATGTCAGTTGTATAAAGTTGAAATTGAAAAAATTAAAGCAGAAACTTTAAGAATTAATTCAGAAAGAGAGGAAATTGACATGGAAAAAATTTAAATTTAGAAATATTAAAATTGAAGAAGAACTAAAAACCAAGGGATATACCTTTGTCATGAATGAGCCCTAGAAAGTTATATAATCTTTCATTCTTAATAGTGTTACTAGTGTTACTTGGAAGTCAAATAAATCTGTATACATATTCTCTGTATTGGGGGTGGGGGGGGGGGTCAATCCTGTGCAGCCACTACGCCAACTTCAGCTCTGCTTCCGTGTTTCATTATCCTTTTCTTTCATGCTCTCTCCCGTTTGTGCTCCTTGTTAATAAATCAGCCCTAACAATCACCCATCCCGGGTCTGCTTCCATTTAATGCTTCACCTGGGAGTAGCCAGACTGTAACACTTACAGAACCCAAAATGCATGTGCATGAGGGTTTACAGCCTTTATATACAGACACACATCTGTGATAGACTTACAAACAGTAACACATACAGACAGGAATATTTATCCATCTGGTTGCACAGACACAGCACACAAAGTGCCTGGTTAGAGAACACATACACAGGGGCAGTGGCCGATTTTGAGCACACACACATATACAAATTGCCCTGTTAGAACACACACAGCACCCTGTTAGAGAACACACTGAAACACTTACACACATTCATTAAGTGTTTAGAATGATTTCTGACATTCAGGACCCAAACTCCTGGCCTTAATATCAGGCATTTCACATAAAGTGTTAAACCTCAGAATAAAGTTTGTAGATTATTGGAATAACCCTCTATATACTGTCTTAAATTAAGATATTTTGAGTACTACTTGTGCACTGTCAGGACAAGTTTTGCTTTGCCAGACTTTGCTGAGGTCTTATGACTTTTGAATTGACACAATGGGTTACTATATATGGTGGAATGGGACGGGTCTATGGAGTCAAAGGAATGCCATAAAAAAATCATTAATCTGTAAAAGAATAAGGAAATAAGAAGGTGAGATAGATACAAATAAAAATAAAAGAAGATTTTTGCCTTTTCTTTTTTGCTTTTCCCCCGAAGGGACCAGCTGTCAATCAACTGGATGTGGGCGGGCTTTCCTGCCCAGGTAGTAAATAGGGAGTATGCACATGATGTCAGTATGTGGAATATACTCTGCTTACATGTAATGACTGGCAAAAAGATTGGCAACGTTAGCGTTCCGCTTGAATGCTGCTAAAATGGCAAAGAGCTGTTGATTGCATGTAACAATTTGTCACTTTTGCAATAAGTCAGTTTGTGAAATTTCTTCCCTGCTAGATTCTCCACAGTGAAGTGTAAGTGGTATTATTGCAAAGTGGAAGTTTTCAGAAACAATAGAAACTCAAATGTAAAGCACCAGAGTGGGGTAATCAAGGGCTGAGGCACGTAAATGTCACCAACACTCTATTGTCTCAGTCACTGCAGAGTTACAAACTTCCTCTGGCATTAACCTCAGCACAAAAACTGTGCAATGGGAGCTTCATGGAATAGGCTTCCATGGCTGAGCAGCTGCATGCAAGCCTCACATCAGCATACGCAATGCCAAGCGTCAGATGGAGTGGTGTAAAGCACACTGCCACTGGACTCTGGGGCAGTGGAAATGTGTCCTGTGGAGTGATGAATCTCAATTCTCTGTCTGGCAGTCTGATGGATGAGTCTTGGTTTGGCTGATGTCTGGAGAATGCTACTTACCTGACTGCATTGTGCCAACTGTAAAGTTTGGTGGAGAAGAAAATGGTATGTGGTTGTTTTTCTTAGTTCCAGTGAACAAAACTCTTAATCCTTCAACATACCAAGATCTTCTAGAAAATTCTATGCATCCAAGTTCATGGGAACAGTTTGGGTAAGGCTCTTTTCTGTTCCAGCATGCTTTGTGCACTGGGGCACAGTCAAGGTCCATAAAAGCATGGTCGGGAGAGTTTGCTGGGGAAGAATTTGACTGGCCTGCACAGAGCCCTGACCTCAACCCCATCAAACACCTTTGAGATGAACTAGAACGGAGATTGCGAGCCAGGCCTTCAGGTCCAACATTAGTGCTTGACCACACAAATGCTCTTCTTGATGAATGGGCAAAAATTCCCAAAGACGGTGTGTGTTGAGCTTGTTGGAACCAATGGTTTTGCAGGCAGGTTGTCGGTGTCCTAGTCTGGTTTGTTTTTAGCCAGGAGTTAGTAAAAGACCTCACATTTTATTTTACTTCAAACTCTGAGTTTGAGTTAGTGGAGCACAGTATTTAGTCACAAAGTCCTGATCTGGAAAAGCTATTCCCACATCCGATCAGTTCTAAGAGACAAAAAAAATTCAACTTTTATATCTGACATTTTATGAACCATTTTAAATCACATCAGTCTACAAACAGCACGCTGCCTCTTACCACTCCAGTCTGTGCAGGTTGCCTTTGTAGTGACTGGAGGATTCGCCAAACTGGTTGAAATAATAACCCTACTCCGTCAAAATAGGGATGAGAAATTTGACTGCAACTGCCGGTGGAGCGCTAGACTCCAGCATTCCCTGGCATGGGCCAATCTCCAGCGCTCATCACTCCGAAGCTGTCCTGTGCTCTAAGGCAACCCCGGCCAAACCGACTGAGCCCTGGTCCAATGTGGGGGTCGAGCCCAAAGCATCAGCTAGCTCTTCTCTGTGGACAGTGTTTACATTGGGAAGTATCCCACAATGAAACTGCTACTCCGCCGCCTCTCCTGTTAGATCGAGCAGCACTTAAACTCAAATTGAGCGGCGCAGGTTCCACAAGACCAGTCGCTCTGCAACTGTTTAACTATGTTTCAGCTAAAGACATGAAATGAAGCCGATAAGCTGTGATAAGATCCATTTACTAAAAATTATTTATTCGCTAGGAAAAGTCATCTATGGAAGTAAATACTGATTTTAAAGAAGACATCTGATGGAACTTTGAACCAGAAGAATGCCCCAGAATTCTTTGCAAGAAACACTGGCAGGAATTCCAAGAAGCTGACAGACAAGTTGACATTTAGTTTACCCATTTTATTTACAGTGCCATATTAAAGTGTTGTTTCAGATGTAGTAGTTTTGGTTTATTAAGGTAGGGCGTATAAATTAAACAACAAGAAATGTAAACTTGTTGCATTCCATTCTTCTTTAGTACTTAAAATTTCCTGTTAGAAGCTAAGAGAATCATTACTACTAATTTTACCACAGTCTCCCTCCCTTCCTAAACACCCAAATACTGAAGGCTGGTGAATATGAAGGGGACAAGCAACTAGGCAGCTCACTGACAAATCAGACAGCTAAAAGGTAAACATTACAGCTGAGACATTAAAGTGGTACACTGGTCTACCTGAACAGACCAGAAGATTCTACATATTTTCCATGTTTTCTTTTTTTTTTTTAACGATGGAAAAATAATTGCCACGTTTTTCTTTGGGTCTTGAGAGACGCATTCAGTCAGTTACAAATCAACACAGCACAAGCCTGTTAAATTTACCCCTGCAGCAAAAGACATGATGAAAGATTAGCATGACTCTCGGTCCCAGAATATTAAAAATGATGTGTCAAAACAAAAAAGATCATCATCTTAAACAGAGACTGCAGAGTCAATAGAGTTTGATGTAACCCACCCCTTCCCCCACACCAAACACCCACAAACTGCAATTCTATAGTACTGCTGTATTCTTTACAGTGATTTAGCTACTCCCTTACCAATCACACCATTCTTACAGTCTACAGATAAAACATTACAGGTGTAAACAGTTTGAAACGATTCTTGCAGAAAAGTCAAAGCCACAGTTTTCTTAACTTTATGTAACTAAACATTGCAAATTTGGTTATTCTCTAAACTGCAAGCAGGCATATGCGGTTAAGCAGTTAAGATAAATTCAGTTTTAAAAGGGGGTAATAAGTGAGATTGTAAGTTTCATAAAAAAAATTTAAATCACCTAAGCGACTGTAGATGAGGACTGTAAATGGTTGCAAAAGATTATAGCTTTGAGGCACAATGAAATGTTTACAATTAATAAATGATAATAAAGACAAGATTTTGTTCTAGTCTCTTCACAACATGTGTGTCAAAAGATGGATATAATGATATACTAAGTGCGGTGTGATGCCCTAAAGCTTTATACTTTCTACATACAAAGTTAAATGTTTATGACATTAAAGGTTCTTTGTATTTTGAGTTGCATTTTACCACACAAGGTCATTGGATTCTGAAACCCTTCCAGCAAATCCAAAACTGCTTCCTTTCTGAAACACTACAGAGCTACCTGTCACACAATGAAACTTCTCCATAAGTGGTTTGTGTACTATAGCGATGCAAAAATTGCAGTCACATGCAATGGATAAAAGTTCCATGTGAACATAAAATCCCCATTACTTTCTGCTACTTTTGCTGCAAACTACCATTCCAAAGTTAACTTTGCTCATCGATTACAGATTTACTCATAAAACACATTTCTACAGTTTCCATTCCTTCAAACACAGAAACTTTCAACTACAGAATTAAAATACTTTTTAATTTTTTTTAGTTCTGGGGTGGTATTTTGTTCCCCTTTATGTTGTTTACTAATTACGTAGTCAAAATAACACCTTAATATGAACTATATGACATCATAAGTTAAAATGCATCATTAGCATCAACAGTTTCATATGTGACTATTCCTTAAAAATCTGGGGCTAAATCTGACACATTAAAACAACAGCGAATGATTTACTACTTCCAAGACATGAATATGGGGGCGGCCATGAGGAGCAAATTGCATTTTATGGCTTTAGGTCAAGACTACACAGACAGCAAGCAATAAACACACTAAGTGACATCAATACACGATGAAAGCAGGGCAGCAGGTGGAAACTATAGACTCACTCAGAGTTTGTGGAGAACACAAGGACAGAGGCCTTGAACTGCTTATGGTATCTGGATCCCTTTGCTCCCAGTATCACATCTAAAACACAAATAATGGTCTCCATTACATAGAAAGGCTAGTGTGCTGAGCACTTACTATGTCACAAAGGGTTCAACCTTGTACTTATTAAACATCTACCAAATGAAAAGTCTGCTTTCACACCACGACTTAAGCCATTTATTAGTTAGACTAGACATAAGAGTAGAACTAAAAGGCTTTGTAAAACAACAGTATGGTCTGACCATCCATCCGTTTGTCTGTCTGTCCGTCTTATCCTGCACAGGATCACAGAGGCCTGCAGCCTGTCCCAGGCAGCAAAGGTCAGAGGGACACGCTCTGGCAGGACAGTCAGTCCACCAGAGGGCTCACAACACACAAGCACACAAACTCCACAGGCGATTCTGAGATGCCGATTAGCCAAACTGCATGTCTTTGGACTGCGGGACGACACCGGATCCCGGAGGAAACCCGCGCGACGGGGAGAACATGCAAACTCCACACACACAGAGCGGGGGCGGGACCCAGAGGCCCCGCGCAGGAGGTGAGAGGCAACAGCGCCACCCACTGACAGCCACTGAGCCAGCGCGCCGCCCACCAATTTTGTTATTTATACAAATAAAATCAATTTAAAAGCAATTAAGACTGTTGAAACAGGCTTTAAAACTAATTGTTTAAAATAACAGTATTGGGAAGAGAAGCTCCGTGTAAGCAGCAGGGTGGGGGGCATTCCGGAATGCATTCATCGATTCCAATCCAAATCAGGAAATGGAACTGGAGTTGGGATTGGAAAAAGAAACCATGAGAAACAGAATTGAACTGAATTCAATTCTCAGGGAGATATAAATTCTAACTCAAGTTCCATTTCCTGATTTGGATTGGAATTGATGATTGCGTTCCGGAATGGCCCCAACCCCGGTAAGCAGAGCTTCTTCACCACAGGCTTAAACTAACAAGGATGCACTGGTGCAGCCGAGTGGTTCTGGGTAGTGAAGCTGCAGGTGAGACCGCGCAGGTTTCGACACTTCATAGGTAAAGGTACTGTCTGTCCAGCTTGCGGTGACCCAGCTGGTATCCCGCCTGGCCAGCGGCCGAGCGGGCGTAGGGCTGGCCCGGGAACTGGTGCTGGTACTGAGCCCGGGCCGCCGCGCCGTTCTTCGGCAGGAGGCCGTAAGAGGAGGAGTACGAGCCGCCGACGTGACGGCCAGAGGACGAGGAGGAAGAGGCGGCGGCGGACGAGTTGTGCAGCTGATCCACCGCCTGGGAGACGGAAGCCAAGGCCGCGGAAGCGGGGTAAGCGTAGAAGCTGGGAGCCGAGCTGAAAATGGGCACCTCCTGCAGGCTGAAAGAGGAATGGGAGGAGCCGGCGGCATGGTAGGCGGGCTGGCGGCGCAGGGACCCACCGGCCGTCCGGTCTTGAGATGTTATGGCAGATGGTTGAACCTAGAACAGCAGCACAGGTATTAGACCCCACTGTGTTCTCAGGGGCCCAGGGGCTAATTAAGAGGCCTTACCTGGCTCAGGTTGAGCGGCTGGGAGCGGCTGGCGATGGCCTGGTGGTGCCGATTGGTGCTCGAGGTCCCAGCGCTGCAAGGCTGATGAACGCCCCCCTTCTTCAGCTTACTGCAGGTACTTAGAGGCTGCCCTGGAATGTGCCGGTGGGTGTGTTATTATGCCAAGCGGGAAAGTGGATGGAGGAAAAGAGAGAGAGAGAAAAAAAAGAGACTATTCTCTGTGCTGCATGCTGTGAGCGAGTTCCCGCACCTGGCACGGCATTCTCTCCAGGCTGGGCCTTCACGGGGGGCACCATGATGGCCAGGGAGCGAGACAAGGGGTTGGACGTCTCCACGAAGCTGGGCAGGTGCCTGGGGCTGAGGGGGCTGCTGGTGGAGGAGTCCGAGTCCTGGGAGTCGTGGACGGTTACGCAGCTGATGACGTTGGACCGCTGGGGGGCTCCGCAGCTGCGATAGGAGGTTAGTGCAGTACAGCAGTTTAACCTTAGGAGTCTTTGCATATGTGAGGAGCAATACTAAGCATATCGGGTGTCCGCTATACACCGTTACTGGACACAATGCTCAACGCTGTGCTCATGCTTAGGTAGGGAAAACTTCAAATATATAGAGTGAGAGGCTTGAGAGACTGTGGGGGAAAAAGCCCTTTAAATATACAAAGAAGTCAAGCTCACAATCGCTAGAAACAGAAAAAATAGAGATTGATAGATTCCTTTGTCATTGTGCAAATACATTGCACCCACATAAAGAAAATACGGCTCCTATCTTAAAGTAATAAGAAGAGCCTAAATTAAGTAAGTAAAAGAAATTAAAACACAGTAATTTTAAAGTACCAGCTATGTACTGTTAAAACAAAGTAGTAACTGGCATAAAATAAGGATACATGTCATTCCACAGTCAATGTTTTAGCGACTTCATAGCATCATAGGACACATGGAATAGAGCTATTAACTGACTCGCTGCATGGTCCCTAGCAAGCAAGCTTACCTGGCCGTGGGGCACTTCCGCTCATCCTCATCCTCCGTGTCGCTGTGGATGGTGATGATGCTGACGGCGGGACTTGGGGTGTCGGAGATGATGATCGGCTGAGACGGGGCGGCGCTGTAAGCCGGCGAGTTCAGCAGCGGGCTGTTGTGCGCGACATGGGCACTGGGCTGCAGCAGAGACTTCGGCCTGTAGGCGTCGATGAGCGTTAGCCAGCCGAACGAGCGCGTACGTACGTACAGAGCATCAATACAGTTATTCTGATCTTTAAGGAGCAATTCACACCCCTCGGTCATAAGTTTCATATAAGCAAAAGGGACATAATACAGTAAGACAGTGGTTCTTAAATTATGGTATGTGCACTAGGGTGGTCTAGTGGTCAGAAGAGGTATGTCTTTATGGTGACAATAGTGGTATGCAGAGCCTAATATTTTCTGAAATTATACAGTGTAAAATGTTTGAGAACCACTGCACTACATAGTTAACTTCTCTATCCTGTCAAAAATGTAGATCATCTAGATCTTAAATCTTAAATCATGTTCAAAGGTGTGTAACGGGCATTATTGTCTTTATAACGAAGGGCCGTCTTGTGGTGTAAAGCGAGAGGAGGTAACCTTGCTCTGCTGTCAGGGGGCCGCACTCTGGCCCTGGGCCCCAGCTGCCCACCATGCTGTGTTCTGGCATTGCTGGCGCCCATATTGAGAGACTGAGAGGAGCCCAGGTGACCCCCCAGAATGGAGGCATGTTGTGGGACGTTGCTGTGCTGCCCGCCATGACAGCCCCTGTGTGTTGGAACCACAAATGACTTCCAAGTCAAATTCACAGGAAAAAAAAAAAAAACGTTTCGTTCAGCTATGGGTCAGGGATTGGGAGGCTGACTGGTTTTTACTTTTGCCGACGGTAATTAACTTGCCACAATTACGATACTGGCCGAATGTCTGACTCGAATCAAATAAAACTGAAAGGGGCACTTAACGGGATATTTAAAGCTATACAGCTACTTCACCAAACCTATGATAAATAAAAACGATGTTCAGCTAACCCAGGAAGTGAGGCATATCCTGGGTGGCATTCCAGTCTCACGCACTACGGGCAACTGGGACAAAAATGAATCTAACAGGAGTCAAACCCACACACTTGGACGTATGAGGCTACAGCGTTACACCCTCAGAGGACAATATATTACCCATAAATAATCCAATCAGCTGTGTGTGGAGTTGGCATTGGGTAGGTTCCTTCCTGCTACTCCTGTAGTCCAATGCCATACAGTTACAGGCTAAATGCATCTCTAAAACGCCCACAGTGTGTGACTGTGTACCTGTGCGTTCCTTAGTCCTAGAATGGACTGGCACCCTAACTATGCTGTACCTCTGCCTTATGCTCTATACTGCCTGGAATAGGCTTCCAGCCCCTGTAATCAAGTTCAAAGCGTAAAAAAAAAAAAAACTGGTCTAATTAATCTGGATTCAACCAATGTTAAGACAGTGTTCAAAAAAAAAAAATAATTAGCCAAAGATATTTGAAATTACTGACCCCCTTGCTAAGGAAACATTTTTCTTATAAATTACCATAAAGTCTTGGAGTCATTTTAATTATACAACGAAGCTGACAAATTCACAATGGCAGCACTTGCTACCATGCTCCGCCCACTTCGCTGCACTGACCTCCAGTTGGGGACCTGCTGGGTGGAGGTCTCGGAGAGCAGCGCCCCTAGTGGCGAGTCAGTGATGACTGACTGCGAGGGATTGTGGAGGGCCACACCGGGCATCTGCTGCCAGCTGGACGGGATGAGTATCTGCTGAGTGCCAGCCGGCCACGCCTGCTGAGGGACACACACAAGGGCAAGTGGAAGCCGTCAGCAGCCGCGAATCAGTCCGCATCACGGCCGGGAAATGGGAACGTCTGCGACAGGCTCTTCCGGAGCAGAACCTGGCATATTATATGCAAAGGCTGTATATCACTGACACATGTTTATCGGGGGCTTGTATGTGTGCAGTGCAAGCGAGTAGAAAGCCACTTTTTTATCCAGCACGAGCCAATAGTTAGAGCAAGCGCAGGCATGACTTGCACATGCACTGCAATGCCTGGACGGGAGACAGACAACGGGTCAATTCTCTCCCTCTCTCACTCCACTGGGTCACATGACCCCTCCCAATACTGGGAGGAATGGGGAAACACAGGAGCCATTTTTTATAATGCATTACCACCATATGCAAGATGCCACCATGATGCTTTATAAACTATGCATTTTTTTTTTTTCCATATCCTGCAATGAACCACATGCTAATGCATTCAACAAATTTAAGGTGTTACATATTACAATATCTTTTATCATCATTTATTTCTGATGGTTTGGGACTTGGTGACAACCTTCCAAAAACATCAACCTGCAAAAAAGGAATCTTGATTGTTACTGCTAGGAAGAAAGGAGGCAAATAAATCTGAGGAACAAAAGGAACTAGAGCGGAAAGTGAGGAAAAATGAATACAACTAGTTTCAAATATAATGACAATGAAGACAAAAGTTCCTCTGATTGTTTGGCTTTGCCCTGGAATTCAGCAAAGGCTTGATAAGGTGCCTAAGAGAAAGATGAGGTTATGTACATTCTGGGGATCCTACAGGCTCAGGGCTCTGAAATAAAACGGGTTAGACCAATGAGAAGCAAGTGTCCGGCGTGGGATGGGGACGCACTGAGATTGAACGGAGACAAAGGACTGCCAGTCAGCAAACAAGCACTGGTACTGCATTTTTAATTAACAGGTACGCTAAATATGGCACTCAAATTCTTCCAAGTAAAAAGCAATCTTGTAATCTTAAATACCATTTCACTGCTGCTAGAACATTGGCTTGCAAAGGTTTTTCTATCAAGTCATAAGTTCCTCAGTGAGGAAGGGAGGGTTTTAGGGAGGGGCATGGACGTGAGAAGCCACAAGCAAAGCGCAGACCAATCAGCACATGCGCCCCATGCCATCTGGAGGAGGAGTCTGGAGGGGCGGGATTAAGGGAGGGCGGGGATTGCAGGGGGAGCAGGACCCATGGCGTCGCTTTACCAGCATGGTGGCAGTCTGCTCCAAGAGGGCAGGCCTTCCGGCCCCACAGCCCAGCGCCAGGGGGACCGAGTACTGGGGCGCCACTGCCGCCATATGGGGGTGGAGTGTGGCCACCATCAATGGGGTGCAGGAGCCCTGGTGGAGGAGGTCATGGTGGAGAGGAGGAGGACGGGGAGCACGGGGGG
>JAODLC010000113.1:21415961-21427071 GCA_026781145.1 Hippopotamyrus pictus
GGAGGGTTAAATAACTTGAAAAGTTTGGCGGGAAGGGTCGATGGGTATGTCTGCCGGCTACCATCAACATCTGGCTGTAAGGAGAAAAGGAGAGTCTGACGTGTAAGTCTCGGGATTTACTAAATGTACTGTTAAGACTTAAATCTTCGTCTCATAGTATATTACTGTGTCATTATACATGTTAATGTAGAATAATTCAGGATTAATAACTTCAATGCAGCAGTAATTTCTGTTTTCATCAACTAATTCTTTTTGTAGTACTTTGCATGGTAAATAGTGAGGGCTGGTGTTTACCTCCCCAAAACAGGAGCTCCTAAACTCAAATGCAACAATATACTTAAATACTTGAAAGATTCTTGATCAATAAAAGCTGTGGGTTTGCATAACTGCCATGGTAACCCAGTTCCAAATGAGTTCATACACTACGCGTAGGGTTAAAATACAATGTAGTCCATGTTTATTGGGAGCAGGGTGAGAACCAAAAGTGGGACTAGGTGCGTGTCCCCAAGGGCCAGATCGGGAAACACTGCACTAAATGATACTGATCGATGATAAAGAGTCAGCAACGATTTTAAACTTCCCCTAAAGGTGCAAAGCTGGTGGGTGGGTGTGTATGTGTGTGTGTCACTGCCCGGCCAAAAAAAAAAAAAAGTCGCCATTTGAATTTTTCATTGGACCCCCTTTAGCTTTGATTATGGTGCACATTTGTCATGGCTTGTTTCCTCAAGCTTATGCAATGCCCCACCCCTTTATTTTCATCCAGATTTGCATTCATTTCTCACCAGGATCCTGTATTGAAAAGTGAGTTGAACCTCCATAAAGCCTCCTTCAGCACATCCCAAAGACCTTCGGTGAGGTTAAGGTCACAACTCTGTGGTGAACAAGTCATGCGTGAAAATGATTCCTCATGCTCCCTGAACCGCTCTGACAATTCAAACCCAAAAGAATCTTGGCATTCTTGTCCTGGAATATGCCCATGCCAACAGGGAAGAAAAAAAATCTATTGATAATGGATAGAGGTGTAACCTGGTCATTCAGTAGATTCAGGTACTCAGCTGATTTTACTTCATTGCTGCGTAACGTTGCTGAGCTGTAATAATGATCCAGTCATTGGTTCTCAAGTATTTGCTGATATAAATTCAAATGATTTTTGTTTTGGCTGGGCAGTGTATGTATGCAAATATCTATATTATGTATACATCTGTATGTATGGCTCACAGCTCTAAGCCCATCTGTAGTGAACACAAAAATACACACTCCTAGTAAACCAATCCACTTAAAATACCCGACCTGACTTGTTAATCGCTAGCTCCCAAGGCGGCGTACTCATCACCACGAGATGTGGCTCAAGGCTGTTACATGGTTTGTACACAGACAAGTCAAAGCATAAGCAAAGTCGCACTCCTGTTTGACAATATGCCATGTGTCCATTTCACAGTCAGAATGCAGCACACAGACTGGGTGGGGTGCGGGAGGGAGCTGTGACAGGCATTGTGGTGTAATTGTAAGCTGGCAAAAAAAAGCAACATCTTGCAAATACATCTTAGGACCTTTATACAAAGGAAGCTTAAATATAATAGCATTCAGTCCACTGCAGCTCACCAAACAACGTGAAGAAAAAGACCCTTCATTTTAAAGTCATTAGTCAGTCCCAAAACCCCTTTACCGTTGATTGTTGCTCTCAAACAACTAGTCTCCTTTTATAGAGGGACAGAAACATCAAATGACAACACATCCGTTGTGGAATTTCTGCCAAATCATTTGACTGGCCAACTCTTTAAAACAGGGAACTTTTAGACTGTAAATCTGAAAGAGCAAAACAATGTTCAATGGGGAAATGGAATAAGGATGAAAAGAGCGATTTACTTTTTTAAGTGAGTAGGTGTTTTTGTAGGGCCTTACCTGTGTGAGCATGCCTGGCTGAATCTGTAGAGGTTGGCTGGATTGGTTCTGGGCGACCATAGGCACAGTGTTGTCCATCCTCACCGGAAAACTGGGGTGCTTACTGGAGGACTGCAGCCCTAGCAACACAAATTCAACAGGTCAACAAGGTCATGTGCCGCCCAGTTCTTGCTTCTGAAATCATGTCACAGATGAAGCTGTCTGGAGCAGCATGACCTCTCTATCATGAGATCTCAGTACTGCTTCATACGGGCAACGGGGCCACCAGTACCTTGGATGGTAGGAGGGCACACGATGAGGGTCTGCTGGAAGGGCTCGGGTTGGGCACACAGCTGGGGAGGCCGGGCCGGCAGCGGGACACTCTGCTGGGTGAAGCCTGGGATGTTGATGGTGGCCTGCTGGTAGAGAGCAGGCTGGTAGTTGAGCAGTGGGACGTTGCTGCTCAAAGAAAGAGATGGGCCACCAGCAGAAGACACCTGGAGCGAGTGCAAGACACAGTAGCTATCAGAGCTGGCCTTTAAGAGCAGCAGCTGCCTTGCAGACAGACTTTGGGCTTTGATACATACTGGAATAGTTACTTAGACTAATTAGGACCAATAATTCTCAAACTATGGTACATGTACCGCTGGTAGCACATGAGCTCCCTCTAGTGGTATGCGGGGGTATCTGTATTTAAATGTCGGTCATAATGGCGGTATATGGAGAGCCCAATATGGTACGCAGTGTACAGACAATACCGCTGACTAATAAGTGCTATTCCAAATAAAATTACAGTTTTACCCAGCCAGGTCCTCCATTATTATAACGCAGCTACAACATTTCCACAGATGAATACCTGATTGTGCTGGTTGAGCTGGCTGCTGAAGGTAACTGTGAGGTTAGTGGCTGCCCCAGGCGTGCTGTTGCTAGAGAAGAGGTTCTTCCCGTTGTCAAAGGCGGTGCACCGGCGCTTACATATCTCCATGTTCTGGAAACAGGACTTCACGCTGCGCATGGTATGAAACATCACAAGTTTAACCAAAAACCTGAACAGAGATGGCAGAGGTGCTTCGCGTTCAACACACAACTGCAGAGAACAAAAGATCTAGATAAGCATGGGGAGGCGAGCTCAAAGGCTGGATGGAGAATCTTCTAGCAAGGCGATCTGGATGGGAGGGACTGAGCCTGCTTACTGTGAGCTGTGCGGAAAATGGAGCAAGTGGGCCATGGTGACAAAGGAGTGGCTCAGGGTCTTCATGGGGGTGATTCGTTTGTCTGCGTCCAGGGTCAGCATCTTCTTCAGCAGGTCAATAAACTCCCTCCTATCAGCCTTCTCTGCTAGCATGTCAGTCCCTTCCAGATTGGTCATGTTCACCTGGGAGGGGAGATGAAGAACATTCAAAACCAAGGAAGGCTCAGCTCCCCCACGCTTCCAGGCTTTTCTTTAAACCCAATACTATTTCACACATGCATGTTTATATATTAATGTTAATTCTTTCATGATCCATTGTCAGAGACCTGCTTCTCACGGTCTGAAATGCACAGCTTAGCAGGTGACAGAGGTGGAAACTTCAGGTCCAGAAAGTAAAAATCCAGGCCAGGATTTTGCTTCAACCAAACAGTTCAGCATAAAGACTCTCAGTCACAGAGTACTTAACTGGGCGGTTGAAACAAAATCATGGTCTGGATTTTTACTTTCTGGACCTGAAATTTCCACATCTGGCAGGTGTTGTTTTTGGGATGTTAAGTCACACCTCACAAGTTAGGAATACAAAATGCTGCATGAAGGATAATTATGACTAGAAAATACAATATCAAATCAGACTAATATCCATAAACTGTCAAATTTAGGACTAACTGGGGAAACACCACCCATAATGCCAACAGCATGTCCCAATCGACCAGAACCAGATTAGCTGAACATTATCAGCTTACTTTCTGATATTTGGGAAACTAATATGGT
Source organism: Hippopotamyrus pictus (assembly GCA_026781145.1). Lineage (NCBI taxonomy): Eukaryota > Metazoa > Chordata > Actinopteri > Osteoglossiformes > Mormyridae > Hippopotamyrus > Hippopotamyrus pictus. Next base: position 21,419,806 of record JAODLC010000113.1, read on the forward strand.
TAATATGTCCTGGTGCAGTGGGCAGTCAGCACATCTTCCTCACAGCAGACATACCAACCTAATACGGCATGCCATTCTGCCAAGACATGGAACTCTACCTGCATCATGTCGTCCAGGCAATTAAAGATGTATTTGCGAGCCTCCTTTGACTTTATGCCCATTTCTGCCTCATGTTCTGCAGGTGTCTGTGTGCAAAATGAAAACACATGATGAACGCAATCATACCATCAACATGCACTGGAACAACTTACAAATAAGATCACTGCGATTTACAGTTTACATGGCTATACTAAGCAGAGAGAGAAAGCGCACGCCCTAAATATCACCAAGAAAGATTGAATTAATCCAATATTACTTCTTTACTAAGGACAATCCAGGTCAATCACAGTGTGTATGCACTATATGAGAGCCATATGACTTAACACTAGAAAAATGTCAGTCTTGAGGAGAACTTTTACTTTCAGTCTCCAGAGGGGGTAGCTGGAATCAGGGCCTCTATTGAAGAAGCGGCTGGTTTTGGTTCCTGCACTCAGAAGGTACTCAGCCGGCAGCCCTTGGGTCTGGGAGATGTAACGGATCTGTGGCACAACAGTTAAGCATCTCTGGTCAACGTGTAGGCCCGTACCAATCCTTTCGAAACACAGATCCAGAGAACACTAATGTTCTTCTATGTCATTTTCAAGGTAAGTGACATTTCCACCGAGCACATTCTTTTCAAGAAAGAAGAACAGCACTTAAAAAAATGATGTTTGTAGGAATCTGGTAGCTACTGCTTTCACATTATTAATTACTGACCTGGTCATATTCGGAAGCTCCAGGGTACAACGGCCATCCGAGGAAGAGCTCAGCTATAACGCAGCCAAGGGACCACATGTCGATGGCTTCACAGAAAGGAAGGCCCAGGATGATCTCAGGGGCTCTGGGTTACACACCACACAACAGAACCGTTAGCCGACACACGAGAAGCCATACCTTCAATATAACTGCACCACATAATCCAACCGCCCTGTTAAAGACTTCCTTTCCTATGCGAGAAGTTTATCATTGGGAAACTATCATGGATTCAGACCCGTGAGCTTCTGTTCACAGCCCCAAATATCTGAACTGAACTAAAGAAACGTTGCCAAGTTAAGCGGGCAGCAAAAAAATGAAGGGAACCGCACCACTATCATGCCCACTTGCCCAGGCATTCTCAAGGACTATCCCTCGTACACAAGGCTCACCGGTAATAGCGTGACTGAAGGTAGGTGGAGCAAACTGCCTTGGAGACGTAACTGGCGGAGCCAAAGTCGATGACCTTAACACGGAAGGGCTGGCGGACGGGGTCTACTAGCATGATGTTCTCGGGCTTGAGGTCAGCATGGATGAGGCCCAGGCTCTTCAGCTTAGTGAGAGCTGTGGCCACCTGCTGCAGCACGGGCCGGATGGACTTCAGCGGCAGCGGACTGAACTTGCTTTGCTTCAAGAAGTCGTAGAGGTTCTGCTCCAGCATCTCAAACACCAGACAAGTGTGGTTCTTGTGTTGGAAGCACTCAAGTGACCTCACAAAATTGAACTCGTCCGCGTTCTCCGTGCTTAGCAGGCTCAGGATGCTCACCTAAAAGAAGAAGCCAAGAGGTTGCTGAACGTGGGCAAAATTTAACCTGTTTCAGAAGATCAGGGTTCCCCAAATCCGGTCAGAGAGGGCCAGAATCCAGCACAGTTTGCACATCTGTTCAAGCAGGAAAATCCCAAAAACTGTGTTGGATTCTGGCCCTCCAGGACTTAAATTGGGGAACTCTGAAATCGGTGCAGAAAGACAGCCATTTCCATGTCTTAAGTCTGTTAAAGTACACTTACATTGGCCTGTGAATGAGCCAACATTTGTTTTGGAAGGTCATGCTGCTACATCTATTCAGGACATGAAATGACACACTAACACTCTGTAAAACAGTATCTATAGTATGTTCACTGGACCAAGGGAAGTCACAGTCAGGGCTTCTCTTCTATGTTTTCAGTTACTGAATAAAGCTGTTGTAAGTAGTGACCATATGCAATAATATGAATGAGAATATCATTCCACCAACTTCAGTTGTGCAAGACTAGTGCACTTCAAGTTCCCTCTACTAAGCTCTGTACTATGGGAGGTCAAGCTTTTTGCTCTGTTGCCCCACAGCTATGGAACCATCTTCCTGTCCAGCTGCAAGCTACACAGAACCTGGACTCTTTTAAAGCAAATTTGAAGACTTTTTTTATTTAGGAAAGCATACAACTGCTGAGATATATTTTTTATGGATGTTTTTAACTTTTGCTATTTTTAATGTAGCACTTTGAGATTTTGTTAATGAAAAGTGCATTATAAATAAAATGTATTATTATTATTATTATTAATAATAATAATAATAATAATAATAATAATAATAATAAGAAGAAGAAGAAGAAGAAGAAGAAGAACTGTGGTGAGTGGTATCAGGAGAAGGCAGTCTACACAAACTATATGCATACCTCGATTTGCCCCTGGCGGGCATACGACGGATGGTTTTTCAGGATCTTAATCGCCACAATCTCATTAGTGCCACGCTTCCAACACTTGGCCACCTGCCCAAACGTTCCCCGGCCTAGAAACTCCAGAACCTCATAGCTGTTGGACATGGAGCAAAGGATCTCATGCTGTACCAGTTGGTAGTCCCCTTCGCTGTGGGAGTTGCTACTCTTAGTGGTGGAGGTGGAATGAGCAATAGATTGGACGGTAGTTCCATCGCCGCCGACCCGGTGGGACAGCGCGGGGGCAGAGAGCTCTTCCAGAATCTGGACACTGTCGCTGCTGTCAACCTCTTCATTTTTGCGTTTCAGATTGTGCTGCCTCTGGTAGACACCGTGAGACTTGGAGGAGGCGGCTTCATTCACGCGGCAGCTCGAAGAGGAGGAGGAGGTGGAGGAAGATGAGGAGGACGAGGAGGGCCCCGGGAGACTGCCTGTGCTGTCCGCGGCACGAACCACAATCTGCCCACGGGAGCCCCCTGCTGGAGGGGGAATCAGGTTCGATGAGCCATATGCAGCATTAAAGCCAGAGGATGTGGGGGTGGCGGCATTTCCCTGAGAGGGGCTGGGCAGGTAGTACTTGCTCTCACCCGATTGGCTTGTTACATCCCATAAACAGTTCTCCACCTTCAGCTTTTTCACGCAGGAAAAGGCACTGGAGGACACTGAAGGGGATGAAAAGACCTGAGGTTGGGTGGCCATCCTTACTGTAAAGAAAAATGAAGACAAAACAAAAACAGAAGTTACAGATTCATATATAACAACGACCATAAAACCTTACGATCTTTATCGCAACGTTGCATCTAGTATTATTTGATGTATGGGAGTAGATCGCAGCTGCAGCGACATTTATACGACAGAACCTGCATTACAATTTACACAGTATACGTCGGAGTAGTAAATGTATTTTCATGCCCAACAGGGTAATCCACATCACACGTAAATGTTTGCTGATTACGAAAACAAATACGAAACGAAACAAACCTAGATTTTCACTGATAAAAACAATGCAATAGTTTCGTCGTGACAATTTATCGTTTAATAAAAAGCGTTATCCCCTTACAAAATTTCACTCACCGTGCTGTATTAGATATTTCCACTGATATTGCGGACATAAACCATTACAATCCACAGTCCCCGAATTAAGGCGAAAGCTACATCTATAACACTACAGTAATTCAACAAACATAAGACTCTTTAGCTACAGCAAAATATCCGTATCATTTAATGCGTCTGACGCATCTCCTTACAATGGAAAACTCGTCAGCTTGTTATAAAATCTAGCTACTTACCATTTGATCTTATTTCATCTCCAGACTGATGCCGGGTTAAGGCGGATAGACACCGTTTCCCCAAGCAGCATCGTACCCTGGAAAGGGCAAATAAACGATAAAAAGCCACATAAACGCATGTTCGTATTAAGCATACATCACGGTAGGTAGCTAGCTAAATAGTTTTTCGGCTGGCCGTCGATATTTGCCATTAGTGTGTATAACAAAGCACAGGCAAACTCGGCGACGGATTAACCATATAAATGGAAAAAAAAAAACTAAATAAACACGCATATAAACTAGAGACAACGAGAAAACGTCTACAGCTAAATACCTGTATGAATCTTAACCTCGCACGTCCATATAATCATTCGTTTTTCCGGCTCCCCAGTTAGGCCTCATTGTTTCCCCACGACAACGTTAAAAATGGAAAAAAAAACGTGAATAAAGAAAATGGAAGGATCCCTAAATATTTAAACGACACAACGCGATTGGATATGATTTAAACGAAAAACAACACGGTAAGCATCTACATTAAATACAGTTAAACAATTGAAGGACCGACGTCAAAGTGGGAAAGCCCACATCCCCATTAGTGTCAAAAGTCCCACTTCCGATAACGTTATCGTAAATGCAAAAGCTTCTTCTTCGGTGAATTCACTGGTCGCTCATAATCCCCGCGTGGAACTTACTGCCATCTACTGTCCGTAAACAGTATCGCCGCGGTGGCCCCCTCACGACACACCCAGAACACAGTAATGACAATAGTCACATCCATCCAGGGATCTTCCATCCGGCTCATTAAACTGAATAGTTGTGAGCGGAGATTTTTAATTTTAATAATAATAATAATAATAATAATAATAATAATAATAATAATAATAAAGTTATTATTATTGCCGATGTTTTGTTGCTATAATTTTTTTTCACAAGCTAAATATGTAAACTTTGCTCTTGATCACGGTTTCAGGGGGGTGCGGGACAGTTGGGGGGTGGTGTTTGGGCAGCCAGTTGATCTCGGACCTCCGGAGGCTTTTTTTCTCCCTACTTGGAAGTTTTTGGTTCCATCTGTCTTAATAAAAAAAATAAGTTGTTGCAGAAATAATATATATATATTTTTTTTAAAGTTTTGCTATTCCATAGTACCACTTGAGGAGGTGGGGGTGCTTTAACTAGCTACAAATGTTAACTGGAGTTGAGTTAATACTCAAAAAATGTGTAAAGTGTTATTTCAACTAATTGAAAATATCTCCAGATGTGGTCAGCACTTCCTCACCCCATTAAATATAGCCCGAGAAAAGTTGTGCAACAGCCTCCTGAGATGTTGAACAGTTTGCAAAAATATCTTTAAGTCCACCTAAACATCTCCCTCCCTGACCTCACCAAACTCCTCATATACATGAGGCCATGAGCTTTTGCCACTGTGATTGCCTTTTCTGCAGCCCTTCTAGCCTATTGGAACCCTTCAGTTGTCACAGGAGAGCCCCATGCTAGCATTGTCCTCGAGGCCTCCCACTTCAACTTGACAGCTTGCCTCACTACTGGTATCTACTGGCATGTCATACAATCACTGCTATGACAGACACCAACTGCCTTCTGCAGGTCACAGCTATGCAGTGACTGCAAAGAGGCAGCAGTAAAGAACTGAAATGTTTTTAGCGAACTAATAGTGACAGAATGTATAACCAAGTATCAATATAGTCATTAATTTTAATTAATGGCGTGATAGGTATTCATTACTGGTTTTGCAAAAATTCTTTAAGGGATGTGAGATTTTGTTTGGCTGGCTGAAGAGAATAACAGCCCTTACTGATTATATATCCCTCCAAGTCAACTTATGCTAATGCCCAATTTATTAAAAACAAGAAAAACTTATTAAACGGCACACCAAAAGGACTCTTATGACCCAGGCATAAAATTACAACTGCTCACCTTGGGGTTTTAGCAAAGAATTTATTAAACATACAGTCAAACACTTTTATTCAACCCTCACAGTTGCCAGTTCTTTTCAATATTATGACTAGTGAGGATATAGATTTAGGCTCTCATAACAACAATAAACAGAAACAATGCTCTGAGTGAGCAAACAAGGAATAATATTCAAGTCCAGCATTAAAAAATTTAACTACATGGGATGACGCATTTGAAAAATATAAAGCATATTGTCTTTTTTTTTTTTTACTTGGGTATTGTGCTCTGTTGTTTTGATCCAGATCCTGGTGCTTTTCTCTTGGTATTCTCAGGTTACTAGTGGGGTGTAAACATGAATCGAGCATATGGTCAGGAAACAAGTTTTTAAATATGTCTTTGTAAGTATCTGCAGCGGTGCCAACTGTTGCCTTAAGATCACTTGCTTCCCATATTTCCCATTCCGGTGTCAACAAACACATCGACTCCATTCGAATGGACAAAAAGAAACAAAAATAACATAGGATATAGAAGACACCAGAATTGTATGAATATTTATTTGAAACCACCAACAAATATTGCACAAAGATTTACACCTTAAAATACTCGAACACTAATGCATCTGTGTCAAGCATTGTTTACTAAAATGAAACAAAAGCAAAGATCTGGAGAACACAGATTGCACACTTAATCTGCGTATGGTAATCTGCATTTAGGGTTGTACAGTATCTAAAAGTGCCTTTTACAGTAAGTCTGATCGATTCCTATTTAAAAATACTTCATCTTACTTGGGGTGGCCGTAATGGAATTTCCCAGTACAGATTTTCAGGCAACATGGACTACTGCAATAGTGTTCCGTCTTGCGTGTATTTGAGAATTAGCCGTTGTTTACTCCCAGGATAACCCAAAAATTGTTGCTCAGATTTATTTTACAGGTTGCATCATGGGCAAAAAGAGAACACTTTGTACTAGATGGGAATCTTAGTCAGGCAGACAGGCTGTTCCTGTCTTATTTCGGCTATTCAGTGTACAGTGATGCATAGAATTTAAATCTTTTTTTTTTTTTTTTGTTTTTTTTGCAATTGAGCTTGTGTTGGTAGTCTGTTTTTAATCCAAGTTTACTAAACCTACAAAAAGTGGGGCAGAAAATCCTCTGAGTGCAGAATGGTTTAAAAAATTATTCAAACTCCCATCTTGCAGGACAGTAGAGGGTGGTAGTTACAAAGATGGCGATCACAAATCCCTGATTCAAGTGAAATGCTGACAAAACAGAGGCTGCACAGCTGGCTTGATCAACAATCTTTACACACCTGCTTTTTTTGCTTTCTGTACAACGCGTGAAATAAATTACACAAATTTATGCCGTAATTTGGAGCTGGTGGGGTGTAGCATGAAGGAAATCTTCACTTTTTTTCTTTAATTATGAGCAAAGCCAAGATATCACTGGTGACAAATCATATCAGATGCGGTCTGAATACCCATGAGCCAGCCTGTTTTTTCCTCATCTGGACAGCATTCAAATGAACTCAAAAGGTCCCCCACCCCCCACCCCCATATACACACACAC